>WBMZ01010679.1:0-189655 GCA_013400975.1 Atrichornis clamosus | reverse complement strand
GGCGGCGGCGGCGGCGGCGCGGTCCCTGCGGGGCGGCCGCGGGGGGATCCCCGCAGGCTCGGCCGGGGAGGGCACGGACCCATCGCGGCCACGGCGCTGCGGGGCCGGGAGCGGGGAGTGCCTCGGCTTGGCCGCAGGGGGTTGGGAATGGAGGGGGGGTGGGAGCTTCCAGGTGCGAGGGCGTGATCCAAAGGGAAGAGGGTGGGAGGAAGAGGAGGCAGGTGGAGGGATGCTGCCGTGCTCCGGTGCGCGCCCTGGGCGAAGGTGCGGTGGGTGCCCGAGGAGACAAAAGGAGAGCCGCGGTCTGCGGGGCTTCGTACACGTGAATTCTCTGCAGTACGCTCGTGTTCTGCTCAGGGCCATTAAACTTTGCATATACTTCATTCACATGATCGTGGGAAGTGCTGGGAAGGGCAGGTGGCACAGACTCCCAGCCGCTGTGTTACTCCGCGCCCCCTGTCTGGTGTAGGAGTCGTCCCCCTTCTCCTCCTCCTCCACAATAATAATTGATAGAATGGCCGTAACTTTTTAAAAATTCAAGGCCTCGCTGTAGTTTTCCAGATGTTCTGCAATTCCTTTGAGCAGTAACATGAACAAGAGAGACTACATCATGAGGAAAACTGCATTTTTAAGGGCATTCTTCCACATACATATCTGCAGCACCCATCCACTTGTGTTTTCAAGTTACACTGAAGAAGCCCATTCTCAAACTACTGGAAAGCTGAAGAAAGGATAACCTCACCTTGTTGGTCATGAAGTTCAAACACAGATTTTTAGGCAGTCAATTAATTTTTCTGATGCTTTTTTTTTCTTGCAATTGTTTTGCAAGATCAAAATGGCTCAACTCAGCACTGGAGCCTTTCTTAAGCAGTTTATAAGAGGAAAGTATGTTTTTACATTATTTCTTATATTTTTGGATCACTTATGCCTCGAGTGCTTCCCTGACAGTATCTCTGCAGGTCATGGGCAGCAGGCAGGTCCCTGTGATGCTGCAGCTTCTCAGTGTCTTCATTTGGGTTCCTTCAAGTTCCAGACCTGTTCAGAGGCCTGTGTTGCAGCTGGGATTTTTATGCATAGCTGTGCGCTCTATTCCTGGGCACAAAGTCACTCATCTAATTATATAAGAAAAAAAATTTGCTTTTCTACTCTTCTACTGCCGTCAGAATTAGGCTTTGTACCCAGCCTAATTTCCTCTGTGTAGCTTTTTGCCTGATTATCCACTGCTAATGATTGCTCTCTGTTTTATATAAAAAATACCTGGAATTTCCAGAAGCCTTGATTATCCCTGCAAGACAGGAGCAGAATTACGAGCAGTCGGATGAGTGACTTAATGGAGTGTTTTTCTGGTACAAATGTTTGAAAAGGAAAAAAAAAAAAAAATCAGACATGGCCCAGAGCAACAGCAGATGAGGGCAAAAAAACATTCTGAAGCCTGTCTTCAGTGCCATCATGTGAGCCTGCGTGGCACATCGTGACTCTGTTTACCAGCTGGAGCGGGTGGCGTTGTGTCACTTATTTCAAAAACTCTTGGGAAATACAGAGCTGAGATCTGGCAGGGGTTTTGAAGCCTAGGGGTGTGAGGTCTGTAAATCAGCATCGTAAAGCAGGTACTCGTGTTTGTCTCAGAGCGTGGTGCCGAGCACGGGAGCGACGGGTGAAGGATCAGAAGTGTTGCGACGTGCAAAAAACAGAAAAGTCTTTGCTGCAGAGGTGGGAGCTGCGCTAATGCAGATCCCTGAGGTGCCGTGTCCTCTCCCGCTGCGTGAGGCACCTGGGAGGGACCTTCACGCTTCCTCCCCATCACCTTGAACAGCACTGATGATTTCTCCACCCCTTTGTTGCTATTCTCATCTGACGGCCCCTGGAACGGGACTGATGCTGCTGCTGCTGTAATGTCACTTGTCCTTGGTCTGTTTTTTGTCAAGGATGCGACACAGCAGCGTCCTGGAGGGCGAATGCCTTTGCTGGTCTGTCTGCACTGACCCATGACATTATGTGTTAATTCAGCCATATTTAGGATTAGAGCCTTGTCAGGACACAGACTATCTAAAAATAGATGGATGTACACCTCTTGGAACAGGGCAAAGCGTCCCCAAAAAAGTGTTGGTTAAAAAGCAAACCAAACCAGTTTTGATACAAAAAAAAAACGCACTTTCTCGTTTAGCAGCATTGTACACTGGACTTCCCTAAATACCTGTTGCACTGTTTACCTTGCTTTCAGGATGAGAGCTTTTGGGGGAATTTCCTGAATTGCTGTTTGTGCTCAGCACTGAACTTTTGTATAAATGTTTGCTTTGTTATTTGAGCTTAGTTTCCAAAAGCTGTAGCCAAGTAAGGCCCAGCCTGTGCCAAGGATGGGCAGTGTTAGCCCCTTACAGAAGCAGGAGCTGGGAGGGATCCTGCTGCTGACAGGTGGAGTTGGGGAGGGCAGTTTGGTGTGTCCTGTTTCCTCTCCTCTTGTCCTCCTCCCTCTCACAGATTCAGTCTCTTGCTCCTTCCCTTCTGGACCAAAGACTCTTAGACTTGGATCATGGTCTTCATGTTGCTTTGCCTCTCGCTGGGGCATTGGGAAAATTGCTTATTTGAAGAGGAGAGCCTTTTTTTGGTTAGAAAAGGGAAAAAATCTTTTCTGGGTCCTGCTCATGTTGTGATTTTAGCCATACATAATCAGACTTTTTGCCAACCATAATTTAATCGTTGAGGAGCAATAGATAGTGTTCATGGAAGTTTTTAATAGAGACTGACAAAAATGAAGTGAATACAGATTAACCTTATTTAACTCTGAAAGCAAATTGGTGAGTTACCATTTAATGGAAGGCCAGTGATAGAAGCAGAACTTTATTCTCCCAGGTTTTCTAGTGCTCATTACCACAGCAGACTTTTGCCTTTGGTACAGATATATGACTGTATGACAGTTTTTAGGTTCTTAAGATTATCATGTTTATTAAATAAGTAATCTGCCTTTCAGAGATAATTTTTTTAAACTACTATTCATTAAAATTACACTGGAGCTTGTTCCTGCAGTGGTTGCTGCTGACCTGGATTAGTTCTCTGGCCCTGTGTGTTCTGAGGCTCCACAGGAGTTTTTTATCAGGGAACACAGGAATGGCTGGAAGTTGGTGATAGCGGGGATGGGGAACAGCATGAGGCAGCATTGCCACAGAGAGAAATGCCTGAGAACCCACAGACATTGAGGCTTCTTGGTAGTGCTGTCTGCAACACCTGTAATGATAGAGCAGCCACTGGAGGCTTTTAACAACTTTAATTTCTTTAACTTGCCACTGGTACTCCTGCAGGGACAGTAACGGGTATGCTCTGGGTCAGTCAGCAGCGTTACTTCACAAAGGGATGTCTAAACAATACAGAAAGTCATTCAGAACTAACTTCATCTTTTGTGTCTTGGCAGGTTTAAATAATGGCTGAAGATGGCAGTGAGGAGATTATGTTTATTTGTAAGTATTAGGGAAAGGATCTAACTCTCATGGCGTGTGACTTGTCTACTCAGAATGCTTGAAATTCAAGACTAAACCAAAGATTTTATTTAGGAAAAGTACTTTATGTAAAAGATGCTCGTGCCCAGGGACTGTGGTGGGCAGTGTCCCATGCTTGGTGGAGCTTGGCCAGCAGGCTTGGTTCTCCCAGTAGCCCATGCCCTAGTCACCAGCCTGGACACGCAGGACCTGGTGTCACCGTGCAAAAGAGTTACGGGATGTAAGGACATCCACTCCCCTACTTGTGTGAGCAGAGATATTGTGGATCCAGTCAGGGCAGAGCAGAATGGAGCATGTCTCTTTGGTTTTTGGATCCACAGTATTTTACCCCTGGTGGCTCCACAGCTGCACTTCCAGCAACTGTACCAGAAAGTTCCACTTTTCCCTCCACCACGGATTCCTTCAAAAATAGTGTTGACTGTAGGCATTTTCACGGAGATGCAGCTACCAGTAGTGGTTACCTTGTCTTCCCGTCCATAAAAAGATTCTGGTGGACCACAAAAAGAATGGGAATGTGATGCCATTCCCTAATTGCACAGATAGAAGGTGTCACACAACACAATTTTCTCACTTCCCGTGGAGGCTGTGGTCATTGAGTATCTTGAGCTTTCTCATGCTCTGTTTTTTCCCATGGGATATAGGAACTGCTTACATTGTGAAAAAGTGAGTTGTTATAAGTGATATCGTGCATTCCCATAATTAACATCCTCGAATATATATTTCATAGACAAAAGAATTTTGGAATTTCTTTTTTTAATAAGGTATGTGAATAGAGTCCCCCTGGGGTATTTTGCAGTCATTTCCATGCTTGTTTTTGTGCTTCTCCTGTGGCTGTAATCTCTTGTAAGTGTCACATAGGGCAAGGCTAACAGCTTTGGGGATTGGCTGCTGGAAGGCATCCCTTGGATGTTGAGGGGTGCCACACAACGTCAGTGTCGCATTCCCTTGGCTTCGGTCATTCCTCTGCAAGGGAGTGAGAGGAATGTGCAGCTTATTCCTGCGTGTGGTTGTGGACAGTGCTGTCTGCACCTTGCTGAATCTGTGCAGTGGCTTATCTTGGCAGCAGTGAGGAGTGCCCTGATGCAGCCAGGAGATAAGGAAAGTGTCAAAGTGCTTCTTTCCTTGGACAGCAGAGCCTGTTGGAGAAGCTGTTGCTCAGGCTATTCCTTCCCGCCCCCCTCGCTTATTACAACCCTTTGTGGGTGACAACCCATTCCTTTCCAGCAGTCTGGTTTACACATTCCTCTGTGGCTTCTCCACCCTCTCTGGTTTGGGAAATCTGTATTTAGCCCAGATTATTTCAGTAATATTAAGCACAGCGTGGGCTACAGGCACAGCTAAAGCAGGGGGATGGTGGTACAGTAAACAGGACAGCTGTAGGCTGGATTTTGGTGCTGGTGCTGTGTGGATAGAGCACTTGCCTATGGATCTTTTCCTCTGATACAACTGTCTGGTGCTGACAGCAAGCTAGACTGGGAAATTCATTCCTCTGAAAGATAAACTGATGGGAAGAGATGGTTTTTTCATTCCTCGGCTCACCAGAAGGCAGCACAAACAGGAGGCAATGGCCAGGTTTGGGGGTTGCACCAGCCAGTACTGCTGTTTGTCAAATATATGTAGATTTTCGTTGCTAAGCTGTTTTTGTTGCCAGAAGAAACGTGAAGCAGTTTGGGATCTCTTGTTTTAGAAGAAGTCCTTCTGTTCACTGGGACAAACACTTTGGGGGAGAGGTTTCCAGGTAGGAGCACAGAGTAGCTTTACCAGAGGGGACACACCTTGGAATGACATGACTTTTCTCATGTCTCTTTCCCAAAAAGGTGTAATGACCCCCTCCTTCTCACCCTTACTGTGGTTACCTGACTTGCCCTTGTACTCGTGGAGCTCAGATGGAAAAGGCACCACAGGAATATAAACCCTGTGTGATGATGTCTTCTGAAGCTGTGTCAGCAGCTGACCAGGCAGGGCAGTTTGACAGCTATTTTTTCACAGTGAAGCAATGCATTTCGAATCCTGTTAAGTTGGCTTATTTTAGAAAGCCTCAAATTATCTTTGTCTGAAAATTGTTTCTTAGGAACCACTCAGTTCTGGGTAATTTACAGCCACTTAAACTAAAAGTTAATTTAGGTAAGCTGGCAGTGAATTAAGTGGCCAGGGTGCACTGGTGTTTTGCAGCCAGCTGACTTGTTTGGAAAGGCACCAGAAGGTACCTGGGAGGTCTCTCTCCTGTGCTGGGGGTGAGAAGTGTGTGTGGCCAGGCTGGTGCCCTGCTCAGCTCTGTGCCACTTCTGCTGCTGCGTTTGTGCCTCCTGTCACTGGCAGCACCACTCTACCCGAGCTGTTTATCACATCCCAGCTCCTGGGGAAGGTTGTGATGTGGTTTTCTTTAGCTGCTACTTGTTCCAGCACTTCATCTGAAGAATTTAAGCAGAATATTTACTGTGGATGTAAGGCAATTATTTTCCTTTGAGAGAGAGTTTAAACAATTGTCTTCTGATAGCACTGATCACAGTGTGTTATCTCACCTACACAGGTGCCAGCTATCAGCTCCATGTTCAATTATTCATGTTCTTTTAAGCAATATAAATAAACATCTGCCTCTCTATGTATATGTTTTGCCTGGTGCTAGGTTTCTCTTGAAAGAGTCAGGCAGCTGTCTTCTAACAGCGTTTTCCATCAGCCTTTTCTCTCTGCTTCCTTGCAGGGTGTGAGGACTGTGGGCAGTACCATGATTCCGAGTGTCCTGAGCTGGGCCCAGTGGTGACAGTCAAAGACTCCTTTGTATTGAGCAGGGCAAGGTAAGAAATGTTTGTGTTAGTCTGACTAACCCAGTGCCCATGTTAGTCCTTTAAAGCATCTTTGCTGCTCAGTGGATGTCATGCTGACAGCTGGAAAGTGGAGTCCCAGTGGACTTCAGAATTCCGTGGTAAGCACATGGCCTTGATTAAACAGAAAAATTGATACACACACTCAGGTGCTGTATGGAACTGAAGCCAAAAAAATAACTTGCTGTTCCTCAGGACTTGGTTTCTTTACTGAGGTTTCTGGCAAAAAGTCAGGTGGTGCCGGATGGGGTGGTGACTTCGGCCTTGGTCAAGTACCTGCCACCTTTCTCTCTCCTCACACACCATACTAATTTCAGAGAAGTGTGTGAGGATTTCTCATGCATGTGAATGGTTGTGTCCTCCTGTTTGCTATGAGCTCTGTCATTCCTCCACTTAGAAGCAAAACAAGTTGTCCTCATTATTGGGGCTCTTTGCAGATGATTAGGGATAACATGCCAGTAAATCTGTGACAGCGCAGTTGAAACACTCATGTTTGCCAAAAGAAACAAATAGATTAAACCTAGTTGGGAGAAAACAACACTGAGTAGTGATTTTTACAGAGAAAGACAATCAGTCAGCAAAATTCATATTGAGGTGTAAAATGTAAGGCTAAGAAAAAGAACCGACTATTGTGAAGATGTAGTACAAGTCCAAAAAGGGAAGTGTTCAGATGGCTTAGTGTGTTACATAATGTGTTCAGGGCTTCCATGTTTCTTCTTGGGAAGTCAGAGGCAGAAAACATGGGCACGTGGGCAGCAAGTCTGGCACATGCTGGCTGTGTAGGCCGTGCTGTGTATTCCCAGGATCATTTTGTAGCAAATGCTGGTTGTGCTGGATCTGCCATGACCCCTTGGCCTGGGCAGGATGCTCTTGGTGTCCCACCGTAAGCACTGAATGCACCTGTGCAGGAGCTGTCCCTGCTTTTCTGGGCCTTCCCAGAAAAGGAATTTCCCCGCAGCTCTTGCCAGGCACTGCCTTCCCGTGCCTGGAAACCTGCCATGGATGATCTCCTGCAGCAGCTGTTAATGGTTAACAGCCCTGACACTCCAGGTGCTTTGTCCTTGAGGGTGATTTCAAAGTGCATGTAGGAATAATAGCAAATGGTCATGGAGGGGCTTTTCTGGTACACAGGAACTGGGCAGTGCAGTAAGCCTCCAGCCTGTGCTGCACAGGTTCAATGGCAAGTTAAACTACTATCTCTTGCCTTTTTTCTGTTTCTTTTGCCTTGCAATTTAATGCTCTTACTTATTTGTACGGTGGAAAATTACCATAGTGTCCAGATGTTCCAACTGGGAATGTTTGCAAATATGGTGCATGCACTGGTTTTCAGTCTTTTTTTTGACATGCAAATGCTGACTTTTCCCTAGTGGAAGTGTGGGCTGCTGGACAGCAGCTTTGAAAGCAGAATTTAAAATTGACCATTTTACTAAAAGGTGTGTTTATTTTCCTGAAGAGTTTACAGCTGGAATCAAGTAAGATAAGAAAAGGAAAGAAGAAGTGTAATTGCAGACTTTATTTTATGTCTGGGGAACAGTGGCTGAAAGTGAGTTATCTGAGGTTGAGGGCAAGTTTAACCACAAACTGGATATGAATCTCTTCAAAAACAGTCTACTTGCTTAACCACATCATTGTTTCCTCTGTCTTACTGAAAAGATAAAATGGATGCTTTATGGTTAGAAAAGAAGTGTTGAGAAACATCTCCTGAACTTCCTTGTCTCTAACACTGCTTGTTCTATGTTTCAAACTGAAAGCATTTTTTTTCAATTCATTTGCTTATCACTGTGATTGCAATCTTTAGGTATTTCTCTTTATCTGGGCAGTAAAGCAGTTCTGGTAGTGTCACCTTCCACAGAATAGTCATTAGTCAGTCAGCTGTCTGATTTTTTTAATCTTTTCATCTGCTAGCACAGACCTGAAAAAGCAGAGTTGTATTTGGTCTGTAAAACCAATTTGGTAGGCTCCAGTCACGTGATTTTTTAAGAAGATCTCTGTGTATTATATGTGTTACATGTATTAACAATATTTACTACGTGTAGTTCTTCTCAGAAGTTTGGTAAAAGAGAGAAGCTGGGAGCACAGAAGCACTTGGGATCAATGTGCCAGTGTTTGTAATAAGGGAGCTACAAGACAGAAGGGAAACTTCCAGGGCTTCCCTCTAAAGGGCTGTGATCTGCATAAGTCTGTGAAGTGTTAATTTGGGCAGGGATATAGGTTGTTTTTTAAAATAAGCATCATCATAACCAAAGATCTGTAGAGTCAAAGGATAATTTGTTTTAGGAGAGTCCTCGGGGTGTTCCAGTGAGAACTGACATCCATGCTGAACCGCTCATTTTTCTCATTTTTCTGTGCTCTCCTGCAGAAGAGGAGGCTTTAGGGAGACCTTGCAGCAGCCTCCAGTATGTAAAGAGGGCTACAGCAGAGCTGGAGAGGGACCCTTCATCAGGAACTGCAGTGACAGGACAAGGGGGAATGGCCTTAAGCTGAAAGAGAGTAGGTTTAGATTAGATGTTAGGATTGAGCTTTCTCAGGTGATCACTGATCTGGCCCTCCTCCACTGCTGGTAGCTTTTCCCCCCACTATTTATCAATCCTTATAGAAGTTAGGGTGTGTTGATCAGAAAACTTTGCTGTGCCCAGAGGTTGGATAAATCCATGTTGACTTCTTTCTTCCATGGGTTCCCGCAGTGTTGTCCAGTGCATAACTGTTACTGAGTGAGGTGGTGTTCAGCCAGAGGTTGGACTTGATGATCTCAGAGGTCTTTTCCAACCTAATTGATTCTGTGATGGTTTGGTTTTTTCCTAAATTCTCTCTTAAATTTTTAGATCATCTCTGCCTTCTAATTTGGAGATAAGACAACTGGAAGATGGGACTGAGGGAGTGTTTGCTCTGACTCAGCTGGTGAAACGTACCCAGTTTGGCCCATTTGAATGCAAGAGAGTTCTCAAGCTGGAGAAAGAATCAGATTTTCCCCTAAAGGTAAGACACAGAACGTGAAAAGCAATAACAAGGACTCAGTTTTATCTGTGGTGAATTAATGCTACCTAACACTATGGGAGAAAGGATGCGTGCAGGGGGATTTTTTGGAACATCTTTTAGGTGTGCCTTGTAACAGATGAGCTAAGCAGGCATTCTCTGGGCAAGGAACAGAAGAACCAAACTAGAAGCTCAGTTCTTTTAATGAGTCTCTTCAACTGGATTGTATGTGTTTAATGAGTCACATCTGCATTAGGTTTATGGAACATATAGAATAAATGGGGGTTTTTCTGTTTGCATTTGATTTATTCCTCTCTTGACAAGTTTTGGTAGGAAAAATGCTACATTAAGAATGGAATTCAGTCTTTGCTTTCACTAACACCCAGCTCAGAAGTGAAGATTTAGAAATGTGACTTGGGCTGACGGCTGTTTGGATTCCCTTCCGCTCTCACATGTTCAGTAATTTTTTAAGAAACTGGTGGCTACAGAAGAATTGTTGGATAAGAGTTCAGCTTATTCCCACCTTTCTCCTGGTTGTCTCAGACTTTCTCATCTGAGGGTGTGACTAAGTGAAGCATGCCTGATGCAAGAGTTGAGTCTTGCTTTGTCTCCGTGCGTTGAAAAGAAACCATTGCAAAAGCAGAAGATAAATTTCTTTTCTTAACTTTGTGTAATTTCTTCGGGTTTTTATTACAAGCACATTTCTCTCGGCAGGTGTTCCAGAAGGAAGGGCCCCTGGTCTATTTTGACACCACAAATGAAGATGATTGCAACTGGATGATGATGGTGCGACCAGCCACCGAGTATGAGCATCAAAACTTAACTGCCTTCCAGCATGACAATGACATTTACTTCACCACCTGCCAGGACATCCCTCCGGGAACTGAGCTGCGAGTGTGGTATGCAGCTTTTTACGCCAAAAAAATGGAAAAGCCAGTGCTGAAGCAGGTCACTAGTGTTGCCAATGGTATGTGTGGGGGCCTTTCTTCCTTCCTAAGGGCCCAGTGCTGACAGGGACTGATAGTCCCTTGCTGTTGGAGTTGACAGTGCTGTTCATCCAGTAGGCTCTTATCCTGTAGAGCCACGCTAGCCTGCATACATGGGTGCCCTGCAAGAGGAAAGCATAGATTCTTCTCCGTGATACAGCCAAGTTTTCAAAAACTGGTGGCCTAGTTAAGGATTCAGCCTCTTTAGAGTGAACAAACTGGATGAATAGTTCTTAACTAAGGAATTGGTGGTTGTGTCAAAAACATTTCTGTGTAGAAGAGCAAAGGAGCTCAAGTGTCAGTGAAGTCTGTGTGCAGATTTGCTAAAGTCATTCTTCAGCTGCAGTGAAAAAGTTTGGGGTTTGCCTAGAACTGTTACACAGCTCTAAAAAACTATGGGACCCACTAGAATAACATCCACGTGGTTGTGCATTGGAAAGAAAGGCAGCAGATATTTTAGAGTCTGAATTAGAATTACCACAAGTCCGTTGTTCCTTGCCCCTTTGTTTTCTGCTTTTCCATTTCTGCAGCTGAAAGGCAAGATCCTTAGGCATTGCAGGGGTGTTTCCTTCCTGCTCTTGAGTCGGGAGTACTCCCTGGATGGTGTTACTGTTCTGCTGGGTGTAATTTGGGGTGACAGATGCTTGGGGAGAGGCCATTGCCACCAGTGTGCTTTATGTCTGACCTTGGTCATAAGCCGAGTCTCAAGTGCTGCAGCTGAATCAATGCAGTAAACAGGTTTCTGAACTCTGAGATGTTTCATCTTTTTCTTCTTTAGTTTAACCTGTTCATGCATTTTTGTGTGGTTATGGGCATTTAAAAATACTGTTTAAGTATGCCCTGCTCTCTCTGTTCAGCACTTTCACTGTACACTCCAGAATGTTAAAGGCACATTGGATGAGATTCAGGTGTAAGAACGTCCTGGTTAAAATTTTACAAAAGAATGTTGTATTCAGGCCTGTTACAGAGTAAAACTTTCTGACTATGGTTACTGCCCTCAGCAGCCAGAGCAAGAGTCAAAGGGTCTGGAAAGTAAAGATGAACTGTTTTCCCTCTTCACAGATACGTCCTTGGTAGCGATGGAATCTGATAAAGAGGGGAGTAAGGTCTCTTCAAAACCTTCATCTGCTGTCTTACCCCACAAAAAAACGAGGAAATCCAGCACACTAGCGGCTGATCCAGCAGGTATGCAAAATTACAGTGCTTTTAAGGGAGATAAAGGGCAGATACAGATCTACAGAGCTGTTAGGTATAACACTTCTACACATATTTTACGGATATATAACTGTCAGCAAATACTAATTTAGAGAGGATTTGAAAGGCTGGATTTTTCTTTTAATTTTCATGGGCATAGTGTTTAAAATACGTATGCAGGTTAAAAAGTGACAGAGGGGCCAATAAACCTTTAGGCAGGTGATTTTCATGTATATCACAACTGCTCCTGACTTTGGAGGTGGTTGGTGTTGGGGTAGGGGCAATCTCAAAGAAATTCTTAATACTGTCTGTGCAAAGTGTGATAGTGCAAATGATCAGGTCAGGTTCTAGAAGAAAACGTGAGACTGCGGGTAAATGTTTGGAAATGACAAGAACACTATCCATCCCCAAATTACAATAATACCACAGTATATACCACTATTAGAGTTCAAACTGTTCTAGATTACAGAAACTCAAATGTAAATAACCTTATACTCTTGGCAAAGAACATATGGCTGAGGAAATATCTAGTGGTGTCATAGGAACTCTGTCCCAAAGATTCATTATGAAGCAGTATCCCCCTCCCAAAACTCTGCTAAGTGGAAGAGTGAAATTAAGAAACCACTTAACACAATTTTCCATGTCAAAAAGTACACTCAGAGTACATAGTGTGGAGATCAGGATCAAAAGAAAACCATTCTGGGTCAGTTATTTAAAAGATTACTTTCCTAAATTTTGCTTATTAATATTAAAAGCAGCCAGGAGGAGAGGAGGAGAGTTGCTGCAGGAGTACAGAGAAATTCATCAGAAGATCCATTTGTTCAGCTTGGATTCTGTCACAGCTAAAACGTGAAGTGGACTGGGGAGTTGTCTTTCAGTTTGGCATTATTGTTTCTTCCGGGGGTAAATGATAAAGAATTGGAACAGCCCTTCCTACATCCTTCATCCTACTGTCTGAAATCCAACTTCAGGAGAAACAAAATGCTGCCTGTTATATTTTGGGAACCCTGAAGTGTTCCCGATGCAGTGTTTTGGTGCTTCCAAAACAAAATGTTCTTGATTCTGTTTGCCTCGAGCCGTACAGAGCAGATGCCAACTGGCAGATCTGTGGCTCCACGTCAGCCACGATCCCCTGCAGCTGCCCTGGAAACCTGAGGGAGTGGGAACTTAAACAGGACCTGACTCTTCCTGACAAACCAGTGCACAGCCAGGGCTTTCTGGGCTTGCTGCTAGAGACAGCTGAGGAGCAAGGGAAGTGCAGAGTCAGGGACAATTAACTTATGCAGAATCTTGGTTTGCTGCTTTTGTCCTCCTGGACAGAGCCCTCAAGAAGTTCTTTATGTAGCCTGTGAAGAACGAGTTTCTGTTGCTGCATTGTCCAGTCGTTTCTTATTTATTTATTGCAGCATAGATGAGATCACACCTCTGGTAGTGCAGAATGTTGAGTGTGACTTGCAGCAGGGAATAACCTCTGCCTCAGAGAATTCTTTATTTTGGTTTAAGAGCCAACACTGAAAAGAAGGAATAACTTTATTGTCCCTTTACAGATGAGGTGCTCAGGTAGAGACACATGTTAGTGATCATCCAGGAAATCTGTGGCAGAAACTGAGGCACAGTTGGAATTCCCTGTGCTGCCATTCCCTTACTCTAACTTCAGTCATCCTCCTCCTCTGGGGGAGTCTTGTACACTGGGCAATATTCAGCTTTTGTGTGCCGAAAAAATCTCTGAATCAGTCCAGATTTATCAGATCCTCTTGGCAAATTGAAACATATCATCCAAGGACTTAAATACAAAGGACCATGAATGGAGTAACCAGTTTTTTATTTTATTTTTTTTTATTCCAGTTCCATTTTTGCCCCCATTTCTTCTTTATTTTCTCTATCTGTCTGGAGTTGAGATGTTAATTAAAACATGAATATGGTGATTTCATAGCACATCTAATTAATGAAACTGCTCAAACCCAGGTTTTCATTGTCCTCACCATTACTTTCATTAATCCAAATGTTCTTACTCTGCAAAGCTCTTCACAGAGAGCAAGGAGGCTTCTCCTGCTTCTGTCCTCAGCTGACCCAGAAGAGGACTGGTAACTCCAGTTTTAAAGGTGCTTAAAATTGCTTTATATCATGCCTTTTATGATCACAGTTCTTGAGGAAGTGATAAAGGACTTTACAAGAGCACTCTATTCTCTCCTGGCATCATTTAGTATCTTCTGTTGTTTCAAGTCTTCGTGTTTGGAAAATCCTGAAGTTGTCCCAGCTGCTCCCAAGGGCCTCTTACGCTTAAATTGTACCTTGTGATACTCAGGGAGTTACTGCAAAATAAGCAAAGCTACAGGAATTTACCACCTTCCCCTTTTCAAAGCTTTTCAGTATTTCTTGTTGTGATTTAGTGAGCACTCCAGAAGGCAGTGGAGCAGCAGAAGCAAAGCCCAGCCAGTGGACGTGTAAAGTGTGTTCATCTGCTTTCCAAGAGCCTCAGCTGCTGACAGGTAGGAAGTGCTAGAAATTCCTGGGACAGTGCTGAGAATCATCAGCAGAATTCTGCTCTTCCATAGCTGTGATGCCATGCACCACCCATCATGTAGTAAGATAAAGGTTTTTAATTTGGTGCTCCTTTAAGAAAAAGAGTAGTAGGGAAGGTGCAGCAGGGATATTTTGAATATTTGGACCGTGGCAGTATTCAGTCTCTGGACAAACAACTGTAGTGTTGAATCTAGAAGAAATAAAACTGCTGTCTAGAAGATGATGTGACAGTCAGGAAAATCAAGGATAGGGAACTGCATGAGCAGTGTCTTAAGGTGAGTGATGACAGGTTATAGTTTGTGATACTGTCCGTCTGGTATTTATGGCACTGATTTAGTAAAGGTAATTTCATTTGCAGCTATTTTATGGAGTTTTCAGAACTTAAATTATTTAGAAGCTTTGGCCACTTGATGAATCATTTTTGAAAAGAGGACTTAGGCCAATAAATAACTTGGGCATTTGGAAAAACATGCCCATTATTAGAAGCACAACCTTTTTACTGTGGTATATAACAAATCTCTTTAAAGATTCAGGTCCTGTGAGTAATTGTGTCAGTGTTTAATAAACTGTATGCTTTGATTTATCAGTGTATTGTGACTGCTTTTGAAATAACTGGAAGTGAGTCTCTGCAAAGTGAGATGGGCCTGCTAGATGGGCTTCAGCTGGTTCCATTTGAATATTTCAGGATAATTTCTTCCTTATTCTCCTGTTCTTTCCCATCCACCCAGAGCACTTGCTGAGTCACCTGGAACAAGCCAAAGGTGCCCCCCAAAGCAGCCAAAATGATGCTGAGACAGCAGAGAATGCAGCAGAGGCTGTGCCGGCGGATCCGCCAGCAGCCAGCGACGCAGCCAGTGCCAGCACAGAGTCGAGGAGAAAGGCCAGGAGGGGAAGAAAGGCCAAAACAGCAAAAGTAGAAACACCTCTTGTCATTGATGAAGAGAAAGATTCTGCAGGTAAATCAGAAATCCAGAAAATGCCGAGCAATATATCTGCTGATACATCTGTATTGATGCCGTCTCAGAAAGGCCTAAAAAGTAGCACAGACACAAGATGGAGAGTTTTAGTTTGAGCACTAAAGCTGACAATTTACAAATTTTGTGAATCATTTCCGGGGGCCTTGTTGCAGCACCTACACTTAGATCACCTGCATTCTCCTGTGATAGTTTGTGCAGAGGCCCAGGGAAACACAGGGTAGTGGTTATGAGACCTGCAAGAAGGAGCAGGAGAGAAAGCATCATTCCTCCCAAGGGGAGACATCTTTCTGTCTTAAGTTCTAGTCTAGAAAGGGCCTTAGCTTCCTTGAAGGGATGTTCTAATAGGTAATTTCATGATGCATGGTCAACTGACCCCTCAGTAATAGGTTGGAAAGGTAAGAAGTTATGCCTCCCTGTGAGATATTGGCCACATCTTACAGAGCAAGTTTCTCTGTCTTGCAAGTGCTGCCTTCACATTGCCGCTGTCATTGTCTAATAACATTTGGGAACCTCATAAGGCCAAGTGCAAGTTGCTGGTATCAGCACAGGCTGGGGGATGAAGGGATTGAGAGCAGCCCAGCCAAGAAGGACTTGGAAGTGCTGGATATGAGCCACTGATGGCTTTAAACTAAGAGAGGGTCAGCTCAGACTAGATCTTAAGAAGTTTTTCACAATGGTGAAACACTGGAACAGGTTGCCCAAAGAGGTGATGGATGCCACGTCAAACATTCAAGGGCAGTTTATACAGGGCTCTGAGCAACCTGATGTCGTGAGAGATGTCCCTGCCCATGGCAGGGGGTTGGACTGGTTGACTTTTAAGAGTCTCTTCCAACCCCCACCGTGCCGTGATTCTGTGAACATGTTTGTGAACAATTAAATTTGTCCAGTGCCACATCTTACTACAAATCCCGCGTTTGTGGTTTTACTTGTAGCTGTGTTTATTTCTGTGGTGTGTTCACAGTGGAACGTGTGGCTGACGCTGTAGCTGAGGTCCCTCCAGAAGAGGTGGCCCTGCCTCCAGCTGCAGAAGAGAGGATTATGGATTTGGTTTTAGGAAAGATGCCTAGCACCACAAACAGCATCAGTTCAGTGACAAAGTAAGTGTTCTGGGATGCAGGATTGCCTCTTAGGTTTGGGTAAGATTATGGAGCATGCAACAGTTCTGCTCAGCTTCTGGGCCTACAGATGCCTTTTATCAGCATAGAATTGTGTGATGCTTCTGCTGCTGCAAGAGCTGATTTTGAGTGCCACAGAGATGTCTTGTGCACTGCAAGACAGTGGTAGAATTTTGGAACATACGTGAGAATTTTTTTCATTGTGTTACTGCTTTTGTTCAGTGTGATTCCTAAAGCCTACTGCTGCAAGGTGAAATTTACTCCCATTGAATGTTAGTGATAAGACAGGCAGAGAGATTTTTTTCTTTAAGAATATGTTAACAATTATTATTCGGTCTTGCTTGTCATCTTAACTCATGAATGACTTCATGTTGATTTTGCATGTGATACTTCAGATTTAGAGCAGTGGGAGGGGGAAACTTCATTTCAACAGAACCTCAGGGAGACTCTTAAGTATCACTTGATTAATTCAGATTCTTTTATGTGTTTTTGTCTCGGTAAAATTGGCCTTTTGAATTTTTTTTTTGTATAATAGAGCACTTGATTTTTCAGAATTAGGTGGTAATGGTATATATTGAAGTCCTTAGCAGACACAGAGCTATCAAAAAGGCATTTCAGCAGGTGGTTGTGCTGGAAAACAGCAGAGTGCTGCTGTTTGGCACCCTGCTGCCCTCTCCTCAAATACTCCTTTTGCATGGGGACTGCCAGGCTTCGTAGGCTGGAGTAGTGCTGGTGTTTTCAGAGGATGAGCAGAACAGATCCTTTCTGTTCCTCTGAGGGGCCTGCAAAGAGAATCTCTGCTGCTGCCTTTTACCTCATTTGTGCTGGGTGGAGATAATTTGGAGTGAGTGACATCTGCAGCTTCCAGGGGGTGGCCAGGGGGGCACCTTGGTGCTGAGGAAGCTCCATCCAGGCCCCCTCCCTCCTGCCAGGAGCTGGGCATAACACTCCTGCAGCTTTTGCCAGCGGGTGGAACTCTCTTGCAACCTGTGGGATACCTTTCAGTCCCTGCCTTTTTTCTCTAATCCAGTAGGTTTGCTCATCACCAAAACACCATGTCCCTCAAAAGAAGTTTAATTCTCTCCAGTAGACATGGAATTCGGAGGAAGCTGATAAAGCAGCTGGGGGAGCACAAGAGAGTCTATCAGTGCAGTATCTGCAGTAAGATCTTCCAGAACAGCAGCAACCTCAGCAGGCACATCCGTTCTCATGGTGGGTTTGCTCTTTCCTTGCCTGGTATTGATTTTGTGTCTCGTTGGTTCCACCTCTGAGTCGAACAGCAGGGCTGCTTTTACATATTGGGATGGGTACTTACAACACAGCTATTTTTGCTTTTTTCTTTCTTTTAACTCTCTCTAGGAAACTCTTTTAGTTGTTCAGACAAAAGCATGAGAAGATAATATTGAAAAATTGAAGTTAGAGTATTTAAAATTTTGCTTAGGTACATCTTTTAAATGAGGGCAAGGACGTGATGTTTTTTCCATAGCTCTTCTTGTCTTTAAATATACAGATAAATATCACCCCCACCTTCACAGGCACGTGGGTAACATAGCTGTGTAAATGTCAGCTGAGTGCTTTTCCACCTGTGGTCTGCAGTTCCAGATGACCTATTTTAAGGGTTCCATGAAAAATAATCACTGAAAAAGGGTGGGGTAACTAAACAAAATTGTTGGAAATGGTTAAAATCCACAATTTAGGTCTCCTGAATTACTAAATTTTTCATCACTATCCTGTGCGTTTGCAGTTGCTTGAGCTTTGGTTTCCCCTGCCTTGCCTGGAGTTGGTTATTATCAATCACTGACTGCTTCCCTTTTATCTTGATTGATCCCCTCAGGTGACAAACTGTTTAAATGTGAGGAGTGTGCAAAGCTGTTCAGCAGGAAGGAGAGCTTGAAGCAGCACGTTTCATACAAGCACAGCAGGAACGAAGTGAGTGGAAATGGCTCACAGGCTCTTGCTGGGTTTACGTGGAAAGGCACAGTGAGATTCCAGGAGGGAGCTGGGCAGCTTGGGTCAGTTCCATGTGAGCAGGTACCCCATGTGAGTGAGTGAGAAAGGATAGGGAGTGGTAACACATGTTAGAATATTTGGTGAGTTTGCAAAGTGAGAACAAGCCTTTGAGCACATGCAGGCCCTTTTCCTGTAGAAAATTGCTTTCAGGCACCAGTTACAGCAAGACAAGCTGGAGTTAGCTGGGCCTGCGTGATACAGAGGTGACTTGAGTCTGTGGTACTAAATAGGATTGTTCCAGTCTTGTTTGCTTGTCCTGTTTCATTTATCCTCTCCTGTCGTTTCCTTTAGTGTGGGAACTCTGCCTTTCAGTGCTGCTGCCATGGAAATACTGAACACACCTCTAGTGGCACCTTATCTGTGAATATTTCCATTGTTGCTTGGCATCAAGGTCCTTAGCTCTCAGATTCCATCTCTCCTGGAGGATGAGTCAGATCACATCTTACTTCTCAAGCATTCTGTCCCTGTGTTGGGCTAGGGGAGTATTAGGAAGACTGTTAGATCCACACAGGTGCATGGTCTTTGGGGTTTTTTATAGTTCAGATGTAGGAACGTGGCAGGATGATCCAGCCTCAGGATTTTGCAGCAATGTGTAGTTAAATGCCCTCTTGAAGGAATAAAAATTGGAAAGGACAGAAAACAGAAGAAGTGTTTGAGGTTTAGAATTCCTCTGCCAGACGTGACTTGGCTTTTCCTGTTTGTGATCCTCAGGTGGACAGTGAGTACAGATACAAGTGCACCACGTGTGAAAAGGCCTTTCGGATAGAGAGTGCACTGGAATTCCATAACTGCAGGACAGGTGAGCATGGATAACTTCCTCTGGCATCCCTACTCCTTTCTGGGGAGATGCCCCCAAATCCACCTCAGCAGAGAAACTGCAGAAGGGGAGCAGGGATTTAGATTTTTATCATCATCACAAGAACCAACCTGCCCTACTTGCCTCAAAGGTTTTTTGGTAAGAAAAGTGCAACCAGGAATCTGTAGAGCAACACACCCACTTAGGAATTGTTTCTTTTAGTATCTCCTGCTCACCTGTGTAGTATCCTCACTGGTGTTTCATTTATTCACAGGTAATCTGTCATCATCTCTGTTTAGTTTTCTTTCCTGAAACTAAGTTCCACCTTAGTTCTCCAAAACAGGAACTGGAAAGGGGGGCAGTACTACTGATAGTTTGTAGTTGTCTGTGATTACAGTTTTCTTCAGCTTTCTCATACTTTATACCTGCAGTAGTCTCTAAATGTTTTTTTTTCTTAGTTTTACTACAACCTGTCCTTTTCTCCCATAGCCATCCCTTGTGGTTACTCATATTATTTCTGCTGAGTGATCTCATGCTTAGAAAATGACATCCTGGTAACTTTTATGGACCCACAATAATGTTCAGTCCAGAATCACCCAGATAATTGCCCTCAGAGCACCATTCAAAGCAGGTTTCTCATTTCCTTTCAGAGGGCACAGCCTGTATAAAACCTCAGCCTTATGCAGGATGGAAAGTAATGCTAAGTAGCCTCAGTATTGTGTTTATTCAAGGACTGCCGCTCATTTTCTCTCTGAGTTGATCAAAATGAGCATCAGTTTTTACTCTTCAAGGCACCAACCTGTAACTTCTGTGTGATTGCTGCAGCACTGGGAGGTTCCATCTCCAGGACCATTCTTTTGTGTTCCAAGAAGAGTCTCAACTTCTGAATACAAACCAAATTCCCCATAGGCCCACTGCCATATGATGGTATATTTTTGAGATTTTATACTTTGTTCTGGAGTATTCTGCCCTGGCTGGTGCACTGGCACACACAGGAGCCAGTGCTGGCAGGAGTGTCCTGGCACTGGGGTTAGTGATTTTCCCAGCATTAAAACCTTAAATCAGCTGTAACAGAATCCACTCCAAAACTTCATTTTAGTGTATGCCAGACCACAGTGGAAGTTAGCCCATCTGAGGAAGTTACAATGCTGATTTCATCTTCAGGTCAGCCTCATACATATATTTATTATTAAAAAAAAAAAAAAAAAAAAAAGGAAAAACACATACATTTGCATTTCCCTCCTCAATCCATTTAATGATTGATTATATATTAAAAGCCGGATGCAACAAAAGAACTCCCTGTCTCACAAACATGCAAAACCTGCTTTCATCTCTAAAGAGCTGCATGGTTTCTCTTGCTTACAGATGACAAGACATTCCAGTGTGAGATGTGTTTCAGATTCTTTTCTACAAACAGCAACCTTTCAAAACACAAGAAAAAGCATGGGGATAAGAAGTTCGCCTGTGAGATCTGCAATAAGATGTTCTACAGGAAGGATGTCATGCTGGACCATCAAAGACGTCACTTGGAAGGTAAATTTACTGCAGATCAACCTAATTATTACTCTTGAAACAGCAGCAGAGGTGGGAAGGCTAAGGAAATGATGGTGTGCATTAGATTCTTCTGGATGGTAGCTGGGTTTTTTAAATTATTATTATCAGCTACCTGATTCAGAGTTGCAAGTTTCAGCAAAATGTGACATTTGTGAAAAATAACAGTAGTGGATCCTGGAAAGGAGTTGTCTAAATCTGTAAAAAACTTGATGGGAGATGCACCTACCTTTTTTTTCAGCCTCACATGATTGAATCCAGTGCTACTAACAGTCATGTGAAAGCTGCTTGGTTTATCATGCAGCAGTTTAGACTGGCTGATTTTAATTATATCTTTTTCTTTCTTTGCATTCTATTCTTCCTTTTTTAAAATCTGTGTGGTAACTTGAAAATCTGAAGGCAGAGAGTTAACTTGCCATGCCACAACTGAAAGTGACTACTGTATAAATATAGTATCAGTGGAATGCTGTGGGATGTTATCTTTGAAACACTTGAGAATATATGAAAATGAGATTATGAGAGTTTGCTGTCCAAAATCTCAAGCATCTAAGGATGTTACAGGTCATCCTTAAAGACTGGAAAAATGTGATAGATTGATAGCTATGTATTAGAATGCCTTTAGTGATCTAGATGATAAAACCAGAGGTGTTTAAAAAAAGCAGCCACATTGTCTGATTTGGTGCATTGGATGTAGGTGATTGTCACTGGCTGCTCCTGTGGTTCAGACCTTGGTGTCATGAACCAGAGGACAGGGGGGTGAATGACACTGGCAAAGTGTCTCATCTTTAGCTGTTGCAGAAGAGCAGGATCCCTCTGCCCTCCTGGAAGCAGCAGAGAAAGAGGTCTGAAGTCCTCTCTGAGCACTAAAGCTGGTGCTGGATGGTTGCCTCTCTCCTTCGAGACTCCCCCTCCTCTCACTTTGTAATGAGGGGGAGTTTCTGGGCCAGATATCCAATTGAAGTGCCAAGGCCTGCTAGATCTGCCTGTTTGCTGGTGTTGACAACAAATGTCTGTTTTCAGACACTTTACAGTGGGTGTAATAACCAATAAGCCATTATATATGGCTTTGGCAGACTGCTTCTATATTCTTCAGACACTGTTTTAATTTAGAAATTACTCTTCTGTTAGCAATTAAATCCTGCGTTGAGTCCCAGTGTTTCACTCTTCTTCTCAATATTCTTCTGGAATGGCGTGCAGACTGGAGTGGAAAGCCATGGTTTATTTTCTGTTTTGTTTTTTTGATGGGGACTGTTGTGTTAAGGGGTGAGGCGTGTGAAGAGGGAAGACTTTGAGCACAGCACGGAGAACATGGTTCGCTACAAGAAGGAGCCTTCGGGGTGCCCCGTGTGTGGGAAGGTAGGAGTCTGTGCCTGGTGTGCCATGAGAGGCTCTGCATTGTGGCTCCAGGGATGCTGCAGTTTAGTCTGAAGGGGAGAAGGCTGAGGGGATCTCATCCATGCATGTAAATATCTCCAGGGGGTGTCAGAGGATGGCTCCAGGCTCTTTCCAGTGGTGCCCAGTGACAGCACGAGGAGCAACAGCCATAAGATAAACCACAAGAAGTTCCACCTCAACATGAGGAAGAACTTCCTTGCATTGAGGGTGGCAGAGCCCTGGGATATCTGCCCAAGGAGGGTGTGGAGTCCAGTCAAGACATTCCTCTTTAAACACCCGTAGCTCCATTAGTTATCCAAGCCCGCTGTGGCCATGGATGGTGGGAGCTGTAGGACAAAGATAGGAGCAAAACTGCAGTTCAGGCTAGAACTTTCCTCAGGATGTGCAGCACAATGTAGAGTGTCACATGGCCACTGTGTGTGTCAGTGGAATCTCGTGGTTTATGTTATTTAAAGTGGAGTTCTGCTGGCTGATTGTAAACTGTGTGCATTGGGAATCATTTTCCCGTAGGAATCAAAGTGAATTCATGGTGTAGTCCTGGCATGGTTGCATTTGGTTGCTTAACACTCATGATCTTAGGTTGCTGTAGTCACAAAGAATGTGGATTTAATCAGTGATTTTATAAATGTTTAATGATTCATGCTGCAAAAGGTACTTGAGAACTCTTGAGTTTGTGTGCAGAGCTCTGGCTTTGATGCTTTGGATATGTTTCATATCAGTCAAGGTAGACTTTGTGGCTGTGTTTTTTTACAGGCAGGTGGAACATCCATGATTCAAAAGGCACTGTCTAAATATTTCTAATTCTGCCCTGTGTAATCATGCTGCAGCTTTTTTTGGAAGCCCACCTCTGATGAATGGCCAGTTTCAGTCAGTTCCTTGGAACTGTGCCCCTGGATTTTGCCATGCCAGCAGTTTCTGAGGCAGCCTGTTGGCTGCCCAACAGGAGCTTCCACATATTTCTGGCCAGAATGAGTTAAAAAGGCAGTAAATATGTTCTGTGCTCTCCACTGGATATGTTGCAAAGAACTGCTGGGCGTGATCCAAACATCTTTCCTTCCTTCTTTTCTTTTAGGTATTTTCATGTAGGAGCAATATGAACAAACACCTTCTAACACATGGGGACAAGAAATACACATGTGAAATCTGTGGACGTAAATTTTTCAGGGTGGATGTGTTGAGAGATCATATTCATGTCCATTTTAAGGTATTGTGTTAATAATTAATTAGAAAAGGCAGATTGTTTTGGCAACACTGAAATTGAATGACAAGGGAATTGTATCACTCAGTGGTGCTCATAAAGGTGCTTGTATAGATGTAATATTGTACCAGATGAGTCTCTTTACATTAAAGTTCCTATTATATGCAGAAAACCATGAATATTATTTGTTTGAATAAACAGTTATTCGTTGGTGTAGTCATGGACAGAGGAACTTTGTTTACCTGGACTGAATGGAGCAGGGGGAAATGTTAAATAAAAAACATTACAGCAGTTGTTAATGCAAGGCAGTTTGCACGGCAACAGAAGGTGATCAGGTACTACCTTTTTGAAGAAATCGTTTTATCTATTAAAATATTCTTTCCCACTCCACACAGGACATAGCCCTAATGGATGATCACCAGAGAGAAGAGTTCATTGGTAAAATTGGAATCTCATCAGAGGAAAACGATGACAACTCTGATGAAAGTGCAGATTCTGAGCCCCACAAGTATAGCTGCAAAAGGTGCCAGGTAGCTTTAAATACTTTCAAATTAACTTGTTTTGGGGTGGGAGAGGGAGTGGAGGTGTCCATAAATCATGCAGGATATTAAACAGCGTTAAAGGCTCTCAAAGAGAAGGCCAGTCCACAGGTCTGCTGCCTTGTGCAGTGCTTGTTACCTCTGATCAGTGAAGTGAGGCTGTTCCATGAGACTTGAGGTGGTGTCCAGTCAGGGGCATGCTAAACACTTAAAAAGGGAAGTACAGATACATTCACTTGCCTGTGTGGGAGGAAACAAGCAAAACTGGGGGAAGGATCAATAAAGGAACATTCACATCTTAGACTGCCTTTTGATTATGTGCAAGTTAAAGTCATTACAGCATTTCTGATTGATACAGTCCACAAATTGGTTCATTTTTCTGAGGTCAGGTGGTCCTCTAGTGGATATCCAGTTTGGAGGAGTAGACTGCTGCTTATCTCAGTGTGACTGCTTATTCTTGTCCTACTCTTACTAACAGGATGGGGTTGGAAGTGCTGCTGGAATGTAGTTTACTCAGTTGTCAGCTGAGAGAGGAAGACTTTTTAAACCTCTCACTGCATAGCTTTTGCCATTTTGTGAAGAAGTAGCAGGGTCCTTAAGGACTCTGTGCCCTTCCTGGGAGACCACACTGTGCTGGGGCAGGAGGGGTGCAAAACCAGTGAGAGCAGCAAAACTGGCCAAACTGGCATGGGGACGGGGCAGTTTTGGTCAAGCCACTGACTTGACCACTGGAAATCAGAGCTTATTTCACAGTTCACACTTGATGTGGTGAAAGTTCTTACCTTACCTTCATTCTGAGACCTGGAGATAATGATGTTTCAGTTTTCTGTTCTTACCTGGGAGCTGGTTTTAAAGGCAAACTGATTTTAGGCTTATGTCAGTAAACATAAGGTGTGATGTCACAGCAGTTAATCATGTGCTTGCTTTCAGTGTGCTCATTTTCCTGCCTGACACTTCATGGGTTTATAAACTGTATAAAATTGTGTGCTTCCCAGTGAGGGCAGTTGGGCAAATCAGATCAGTAAGCTCTTTGTGGAAGCTGGGGGTTTTTTAGTGCTTTTGCAGGTGTTTGTGAAGCAAACAGTTGTGTGAGGGAACAGTTGTGGAAAATGGGATTTGCTGTGATGAGATGGGGAGGCTCTTTTGGGAAACTGAACAGCCAAAAGGAGAACAACATACAGATGAGTCTTGGTGAAATCTCTCTTCTCAGCTCTTAAGAATCTCTCTCTGTTTTTTCTGGCCCCGAAGTACCCCTTCACCAAGCTGTGCAGTGCTGTCAGAAATACCCTGACTAGTTCCAAAATTGGAGCAAAAGATCATGTCATGGTGGCACTTCACCCTGACGTGCTGGAGCACGTGTGGATGTGCTGGAGCAGATATGGATGTGCAGATCTGGAGCTCAGTAGTGGAGCACGTGTCTGTTGTAGCTGCAGCACTTCCAGGAGCTGAGCCAGAGTCACTGCCCTGCAATGCCTAGAAACTGCAACCCTTCTGAAGCTGGTGCCAAAGCTGACTGTGCAGACAGGAGCTCACTATGCCCCTAGAGCCCAGCAGACATTTTTTCCATCTGTGATGTCCTGGTTTTCACAGAATCACAAAACAAGCTGAGTTGGGAGGAACCTTCAAGGTTCATCGAGTCCAACTCCTGGCCCTGCACAGCCCCAAGAACCCCACTCTGTGCCTTAGAGTGTTGTCCAAATGCTCCTTGAGTTTTGTCAGGCTTGGGGCTGTGACCACTGCCCTGGGGAGCCTGTTCCAGTGCCCAACCACTCTTTGGGGGAAGCACCTTTTCCTGGTATCCAACTTAACCCTCCCTGACACAACTTCAGGCCTTTCCTTCGGGTCCTGTCACAGGTCAGCACAGAGCAGAGACCAGTGCCTGCCCCTCCTCCTTCCCTCACAGGGAAGTTGTAACTGCAGTGAGGTCTCCCCTCAGTCCCCTCTTCTCCAGCCTGAACAGACCAGGTGCCCTCAGCTGCTCCTCACAGGGCTTCCCCTCATGGCCCTTCCACCATCTTCATTGCCCTCCTTTGGACACTCTCTAATAGTTTAAAATTTTTCTTACATTTTGGTGACCAAAACTGCCCCCAGGACTCGAGGTGAGCTGGTGGAGGTTAAATGTGTGTGAGGTTAAACGTGTCTCTCTTGAAGGCCATTCCTCAGTGCACCAACAATTTGAGATGCTCTTTTTGTGCAGTGAAGAAGTGGAGACACCGTCTCCAGCTAATTTTCCAAAAGAGTGAATTGATGTCTTGTAGCCGCGTGCTTGCAATGGCCAGAGAGGTTCAGGCCTAAATCCAGGTTTCACAGAGTTTTCACCCAGGATGTTTTAGCGATACAGGGGATATTGATGCCTGCTCGAGATTCCAGCATTATGTTACCAGGTCATTGCTGTGCCTGAGGACCTTTTTCCCCTTCCCATTCACTATTGGTTCATTCCCCAGCTGACCTTTGGCAGAGGGAAGGAGTACCTGAAGCACATCATGGACGTGCACAAGGAGAAGGGTTACGGCTGCAGCATCTGCAACCGGCGCTTTGCCTTGAAGGCCACGTACCACGCGCACATGGTCATCCACAGGGAGAACCTGCCCGACCCCAACGTGCAGAAGTAAGACATGTTCCACTGAGGAGAGCTGTCTGTTTGGATTTCCAGTGGTTCTGCCACATGGGGTGCTCTCGGGGAATTTGGCTGCACTAAAATAACTGCATAATGGGTGTCGAAATGTTCATTAAAAAGCTTGAAATGCATGTCGCTAGTGGTTGGCTTCACACAGGTTGAGGAGTCAGCAGCCTCCCAGTTTGGCCTTTGCAAAGTATAAATCAATGATTTTAATAAATAATTTTTTAAAAATATGAACGTATAGCAGTGCTCCAGGCTTTCAGTCAATTTTCTTAACGCTCATTTAAAAAAATCTTATGCTTCAAGGAACTTTTACAGTAATTAGTATTAGCAAATAAAGTACACTTACTGGCAGAGCTGCCTGAAAATCACCTCTACCTCAAGAAAAGAATCACAGTTGTTGGTTTCTTTGGTTTCAGATACATCCATCCATGTGAAATCTGTGGGAGGATTTTTAACAGTATAGGAAATCTGGAAAGGCATAAGCTTATACATACAGGTAAAAATGTTGTGTATCTTTATAATTATCAGCACTAAAAAGAAATTTCTGTTGCCAGTGCCTGCCTTTTTTTTTTTTTTTTTTTTGCTAGGGAATTTTCACTCTTAAGTTAAAATAAGATAAATATATTTATTCTTTTAGAGTAACCTGTTTTCTAAAGCAGGTAATATTAATGAAGAGATTTGATCTGGACACACAATCCAAATTCCTAGTTAATATGTTGCAGGATTCACCTAATTCTGTATTCTGTTCTTCCCCAAATTCTTATCCATGCCACCTTCTCACCATTACACAGGCTGAAACCTGCTATTGCAAAATCATTTTTAACAGCTCATTACTATTTCATGCTATTCAGTCTCCTTCTGCCTCAGGCTTTATCTTTTTTTTTTTTCCCAGATCTCACACAAAAAGCCAGCTTTTCTCTCTCTTCAGTCTTCTAGTTTAGTTTGGGCTACAATATGCATGCAAGGTGTGGTTGACAGCACGGGTGGGCTGTTGCCACTTTAGTCAATTTTTAGGAGGTGCACATTATTCATTAACATTTTTTTGTTTACGTTGTCTTTTAAATTTATTTTTAAGGTGTAAAAAGTCATGCTTGTGAGCAATGTGGCAAATCATTTGCTAGGAAAGACATGTTAAAAGAACATATGCGAGTCCATGATAATATCCGAGAATACTTGTGTGCAGAGTGTGGCAAAGGTATGTCTGATGCCTTGTTTTCCATTAATTGTGATACTGAGTAGCAGGTGGATATCTGAATTAAAACAGCTTCCATTCTGAGAGTGCTGGGAGCACTGTAGACCCTGCATTTTTGAGACTGTGTTGTTCAGGAGCCTTACGGTTACACGAGCTACCCTGATTTTATACATTTTGGTTTCACGGCCTGTAAGACAACGCTGATTTTGTGCAGTAGCATTCGCTTCTGTCAGATTGAGGAATGCCCGATTGGGTTCCAATGCATCTGCAGCACAAAAGTCAATACAAGTTGATTTTTTTCATTCTGGCATGTTCTCAGGCTTAAGAAATAGAGTAATTTCTCTCTGCAAGAGCCTTAAGAGTCAAAATAGCTTTGGCTTTTTTAATAGCTCACATTATAAAGTGAGCAAACCTGAGCTGGTGTTTTAGTGGAAGGCAGTAGCAAATCTGACACCTCTAATGATGTTTTGTCTTTGCTTGTCCCTACTGGTTTGCTTCTCCATCAGTGGTTACTCAGAAGTTCTCCAGAGCTTTTTCTTCTGGAATTAAAATAATGATGATAATGTGCCTTGCTACATGAACAATTAAAGATAGGCAGTTGTTGTCTCACAGCAAAAATAAAATACAGCTGTTGGTTAACAACATGACCATCCTGAGTTATCCCATGAGGGTGGGAGCAGTGGACCAACTGCCCTGTACCTTTTGTCTCACAGGAATGAAGACAAAACATGCACTTCGTCACCACATGAAGCTTCACAAAGGGATTAAAGAATACGAGTGCAAGGAATGCCACCGAAAATTTGCACAGAAAGTCAACATGCTGAAGCATTACAAAAGACACACGGGTGAGGACTCCAAGGATGTACAGAAGTTGCACTGAATCAGTTAAATGCTCCCTAAGGGAACTCTCACCTAGAACAGTCAGCAAGTATGAGAAAAACTAACAAAAAATGCATATTCTGCTCTTTGAAAAATGAGGTTTTGTCCTCTCCTCAGCCAGGACCACCTCTTCTACAAAGAAGAGATGCAGTTTAGCTGGTTTCAAGTTTTGCTTTTATGAGAGAGGTTTTTTGGTCTAGGGTAGGTCTAGAGTGTTGGGTTTGTTTTAAGTTAGTCTGCAGGTTCTCATTTCCCAAAACAAAACTTCACCTCCCACATCAGTTTCTCTTGGATTTATTTTCTGCTGGATATGGTGGAAAGGTTTAAATAAAAACAGCTGGTAAAGCTGGGTTTCTTCTACCTTTTTTGTCTGTGATTTTTATTTTTTCTAATGTTACTAATGCAAGTCTCAGAATTGTCCCAGGTACCTTAGGCTGCCTTCACACATGCTAAATGTGCTTTTCATGCAGGAATCAAAGATTTCATGTGCGAGCTCTGTGGCAAGACGTTCAGTGAGAGAAATACGATGGAGACTCACAAGTTGATTCATACAGGTAAACCCTCTAAAAAACAGTATCCCGTGACAATATCTTAATTTTGTCCCTTAATTTTGCTTTAGACTGGCCAGTCTTGGAACTAGTGTTGCCCATCCTGTTACCAAACATTAATTGTTCCTCTTGTCGAGGCGTTGGCAATACGATGCTCATCCGTTGGGTTTCCTTTCTTCTGCCACCAGTAGGAAAACAGTGGACGTGTTCAGTGTGTGATAAGAAGTATGTCACTGATTACATGCTGCAGAAGCACATCCAGCTCACCCACGACAAGGTGGAAGCCCAGAGCTGTCAGTTGTGTGGGACAAAGGTTTCCACCAGAGCCTCCATGAGTCGGCACATGAGGCGTAAACACCCAGAGGTGGGTTAAGTTTGGCTGGTGGATTGGGGGTTTGTTTTGATTTTTTTTTTTTTTTTTTTTTTAAAGAATGTTTATGGCCTTCAGTGACTTGAAAGGAATTGCTTTTTTTTCCCCTTCTTTTTTTTCTGCCCCTTTGGGGCCAATTTTAGGTAGTGTGCGTGAAGCGTGGACTTAACTGAATGAGCTGTTTTAGAAGTAAATAGATCTGATTGTCAGTCCCTAAAAATGAAGTAGTTCTGGTTATTTAAATCTCTTTTCCTTTTCTGCCTCGGCTTAAATATATGTTTTTTCATGTTTTGTCTTCATCCATTAGTGAGTATAATGGATTCTTTTTTCTCCATTGTGTTCTCTGTATTCAGAAATGATCTGAAAGAAGTGGTGAATAGAGAGGTGTTGGCAGCATCTGCTGATGATACAGAATTATTCTCAGTATTAAAGAGGAACGCTGACTGGAGAGAATCTGGATTAGAGGGATGTTTTGTCTGACCCCAACGGGGTTTTTTCTGTGTTCTAAATTTCTGAATAGCTGTTGTGTTTCTCCTCAGCATTTCTTGTTTAGGTTTGACCAAGGCTTGTCTGTTCCCTTTGAGGCTTTTTTTTTTAACTACCAATTTATCACTAGCATTGCTTTGCTGTTTTATCATGATGACTGTGGAGGAAGTCAACAAAATGCTTTGCTTATTGATTTGGGGATTTAAAATGCAGCTACATATCTGAAATCTGGAGGGCAATTTGTCTCTATTCTTTGATGAGCTGGGTTGTATAGATTCATCTGAAAATAATGAAGTAGGACACAGTTGGTAGGTTTATAAATTGAAATGCTAAAATAATGTTTTTCAAACACATTGTTTTCTGTAGAATTCATCACTTCCCAGTGGGTTGTGTTCTGTCAAGCATATGAAAATAAACATGCTCTTTCATTGTTACATTTAAATTTTGCTGGGTTTCAGTGAAAAGGAAAAGATTACATGCCAAAAGGTTATTTAAAAAAAAAGCCACTCCCTGGTATTAGATGATATGTGTAAATTGTTAGATTACATCATTTTTGCTTTGTGGCAGGATTTATTGGGGAAATGCTGTATTGTTCGCCTGTGGTTTGCACTGCTGCAGTTCACCAGCTGATGACTCTTTGTCTACAGATTCTTTCAGTGAGGATTGATGATTTAGAGCAGCTGCCAGAGACAACTACCATTGATGCCTCTTCAATTGGGATTGTTCAGGTAAATTCCGGGCCTGCTGGAGGGTGAGGTGGGACATCACTTTTTTGGTACATAACGTAGCTGGGTGTAGGCTGATGGGTGAGGAATGTGCTTTTTTAGAGAGTCAGCCCCAGTGGAACATGTCCAAGCAGCCACAAGGTGTTGTTGTGTTTGGTTGTATAACAGGGGTGCTGGTAAAATGTAATTACAGGGCGAGGTCTCAATCCCTGGAACCAGGTTTTTGCTAAAGTTTGTTTCTTCGCTTGAGAATTGACCTTAAACCAACTGCAGGTGATAGTCTCTTACTTGGAACCTCACTAAGCAAAAGGACTTGATGTTTTGTTTGGAAATGTGTTGCTCCAGCCGGAATTAGCCTTGGAACAGGGCGAGTTACCAGAAGGGAAGCAGCACATAAAAGCTCCAAAACGTGGCCAGAAACGAAAACAAAAGTCGGGTGAGGAGGAGGAAGCTCAAGTGCCTGAGGACCCTGCCTTCAGTGAATACCCAGAGAAGGAAGGTGAATTCACAGGGAATGTTGGAGATGAGACTAATTCAGCTGTACAGAGCATCCAGCAGGTGAGCTGCAGTTGGAGGGTGCTGGGTTGCATTGCTTAGAGGGATAACCCTTCTTTTGGTTAAAAAAATCACAAAAGAATGGTTGGAACATTTGGAGCTGATTGGATAAACTGCGGTAATACAAAGATGAATAGAGATTTTAAAAAACCAAGGAGTTGGACCTCTAAGCTCCTCATGTTTGTTTTCATTTCCTCTGGTGTTACCATCTCGTTGTTTGCCAGGTACCACTAACTGGCTGAAGCTGTGATTAAAAGAGTGAAGGTTAATTTGGCTGCTTGTTCTGAATGTTGCATATCCCTCTCTCCCATTACCTTCTTACTTCTGTGTGTGGCAGTGGTTACAGTCCCAGTTTGCTGTGTTCCCACCTGCGTGCGGCTCCTCTTGCCGGCAGCACGTGAGCCCACCAGCACTTCTTGGTGCTCGCTCTGTGGTCTCCAGCCGCAGGGTGCCAGGCTGAGGTGCCCTTTGTGCTTCTCCTCAGGTGGTGGTGACCCTCGGCGACCCAAACGTCACGGCCCCTTCCAGTTCCGTGGGGCTCACCAACATCACCGTCACCCCCATCACGACGGCGGCTGGCACCCAGTTCACCAACCTGCAGCCAGTGGCCGTGGGCCACCTGAACGCCCCGGAGCGCCAGCTGCAGCTGGACAACTCCATCCTGACCGTCACCTTCGACACCGTCAGCGGCTCGGCCATGCTGCACAACCGCCAGAGTGACGTTCAGATGCAGCCGCAGCCCGAGGCGGCCAACCCTCAGTCCGTGGCTCATTTCATAAACCTGACCACCCTGGTGAACTCCATTGCTCCCCTGGGGAACCAGATCTCAGAACAGCACCCTCTGGCCTGGAGGTCAGTGCCTCAGACTGATGTCCTGCAGCCCCAGGCGCCGGCAACGCCGCAGCAGCCGGGGCAGCAGCCGGTTCAGACAGAGCAGCAGCAGCAGCAGATGTACAGCTACTAATTTATACTTGGGAAGGTTCTGGAGTGGACAGTACTCAGAGACAAAAAACACACAGACGTTCGGAAAATTTCTAATAGGATTGTTTGCTGGATACCAAACAGAGATGGGAAAATGTTTATACAACGAAATTTAAGCTGAAATTTCGTTTAGCGCCCTGCAACACCCCGGTCTGGGATTCTCAAGCTGTCTCTAGGCCTTGCACTGTCTTAAAATATAACAGAAAAGAAAAAAGGAAAAATTTCACCACAAATTTAGCATCCCCTTGCAGTTGTGCAGTAAGATTGAGGTTAGACAGGTGCATCATCATACACCTTAACCAAAGCAGGGAAATCCTAAATACTACAGCACTCGTGATGTACAAAAGCCCTCTCAGCCATACCATGTCACTTCTTTCCAGTCTGGAAATGACATCTGAAGACCTTGTTCACAGTGGGTGGAATGTAGTTGTGGTCAGCTGGTAGAGACTGAAATGTGAAGACACAAACGGGCAGAACAATAATTGTCTTTGTTTCTTACCTTCTTTAGGTCTTGTATCTAACAACATCGGTAAAGTAGGTGGAGTCTGGGGCTTTGGGGTGGGCATGAGTGTGGTGTGGAAGAAAATATACCATGGGGAAAGCCCTGTACCCATCACACAGTGTTAGTGCTGCTGGAGCCAGAGAGCTGGTCTAATGCTGAAGCAACTTTTAGGGTCTTCTAGTCAAGTTTCAATCAAACCAATTAGAAACTGAAAAAAGAATGTGATACAGTTTTATGTAATTTTTCAAACCTGCTCTTTCAATCTTGCTTTTAGCTGATAGGCCTGAAGAGCAATCAGTCCCCTTTGATGAAGTTCAGGATGTGAATTTTTTTCAATTAGACTTATTTCATCGTGTAATAAACATTTGAGAAAGTGTTCTTTTTATATATATATACATACACATATATATATATATAGCCTTTGTACTTTACTGTGTGTTCCTGGTGAGTATTTGTGTGAAAAACACTGTTATCAATACGATTCATTAATTCTTTCATCCCCATATTGCCCTTTCTCAAGGAAATAACTTACGGATTCTATTCCTTCTGTTCCCAAAACTGTTCCCAAAATTCATAGCCACACACAAGAAGATTGTGTGAAGTGCAAGAACAAGGAATGTCTGAAGCATATTCTGGGTCCTGCCACATGGAGTCAGTGTGCCCCAGTGTATAAAGGGCAGGTTTGCATGACTGTTGGGGATACAGATAGTGGGTGGGGTCCAACACATCTTTGCTGACAGGACACTCTCATGCCCTTCTCCATCCATGGATGTGCAGTCTGGACTTTTGCATGTCAAGAAGATAGTATTATTCCCACAGGGAAAATGAGCTGATCGCAAAAAGCAATAAACTAAGTATATATATATATATATATATGCATATATATATAATGTTGTTGCTTAGAATCCTGAAGGGCAAATCCAGCTATGGCTGAAGAACAAGGTCCTTTGGGGCAGCAGACTGAGCCACAGAACTGTGCTGAAGGTTTTTTGCTGAGGATAAAGCAGCTGCTGTGTCGTGAGAGTGAGGATGGATTGGTGGTTGTAAAAATCCTGTCTGTGCCTATTGTATTTATGAAAAAGTTCTATGTTTAGCAAAAAGATGAGTAGGGACGACTTCAGCTTTGGAAGTCTCTATCAACATGGACTACTTGACCCCTAAAGGATGCCTTATAATCTCTACAGCAAATTCTTCCAAAGTATAAATGTCTGCATATTACAAGTAGCCTCCAGTGGTTTCCTTGGTGCCGTGGCTGTGTGCAGAGGCTCCCTATGCCAGGCTCCGTGTAAAGCTGCAGGACATGTCTNATAGTATTATTCCCACAGGGAAAATGAGCTGATCGCAAAAAAGCAATAAACTAAGTATATATATATATATATATGCATATATATATAATGTTGTTGCTTAGAATCCTGAAGGGCAAATCCAGCTATGGCTGAAGAACAAGGTCCTTTGGGGCAGCAGACTGAGCCACAGAACTGTGCTGAAGGTTTTTTGCTGAGGATAAAGCAGCTGCTGTGTCGTGAGAGTGAGGATGGATTGGTGGTTGTAAAAATCCTGTCTGTGCCTATTGTATTTATGAAAAAGTTCTATGTTTAGCAAAAAGATGAGTAGGGACGACTTCAGCTTTGGAAGTCTCTATCAACATGGACTACTTGACCCCTAAAGGATGCCTTATAATCTCTACAGCAAATTCTTCCAAAGTATAAATGTCTGCATATTACAAGTAGCCTCCAGTGGTTTCCTTGGTGCCGTGGCTGTGTGCAGAGGCTCCCTATGCCAGGCTCCGTGTAAAGCTGCAGGACATGTCTAGGGAAGGGGTTTCTGGTGAGAGATTTTGTGTGTCAGAGGAGCAGAACTGCTTCTGTGTAAACGTCAGGAAGTCTGTAAAATATGTGCATGGGAGGAACCTGTATTTGATGGGACAGGGATGCCTGTCAGAAAGAGAAGGTATCTTTTAGGAGTGTGGGAAAGAGAATTTTTCATTCCCTACCCACTCTGTCTTCCTCAGATACTTTTCACACAAATACTGTGAGATCCTGTAATTTTTTAGCCTCCCAAAATCCTGAGTACAGTTCCTGGATTATTTCACCACGGGCTTGAGCAAACTGAGTTTCTCCTCACTGTCCTGTCCACAAATGGTTCTGTTCCACACCTAACACCCACTGGGCAAGAGGAAGCCAGGTTTTATATATGAAGTATGTTGTTAATGTACTCTTTTTCCCCCTGTGTTTGGTGTCTGTTTGGTAAAGGCACGTTATCTTTTGTCAGGGTACTTTGGAGAGGGGGGAAAAAATGAAGGAAAGCAAAGGGAGAGGTTCTAGGTCGAGTTGTTACGGTAAATACAGAATTTCTACAAGATCCAAGTTTTGTTGAGACATAATGTAAATGGTGATTGAGCTTTTATTAAGTGGTGAAGAGATTTTTTGCCTTAGGAGAGTGAGTCCATCTGCTATTTGTCAACACTACTGACGGTGGCATTTGTGCTGCATTGAACCAGCCTGCATCATTTTAACACGCAGTTGTCTGATAAGAATTGCACACAGAGGTAATCAGCCATTAGAGACCTCTCTGGCTTCACAAAATCTCTGTATCCTAATGTGTTCCCCTGGTTTTCTGTGCTCTTATGGGGCCTGGCATCCCTCCCATGCTAACTGGCCTGCGTGTTCCCATCCAGGCAATAGGATCTTGCCCTTCTGGCAGTGGTTGATTCCAGGTGGTTTTAGAAGGAATGATCACACAGTACATGCTTGCATGTTGGTGGTCACATAGAAATGTTCCTCATTAACCTCTCAGTATCCCCAAAATCATATCCCAGGTTGGAAGGCACGTCAAAGATGATCTGATCCAGCCTTTTTTGGGGAAAGGGAGCATAGATGAGATGATAGAACCATAAAGTCATCATTAACCATCATCCTGTCTGATTGCATCTTTAAAAACTCCAGTGACACATCCCTGGGGAGGTTGTTCCAGTGGATGATTGTTCTTACTGTAAAAATTACCTTAAATAATATTCATGAGGGGAAAATACAACCACTGGAAGGGCTTTGGTTAGGCCAATAGAAAGTTCTCTAAAAGCTAATCTTGGCAGAGCACTCCTTTGAGACAAGATCATGACTTTCACCACAACCCTTGCTGTGGTACCTCATCATCTCCCAGCATGATTTTATTATTACTACTGTTATTAGCATCCCTGTGAGAAAACAGCTGTATCTTGGGTGTGCTGCACCGTGACAAAAATTTCAGAACAAATTATTTTGTTGGCTTTTGTTTCAAATGGTTCTGTTTGGAGGCGTCTGAAATCGCTGCCTTTTCAGGCAGAGCTTTCCTTGGACAAGCAGCAACCACTGGCTGCTCTCCCAACCCAGCCTTTTCCAGGTGAATACCAAAGCTGTACTGATGCTGTTTCAAACTGCAAGAGAAATAAAGCTACAACAAGGGACGTGCAATCTGAATTCCCTCTGCCAATCTGTTACCTGCCTTCTCAGCCGTGGGGGGTGAAGGTTCCTGTGTTCAGCCGCGCGTTGGAGGTTTTGCATAACGACTGTTCAGTCACAAACTGGAATTACTTTGAGCCAAAGGAGTGATGTTGTGTGCTGTTCTGTGTATTGTCATTGTTTGTTGCTAAGACTATTATTTAATTGAATGCTGTCTGTGGCACACGGGCTCTGAAGTAAAGGAGCATCGAGGTACAGAACCCTTTCTCTACCAGTGTTATTCTTTTCTGTTCCTTAATTAAGGTATCGAACATTTTTTTTTCTTCAAACCTCATAGATTTGCTCCAAAAGCAATAATATTAATCATCATTTCATGGAACTTTGTATATCCCAAATTACAGAAACACAGGGTAGTGTTCTAAAATATTTAATCTATAGCTTGTTACTGGGTAATAACAGCAAAAGAGATTGAATCTTTCATGCTGTCTGTGCTGACTTCTCAGGAGAATTGACTCTATCAAGTGTTACTATGCTTTCTAAAACTAATTTTTATTTTTTTTTAGCTATGTCACCATGAGAAGTGAGCATTTTTGCAGAAACCCACCAGCCAGTCTCCTGTCAGTCTAACCAGCCGCATTTCTGTACTCTTTTATTCCAGAGATTGTTTGAAGTTAACAGCCAGGTAACAGTTGGATTTGTTTCAAGAACTGAATTTCCTGCCAGTTTGTCAGTGATTTGTTAGTGTTCTGAATACATGAGGATGTCTCAGTTTCTCATCTGGAAAACCAGGAATGGGATAAATACCACACATCCAAGTGGCAGTCACATACAAACTATAGGTACCACATGCAAGTGCATGGGGCAAATAACTTTGTGAATTGTTGTTCAGTAACGAGATTTCCTTGGTGCTGTTTGCAGTAATAATAATGCCACTGCTAATTCCTTTTGGCCTGACATTTATTATTGATTTGGGCATGTTGGAAACCCTTTAACCCTTGTGTTTCTGGCCTTTTCGCGATGCTGCGTTGGCCTCATCTGGTGTAAAGGAGGAAGAACATGGGAGGAGGATCCTGCTCATCCACGCCACAATGCACAGCAAAGCTCTGCTTGAAAAGTAGTTCTGAACACAGATTGTGCAGCTGAGTGAGGCACCTCTGAGATAGTTACCTGGGTTTGTTTTCATACAGGGGCTTTTGCCCTATAGCAAACCCAAACTGCCACGGTGGCAACAGGATGAAGGAAAAAAGGTATTCCTGTCATGTTTCTCATCAACTTGTTTTAGAGTGACTTTATTCAGTACTGATTTTGCACTGTACATGGCAAGAAGATGTTAAAAAAATTAATGCAGCCATGGTTGGAAAGTATGTTTCTTGCCCTAAGGTGCTTTGAGAAAGCTCTTCTGGATTTATTTTCCCTCCTGGGTGCTGAAGGGCTGTTCTGCATCTGTACTGCTGCCCGTTCCGTTCAGACAGGGTTCAGCAAATGGAGCCCCTGGAGTAGAATCTTAAATCACAGAATGGCTCTGGTTGGAAGGGACCTTAAATCCCATCCAGTCCCACCCCCCTGCCATGGGCAGGGACACCTACCGCTATCCCAGGGTGCTCCAAGCCCTGTCCAGCCTGGCCTTGGACACTTCCAGGGATCCAGGGGCAGCCACAGCTTCTCTGGGCACCCTGTGCCAGGGACTCCCCACCCTCCCAGGGAACAATTCCTTCCTAATACCAAATTTAACTCTACTTGCTTTCAGTTTAAAGCCACTCCCCCTTGTCCTATCACTTCATGCCCTTATAAAAAGTCCCTCTCCATCTCTCTTGCACAGCTGACAATGGCTGACACGTTGGATCACTCATCTAGAGAGTCCAAGCTCACTGTTGCTAAACTAAATTCCCAACGTCTGAGCAGAAAGGGACAGTGAGGGTGAGACTTGTCCTGGAGACTTCAGTGTCACCCCCAGAGTCAGGATTTCCTCAACATTTGTAGTGTAATGCCCTTGGTCTTCCTGCTTTATCCATGAGCTGTGTTGGCCAGTTCGAGTGCCCGCTGAGTTGCTAACACTTTTGAAAAGCTCATTATTGGGTTAAATGGTTGTAGAGCAGCTGATATGAAAACCAATACAAAATACTGAGTTTGGGGGTTTATTTCATATAAAGCCAAGTTTTTCAGTTCTAACATCTTTTTGCTGTCACTTGAGTGCTTTCCGGTGTTTTTCTGTTTACTTGCAAATTTTGGTTCTCAAAGGTTTATAAGGTGACCTGGGGGGAAAAAAAAAATGTAGTAATGGCAGAATGAGGAGTTAAAATTAGGAGAAACGAATGCTGCTCATTTTCTCTGGATTCCCACCCTTCTCCCACCCACCTGAGCCTTAGGTTCCTGCCGTGGTGGGTGATGGAAGCTCAGGGAAGGAGCTGGCACATGCTGTGGCTCGTTTGCCGGAATTGCTCGCGTCGGGGTTGACGTGCAGGGAGTTGTTAATGGGAGCAGACTCCAGCCAGTTCTGCCAGCCTTCCCCTCAAGCCACGTGCTCATCTCAGTGTCTCTCCCAGCACAGCTGCCTGTTTGCACAGAGCTCAGGGGAACCTCGGGGTCTCCAGGTCTTGCATCCTTCATGTTAATGAACATAAAGTCATGGAATCATTTAGGCTGGAAAAGCCCTCCAAGGTCAGCGAATCCAACCTTTGATCAAGCCCCACCAGACCAGAGCACTGCGTGCCACATCCAGTCATTCCCTGAACACCAGGGATGGGGACTCCACCACCTCCCTGGGCAGCCCCTTCCAGTGCTTGACAACCCTTTCCATGGAGAAATTCCTATTTCCAACCTGCACCTCCCCTGGCACATCTTGAGGACATTTCCCTTTGTCCTGTTGCTGGTTACCATAGAATCACAGAATGGTTTGGGTTGGAAGGGACCTTAAAGCTCATCCAGTTCCACCCCCTGCCATGGGCAGGGACACCTTCCACCATCCCAGGTTGCTCCAAGCCCCATCCAACCTGGCCTTGGACACTTCGAGGGATGGGGCAGCCACAGCTTCTCTGGGCACCCTGTGCCAGGGCCTCAGCACCCTCACAGCAAGAATTTCTTCCTCATATCTAATCTAAACTCACTCTCTTTTACTTTGGAGCCATTCCTCCTTGTCCTGTCACTCCCATTCCTGATGAATTGTCCCTCTCTGGCTTCCCTGTATCCTCTTCAGACCCTGGAACGTGCTCTGAGGTCTCCACACAACCTTCTCTTCTCCAGGCTGAACAGCCCCAACTTTCTCAGCACCAAGAAATGGATTCAAAACTGGGGGGAAAGAGGGATCTGAGAGGCAGCGAGGTACATTGGAAGCAGAGCTAAAAAATATGTCAGAGAACACAAGCTCAGCCTGCTGTACTGAACTGGTGGCAGGCTGTGGCTGGCTGCAGGGCTGTTCACTAATTAGTGATGATTGCTCAGAATCTGTGTCCTGTTGCTGGTACAGGGGAAAGTGTCCGTGTGTGCTCGGTTCCCCATAAATTAAACGCAAGGGTTTGAGTTCACACGCTGGCTCTGCGCAGCAACGTGCAGAAACCAAGGAGGGAGATGCCCAGTGATAAGAGAATGAAGAAGGCCCACATTTCAAGGCTTTTGGGAATTGTGGAAGCGAAGTTGTGGGCAGTGTTTTCCCAAGAGTGATTCTCTTTTCTCACACACAGAATAAACCCACGCGGTGCCTGCATGCAAGGCAGGCACAGGAGGGTTGTCAGGGGGTGACACCGGAGTAAAGGGGTGCTTCACAATCAAACAACCCCTAAAAAATTAAATCAGCTCATTAAAGGAAAGGGTGGGGAGTACTAACCCTAGATCCTTGCTGTGCCAGGGGAGATAAAAAGGAATGGCTCTCAATCTGCTATACTGGCTGGTAGATAAAAAATAATAAATAAATTGCATGCACACTCTCACTTTCCCTTCTCTCCATGCCAATACTTGTGTTAAAACCCTAATGGGAGCCTTCAAAGGAATAAATACCTTTGACTGACTGGCATACACTTGTGCCCAAGAGTCCCAGATAGGGTGTAAAATTCAGGATTGCTGAATTGCAAATATGGGTACACAGGTTGGGGTATTTGGGCAGGAGTGGGTTCTTGCTGGGGCTCTGTGTGTGTCTTTAAAAGTAGAGTTGCTTTATTGCCTTCCTGTGAAGTCCATGCTGACACAAACAGAACATTTTTGCTGAAGAGACTGGAATCAGTGACAAAGCACCATTTTTAAAGACGCAAGAAAAGAAGATCTTATATTGCATAACCAAAGAGAAAAATGAGAAACTTTGTCCTGAAGGCAAATGCACCTATTTCTCATTCACTCTCCTCCCTTTTTCACTGCCATTTTTCCCATGAAATACATGCAAATCCCAACATGCACTAAGTTTTCCTCCAGGCATGATATACTTCTGTGGTTATTTAAGAAGTGGGTTGAATAGAGATATGAGGTGTTCCTGGCAGAAAGATCTTGGAAAAGAATGCTCTATTTACTGCTGCTGTTTTAAAGTCATGGACTCACCCCTGAGAGCATTTGTAGGTAGTAAAGGGATAGATGTCATTCTAATTACACAAAATACACATTTCCTTCTTCATTTCCTTTGTCTTCTCACCGTCCAGCCAGTGTTTCTGAGTCTGCCTACTTGAAAAAAGTGTCTAGAAATTAAGTGTAAGCGTTTTATCAGAATGAAGAGTGGTTTAAGAAGAAATTCAAGTAGAGCAAGAACTTGCTGTTATCAATTAATGCTTGCAAGAAATCACAGATTCTGGTTGCACAGGACACTCACCAGTCTGGAAGCAGCAAATGAATGTGTGTGGTCTGTGCTTGGCTACAAATCCTTCCAGCTCCCCATTGCCTTTCAAGGTGCCTCTGTTTGGTGTGAAGGATATTGAAAATAGTGGGGGTTTAGACTAAACTAACAACTATAGAGAGAAGGATTAGGGGGTGGGTGGGGTGTAGAGACAAGTGGGGAGAGTCGTGGGATGATGTAGAGACAAGGAAGGGGGATGTGGGAGGTCCAGGTGGGATGTACAGACAGGGAAGGGGATGTGGGAGCTTCAGGTGGGATTTAGAGACAAGGAAAGGGGATGAGGGTGTTCAGGTGGGATGCACAGACAAGGAAATGGGATATGGGTGTTCAGGTGGGATGCACAGACAAGGAAATGGGATATGGGTGTTCAGGTGGGGTGTAGAGGCAAGGAAGAGTCTGCAGATGTTCAGGTGGGATGCACAGACAAGGAAGGGGATGGGATTGTTCATGTGGGATGCACAGACAAGGAAGGGGATGTGGGAGGTTCAGGTGGGATGCAAAGACAAGGAAGGGGAGGTGGGAGGTTCAGGTGGGATGCACAGACAAGGAAGGGAGTGGGATTGTGCAGGTGGGATGCACAGACAAGGAAGGGGATGTGGGAAGGGGAGGTCCAGGTGGGGTGTGCAGGCAAGGGGGGGGCCGTGCCATTACCAGCAGGAGGATTCCAAGGTGGTTCCCACAGTTTTCCCTCTGGTGGTTTTTGCCTCTGGTGTACCTCTGCTCATTGGCATGTTGTGGATACTGGAGTTGGTCAATTAGAATAATTATAACTTGAATTATTTTGTTCCAGTGGTATTAATACCGTGGCTAGAATAACTTTAATAAAGTTACTTGACCATGGATTATTTAATGTGCAGGATAAGCACTACTCTTCCTCCCTTTCCGTCTGTCTTTAGGGATGCCAGGATTTCCTGCTTCAGGCCAGTGAGCTGAAGCACTGGTGACAGGAAAAGGTTGGTTGCAGCACTTTAGGTTGAACTGTTACAGTGTGAGGAGAGTCCCACCTGGAATACCAGACCATCAGTTCTCTGGGAAGATTTCTGGCAGTTCACTTCCTGGTAGGGGAATACTTCCAGATGGGTATTTTTAGCAGGTGGAAGTCCAAAAAAGTACAAAGCCATTTGTGTTGACAGTGCTGTTTAGCACCATGGACTTGGCTCAGCAATTCCTGGATGTTTCTCCACTTGCACACTCGGTTTTTTCAACCCAGAATTATTTCAGCACCTGGCTTTTTAAATCAATAGGATCAGCACGAGCATCAGGGAAGACACAGTCAGGCTCTTACACTGATGCTTTAGGCTATTGGGCAGAGTTTGTCTTCCAGATCTGGATGTGCTGATGAGAAAATGAAGAACCTCCTCCCAGCTGCTTGTTGCCATCCTCCTTCCGAAGTCTGCTGCTGACTGAGATCCGTCAGCTGATCTGCTTGCAGGCTCTTTAAACTCTTAAAACTAATCCAGAATGCTGGGAATAAAGCAAGTTAGGGAGTGGTTCTCAGGGCAGCTGATCTGGCAGATCTTTTGAGCTAGTAACACAGGGAAGAGTAGGGAGGTGGAAAACCACAGGGAACAGGCCTGTAGGTTTTCTTTAATGAAGTTTGCTAATGTTGTATCTGTTCAGAGTAATGAAAAAGCAGCGGAACTATTTCTCATTGGTTTGCATTCCTGTTGCTGCCTTCATACAAACACGCATCCAGTCGAGCAGAAAACTGATTTATCTGTCTGCCATTCCCTCCAGCTTTCAGTTGGGTCCATTTTCTCATCAGTGTAGTGGCTGGCTGTGCCAATTCCAGAGCTGGATCTCGAGAAGAACGAGAAGGAGTGGGTGGAACCATCTCTGCCCAGTGGGATCTCACTCTGATGTCAGGCTAAAGTGACTGGAATGACACTCCTGGTCAGGGTTGCTTTGGCTTTCTGTGTGGAAAGAGGTTTTTGCAGTCCTGCCGTGGAGTTCAATTACAATAAAGGCACCCTCAGCAGATGTTTGGGGTGCTGATCCTAGGACTCTTACAGTGTGGTTGTAATGAAACCGTCACAACTTGAGGCTTCTGGCAGGGCCGTACGTGTTTGCAAAATATGGCCTTAGATACTTAAAATAAGGTATCCAGTAATTAAAAAAAAAAACGTGTTTGTGTCATTGAGGAGATGACATTGTGATCTTGACTACTGCTTTTATGAGAGAAATTTATCGAAATGCAATATGATAACTAAAACTTCTCTGTACTTCTAAAAATTTTAGGCAATGGCCCCAGGAAGCAAATGTAAGAAGACTGCATTGATACTGCCATGTGTGAATGGAAAGAACGTTGCTTTGTAGGGAAATGCATGCAGGAATTTTGCAATCATATTGTGGAACACTTGAACGAGTACCTGCAGCACCCCTTGGAAACAGCAGGTCATTTCTGGCTCACCTTTCACACAGATTCTGTTGCAATTTGAGAGATTTTTACAAGACAAGAAGATAATTCTGACTTCAGTTCACCTGGAAAATAATACTGACTTCAGTTCACCTGCACCTTAGCTTAGACAAGGGCTTATACCTGGTTTTTGCTTCATTCCTGATTATCCTGTGGTTTTGTTTGTATTGACAGCTATTACCAATATGGAGAGAGACTGAAGAGGTGATGTCATGAGAACTTCTGCTGAGAGGTTTTTTTCTTCCCCTAAGATTAGCAGGTGCAGATTTTAACAAATTGTTTTTAATGGCAGAGTTCTTCCCTTTCAGGGATAAGAATTTTAAGTTTAAAGTAGGGTTTGTGTGAACCTTTATAGAAAAATTTAGGGTTTTATTGTTTCTTCTGTATTTGCCTTAATACACTGGTGTTATTATGATGGGTATTGTATTTTACAGTTTTTAAATAGTGTTAAATGTACTCAAAAGGAAAACAAAAAAATCCGATTCTGCGGAAAATTACAGGCAGACTCTGTGGATGTAACAGCAATAATACACCAGACTTTTTAATATAGCTGGTTTGGCTCTTGTGCATCCTGCTCTTTATTCTTAACACTGTAATCAAGTGTAATTACAGGTGTAGACATTTTAATTAAAGGTGAATGAGTTTTAATTAAAGGTGAAAAAAATAGAATTGGACCAACATTAACAGTGTCTCTGTGACCTAAGCTGAAGAGTGTCACGGTATAGACCTAAGAAAACACTTATTTTTACAACATTTTCTTATTGAATCTATGAAGTGCCTCTGTGCAGAAAGTTGTACTTTGAGGTACAAAGCACTCTGGTGTTGCTGCAGTTGTGAGACAGTGGAAAATCTGTTTGCCACTGAGATTTGCAACTTTTATTTAGTGCATTACCAGTAGATAGCAATGAGCAGCTTCTCTGCTCAGGTCACTCACAGAGTATGAAGTTACTACACTTTGTAGGAGTTTGTTGGGAGGATTGTGATGCAAGTGAAATATTTGATATTGGCATTTTTTTTCCTTTCCTAACTTCAGCATTCCTTGGATTTGACTCACAATGGGGACTTTTTGCTCAACCTTAGTCCTGAACAAGGTGTCCCACTATCTTTGTCAGTAGCACATGATTATTACAGGAGCAATGGCAAAAATGAAAACCACTGGGACAGATCACCCAGAGAGGCTGTGGAGTCTCCTCCCTGGGGATATCCCAGAGCATCTGGACACAACCCTGTGCCCTGTGCTCTGGGATGGCCCTGCGGGAGCAGGGAGCTGGGACCAGGTGGTCACCGTGGTCCCTCCCAACCTGATCCATTCTGTGATTCTGCATAAATTTGTGACCTTGGATTCAAATTTTCTTTCTCTTTGTCGGGGACTACCACCATCTTTTTGACAACTTCTCTTGTGTTTAAGGAGTATATATGAAAAGCTTTAATATAGCCAGTTTAATGATAAATTAATGACCTTGGTAGTTTGTAGCCAGAATCCAGAGTGTTTATTGTTGCCCTGAAGAAAGGCAACAAAATCTGATGTTTCCTTGGTCAGTTGGAAATGTTTGGGATTTTTTATTTACTCCAGTAGAAATCAGATCGTTGAAACAAGCTGTTCATATAAGTTTAATGTTCAGACATCACCAAGCTTGGTTCCAACTAAAAATGGTTTGTACTCTGACCACATTTGGTGTCCTGTGTTAAATATTTATCCATTCTGTTTTGACTGTGCTATTTCTGTATCAAGTAAACCGAGACAATGTTAACATGAATACCAAGGCCTGTATCATTTTTTTTCTGCATCGTGAAATTCTTCATTCCTGATCAAAAGTGGCTTCATGTTGATATGACACTGTGGGGAAGCACCTTCTGCCACTCCTGACCTCCGAACCTCAGCTGTTATTTATGGCTAGTGAGCATTAGCTTTGCACCCACGACTGCGATGACATTTTCTTACCATCTCCTTTGGTGTAGCCATTGAGCAAAATAGTTCTTAGATAAAGAAAGAGCACAGGGAAATTGTTTATCTGGTCTACGTTAATTTTTTCATGCTGTGTGAGTTTTCTGTTTCATTTAAGTGATATAACGGAAAACAAATAAAATATTGGTGAAGAAGAAACAACTGAATTGAGTTACTGAAAAACTGTAACACTGAACAATTTGCAAACCTCATATGGGCAAATCTGTTGTAGGTTTGGTAATGGTGAACTACGAATCGATACAAAAACTTTGTTTTTCAGAGGCCTTTGATCCTTTTTTCCTTATGTCTCCCTGTGCCTTTCAAAGATTTGTGGGTTACCATCCTTAAATCCCATTTCTCTATTATCTATGATTTTTTCATATCAAAGGTGGTGATAAAATTAACGACATCAAACACCTTTTTGAGGTCAAGAACAACCACTACTGAGGGTGAAAATATTTCCATGCAAGGAAATGTCAGACCAAGGGGTGGTGCTTTACACAGATATTTTATCCCTCACATGCATCACACTGAATTAGAATCAGTGTGATATTTGAGTAAACATACTGCAGTGGTGGAGTGCAGTCACTTTGGTTTTCTGGTGGTGTCTCTGGTCCATGCTTTGCTTTCCTAAACCTTGCCTTACTAGATCTAAAATAATTTCCAGTTTCCTCCTAACATTTCAGATGAAATGTCTAGAAATATTCATTTGTCTCTTTTGACTCTAAATTTAGAATATCTATATTCACATAATGCTCTGATACCTCTCTTTTAATTAATTTTTCCTTACATGAAATAAAGAATGACAGACAAATTCTGTTTTCAGAGACAGGTAGTTCTGTTGTTAAGTCAATCTGTGAGAACTACTAAATAAAAATTTTTCTTTACAAGTGGGTTACACATGTAGTATCCCATTCTCTTCTTTTTAAAGATATAAGCCCCAACATATAATACAGATCATTATTTATGACAACTTTTGGATTGTTTGCATTGTTTGATTACAAACTATCGTTGCAAACAAATCTTATTGCCATTATGTCTCATACCTTACAGGAATCATATTTCTTGCAGTAGTTCTTTTTGTTACAAATGCTCTTTAATAGATATCAATCAGTCTTTACTCACATACTGCCACGACTGGTCTTTTATTTTTTATAAATTAAGAGGTTCGGAAAAAGTTCAAAGCCCTCAGAATTTTACTTTGCTGCATCTGTCACTAAACACAACCTTTGCTTGAAAAACGTGCTTAAAAACCAGCTAATTGATTTCATGTTCCGGTTTTTTTTTTTTTTGGCTTTGTAAGTGGGCAGTTTGGGCTGGTGGAATCCTTGAGTCCAGAGCATTTTGCTACATCGTTTCTACACATGTTTTTTCAAGTTCCAACTATGTAGTGAATTGTATTAATTAAAAGGATGTTTCCCAACTTAGTAGGCAGGCTCCACCGGCCCCAGAAGGTGGGGTAGGGCACGCTGTGAAAGCGGAGAACTTTGAGGGCAGGGAAAACTGCTTACCCTTCCCACCCTCCCGCAAATATGTTCCCACAGGTATGGGTATGATTCTCTTTGAAAATCACCCGTGCAGCTTCCCCCGACACTCGTGGTACCTCTTACTGTGTCAGATTCACTTCCCCCACAGGTAAAGCTTCTGACTCCAGGCGACAGCCCCAAAAACTTCTCTCCTGTTTACATAGAAAGAATATTAAAGAACGTTCCGGTGAAACACTCAGAGTTTTGCTGCCGACAAATTAAAATGAGTTTAGGCCCCCTGTGGTTACGCTGATTAAGAAGTGAAGTGGTTCTCCATCCGTCCTGCTCAATATTTTAGTTGACTCACCTTTATATGCCTGGATGTTTCCATGTACACAAGACCTTGGATTTCTCAGATCCTGTTTCAAGCCCTTCCGAGGAAATAAGGGCTTGTCTCCCTCAGGGAGCTATTGTGAAATACACTGGAGTATGAATTTGAAATGCAGCAGTTTCCTGCATTAACCCCTTGTGTGAATGCCCAGTTCTGCACACAGAATGCTTAGCAGCTCAGTTTAATCCACTCTAATAAGGTTAGAATGATTACAACCAGATAATCCTAAATATATGGGGCTTTTTCTCATTTATGTATTTTTCTTTAAAAACCCCTGAATGCCACTTACATTTTAATCAACTGCACATTATCTGCAGTGGGAATATCAGCCTGAGGAATGTCACTCGTTCCCCATTTCCTGTCCCCAGTGCTTGATTTGGTTGTTCCTTGTCCCAAATTCAATGTGCAGCCTTACAAAGTTGTGCCAGCACAGCAGAGAGGCTGAGGGTTCAGTTGCTGGGAACTGGGGGGAACACTTTGAACTTGGACTGATGACAGTGTGCAGGTGAATGTCGCCCTGTTTCACGTGCAGAAAATGCAAAATGCAGCCTACTTTCACTCCCAGGTGTGGATTTTTTTTTGTTGTGGAGTGAGGCAGAGGCTAATGAAGGTTTGGTCCCTCATGTCCCATAAGTACTGACTCGTGGGGTGCTGCATCCTGGCGCCAAATTCAGTTTAATCCTTGTGCAGCCTTCCCATTTCTGTTGGCACTGCCTGCGCTGCCCTCACAAGCCTTAATGTGAGTAGGAGCAGGGAGAAGTGAAGAGAGGGAACAAGGCAAAAATACACAAAGGAATAAATCAACAGAAACACATGACCAGACACATCCCTGCTCCAAAGAATGAGGAGCATTCACTCAATTAGTCTAGACAGACTTCCCAACCGTGAGATGGTAGGTGAAAATTCAGGAGCTGGTTTGTGTTGTGGATACTGCAAAATGTTCTGCATTTTTGCAGTTGATGTAATTGTCTGTGTGTTGGAGTGAGTTAATTAAATGTTACTGCAATATTTACCAGTGTCTCTTCGGTTTCTAAAAACACTTAATTCTATGTTCCTGTCAGTTGATTTCCTGCCAAAACTACCTTGTCTTCTCCATGCTTCTATTTTGGTTTTAGGTTACCTTCAGTAACCTACAGTGTGGTTTTGTGAACATGTTGCTCCTCATGTCTATGATATGGAGGAAGAAACTGTTACAAATCAGGAGAAAGTTGTTTATTGTCCCTGGAAAGGTAGTTCATAAACAAATACAACACACTATGTCAACAAGTGTTTCACATATAAATGCTTTTTATAAAATTCACGTAGTGCTCTATATTGATAGGGAACTTGTGAGAGATCTTCAGACAATTTTTCATATATCTAAAAGAGTTGCAAAAACATTTCTATTTTATGGGCACCATGATTTAAGTAGAACAGTTCCTATCAACCACAGGCAATCCTCAGCTTAGACCAACTGGGAGCTGAGGGCATTCAACTCCCAATTAGGCCAAGTTGAGAACTGCAAGTGCTAAGCAGGGTTGGGTTTCCTCGTGATTCTGGTTGTGAGTGACAGTTCCTACACCATTCAGACTTTGCACTTATTTCCACCAGCCAGGATCAGGGTTGCCTCCCTCACAATAATATTTCATGGTGGGCTTACTCTTCCTTCTGTTCATCTGATCCCTCCAAATCCAGGGAAGCACACCTCCTGCCGCCCTAGCTTTTCTCAGCTCTGTGGTAAGAAAGAGCATTTTTAATGCCTTCTTTATATTGCAAGCTGCCTCTTGTGTTAAAATTATTGTCATGGCTTCAAAGCTGATGTTCTGCCCTTGGCTGTATTGGAGAAGCCACATTCCACTGAGAGTCCTTCATAGCAGATGCCTTGATTGTTTGAGTAAGGGCTAAACTATGGACTGTATTTGCTGTGCATGCCTTTCAGCTTCAGACCTACCAGGGGAAGGAGCAGAGCCTCTCCAGATGAAAAACCTTTCTGCTGGAGAATAATAAGGCAATTTGTGGGACTCTGGTCCTGGAACAGATCGTTCTGTGCTTGCATTAAACCAATCAGTTTGGCTTTGTTTTGTAAGAGGTGTCAACAAAGTCCAAATTTGATTGGAATCCTCTTGGTGAAGCCCCAAGATGTGTGTCTCTTCAATTCATGGGTTAAAGTTACGTTTTGGGTTAGTTATCAATGACAAAATCCCATCAGTGGATGCAAGACAACATAAATTTGTTCATTTTCCCTCTGGAGATTAGGTGACAGATGCACTATTTTTGGTCTGGGGAATTCATTCCAGTGACCTGATAGTGCACAACCTCTGGGCCTTAAGAGGAACAAAAATCACACATCATTGTGATCATAACTTTAGAAAATTAAGCCCATCAGGACAGGTGAAGGAACTCCTCTGATTGTATAGCCTAAATATGGGAATGGGGAAAAGTCAAAGGTGGAAGAAGAGGAATATGATATGTCTCCAGAGATGTTTAGGAGCAGTGAAGCCATTTGTTCTCCATGTCTGTGCTAGAAAAGATGAGAAATAAAGAGCATCAGTTACAAGAGAAATGCAAGATCCATTGTAGGCAAGATGAGGTTTAAGGATTTCCTGTCTTTTAATAAGGATTTTAGAGTTCTGTCCCTTTACTAAGTACATTAATCTGTAGCTCAGAACTCTGTACCAGGAAGTTGCCTGTATCCTACCAACTGAAGTGGATGTGGGCTGTGATCAAGGCTTTTACATTCTTGTTCTACTTGAGACACCATCCTGATGAATAGCAGAAGGGGAACTCACGATGCACCTACTTGGTTCAATGAACTAGGCAGGTCCTTTCTGTTAAATGAATTTTATGTATTAATTCCGAGACCTAAAGATATCCAATGTGTCATTAAGTTTGATTCACTTGATTACTCTTTTCATCAAGAATATTTTCTCTTTCCCTACCTCTTGTTCTTGAATTTGACTTTAGTCCTCTTGATTCTTAAGCATCTTTGACTGGGTGCTGGCTCTTATTTCACCTTTCTGAAAAGGTAGCTTTCTGCATAGCTGTCACCTAGGTTAGGGAGATGAGAGACACTTGTGTCTGCTTTCTGCATGAGAGGGTAGCATATTCCTTTACATGTCTGAAGCGTTCTCCTGAAAGTAATTTTTTAGCTCTATTTACAGCCAAACATCAAACTACTTGGGGTTTTTTCCCCTTGTCATATGTCAATAGTCAGAGCTTTCTACTTGCGCTGTTAAAACTTGCATCGTGTCCACAGTGCCAGAGAGTTCCTGAGCTCCAGAGGTCTGAGGACAGAGCTTTTTATATGCAGAGATTGTCTGATGGATTGCTGATTTCTTGTGGTTAACCACTCTGTGAATGTAAATGAGAAGACAGAAAGTGCAAAGATTAAAACAAAAAGTTGGAAAGTGGAGCTGCTGGGGCTGTGCAGCTCACACGTGTTCCCTGCCCCGTCATCCTGGCTCTCCAGAGACGGTGACGACTGAGAGGGGCCCTCAGCCCTGGGTGTCCCTGTGTGCAGGGAGGGGCAGAGCAGGGCCCAGCTCTGCTCCCTGGGGCCTGGGATGGCACAGGGGGAACGGGCAGGAGCTGATCCCAGGAAGTTCCCCTGCACAGGAGGCAGAACTTCTTCCCTGGGCAGTGCCCCAGCCCCGCACAGATTGTCCAGAGAGGCTGTGGAGTCTCCTCCCTGGGGATATTCCAGAGCCATCCGGACACAACCCTGTGCCGTGGACATTTGCAGGGTGAAATGTCGATTGGTGTTTGTAACACTGCTAACACGATCTTTTTTTTCTTTTTTCCTAGAAGTATTTTGTGTGTTTCTAAAAATGTTAACAGTAAGACATAAGTGTGTAATAGCCTTTTCTGCTTCTGAAAGAGCACAGTCCCTGTGTGCAGCCTTTTTTTCTGTTTGGTTTGGATTGTTTAGGTGTATTTAAAGGAAGGCATAGGATCAGGTGTAGGTGTTGGTGGAAGCACTTAGGAACCCACACACAAGAAAAGGTTGTAGCATGTCCTGCTTGTGGAGGAACATTCAACAGCACCCAATTTTTTGATTGTGAAAAGAATCAAGTTTCAGAAAACAGCAAGGGGATACGCTCTTATTCTCTTTATATTTCTAAGATTTTCATTTAACGTGCATGTGTAATTTAATAAATATTTCTATTTACCATAGAAGCCAATTGCATGAAAGCAGGGTTTGCTTCAGGAAGGCTGCTGTGTTCATGAAGCACAGATATTCTCTTGCCTTTGCATGTTTGGTAATATGTTCTTCACCAGAACAGTCCCTACCTCAACCAACTCTGTATTGATGTGCTCTCCTGCAAGCTAAAAAGGGAGGAAGAGGTGGTGTTTTTGTTCTGGTTTTAAGTGCTTGAAATATATTTAGGATTTGTGGATGTTTTGGTGATGGAAAGTAGCTGCTTTAATTGGCAGAAGATCTCAAATTTGAAACTGTTGGTTTGAAACAACAGTAGACTGTTGTTTGGTAGACTGTTACTCTGTTTAGGATAAAATTTACTTACTGATAAACAATCCTTTTCATTAAATTAAATTGGTAATGAAAAAGAATATTGGAACTGTCTCAACACTACATTTGTGTATTAATGAAACTGGCAGCTGTAGGTTATTAATTGATAAATCTTTCGTGTGTTATTTGTATTGCCACTAAATAGTTCCTGTTTAAATTCAGAAAAACTATTTGCTTGACAGACCTGTCAGAAACACTTTGCCAATGAAAGGCTGCTATGAGATCACATGAGGAAACATGGTGAGTCAGAGCTTTTTAAAATAAAACATACTTTTCTCAAGGTTAGATAAACTGCAGGTCAGATAAACTACAGAGTTATAAGCGTTGTTATATCAGCTAAGAAAATTGATATATGGACCTCGGTCAACTGTGCTACAAAATGCTGGAAAAATAAGAACTTTACTGCCTGCGCCTCTGAGGCACGGAAATTTCATTCTTCGTGCCTTCAGATCAAAAAGTTTAAGGGGCTTCTCCACCTTGCAGTAGCTCCCGTGCAGATGCTAACTCTCGTCTTGCACCTCTGTTCGCTTCCTTCACGGCCCAGGGCTCGGGGGAAGCCCGCGGAGAGTTCCAGCCCGGGCTGCAGCGCTGCTCACCCCGCCGCGCCGGATCAGCCCGCTCGGAGCGCCCGGGCCCTCGCTGGCCGGACCGCAGCCTGCCCGGCCGTGCCCACAGGAGAGGCTACGGCAGCTGTGACTTGCTGGGAAGGAATCCTGCGGCGTCTGAGCCCGGGGAGCCGGGGACGCCGCTGTGGGACACACACACGGAACGCAGGGACGGGCGGGCGGCTCTCCGCCTGCGGAACGGGAGCGTTCCCACCGTGCAGCCAGCCCTGGGAACGCTCGGGATGTGTAAACACACCAGGAGCTTTGTGCAGACTTGCTCAGTCGGGGGAGATGCTGCTTTCTAGCTGCATTCCTAAGGAGACGGGATTTTTCACCGCGCACAACTCGGTGCTCAGCAAATCTGCATTTCATGAGATGCTCACTGGGAGCTACCAGGTCTGGCCATGTTTGTGTTTACATGGCTTTATAGTTGACGTGCATCTGACTAAAAATATCTCAACTTCTATATTTTATACTAGAAAACAGGGAATTATTTTTGTTTTGTTTACTGGATTCATTTTATTACTTTGACTCAAGGTGCTTTTTAGAAAGAAATTGGAAATAAATCCAAATTAAGATTTTGTTGTTGTTTTATTAACTAATGAAGCTGTTCAAATATGCTGTTTGGTTTTTTTTAATTAAAGCGTAACACATTAGGATAGATATAATATATTAAGTAAAGCACATGGTTAGCTGAACTATTTGTTTCTGGGTGCTCTGGCTGCACTTAAAACTTTGTGAATTGTACAATGTGCCTGGCTGTCCTTGTGCCCTTGAAAATTCTGCCTGTGTTCTGCTTGCGTAGCCAGGGAAAATCACAGGGTGTCTGGACAAGCTGGCTGATGTGAACCGCTGTCACATCCCAGGAAGTGAAACCAGCTGCCATGTGAACTCGGCGGAGGGAGCTGGGAGGCATCCCGGGGTCCAGCTGCTCAGGCACAACCTAAATCCGTTCAGATATTAAAGCCAGGTACGTCCCTGGTTCATGATTCAGCTTTCTTTAGCAATTCTGGCAGCACACACGTCTGCGTGTTGGTGCAGAATGCCAGTGCAGACATGACATTCCCATCTTCCTACCCCAGTGCATTGCATAACACCTTGCTGATAAATATTGAAATTCTCCTTTAAAGAGCTTGCTTGCCTATAAGAAATCATCCTGAAATAAGCTGTGATGTGAATGCAAATGTTGTAGATATTCTGAAATCTCTCCCTGCGTGGACATATTTACATGCCAGACAACTAAGTAAACTTGGATACTCCCATTCCAAGAGACTGCTAAATTCACTGGCACAGTTTTGCAGGTTAAGTTATTCCAGACCGGTTTTCCACATGAAGCTGTTTATGTTACGGGGTAAAGAAAAACAAAATTCCTGGACTAAGACAAACTATGAGGAAAAATACCTACGCAGGGAGTGATTCCAGAATAGCTATAGTGCATTATATTTACTTTCTTTCTCTTTTTTTGAGAAAACATTGTTTTTCTCTGGACACCTGTAAATCACTGGGCTCATTATAAAACAATGCCTGGTTTCAAAGTCCTGAATAAGACAGATTTTGTCCAAATTCAAACCTTCTTTATGGAGAGTCTCCCTGCTGCACTCACCACAAAGCAGCGTTCGTTCAGGGTAAGCTGTTCCAGCCCTGCCTGCCCACCTGCCAGAGGTTCTCCCAGATCCAGAGTCAGAGGAAATTCATTTCTCAGCCACTGCAGCTCCCAGTCTGGCAGCTGAGCAAGCCCCGAGCACGGCTATGCCTCAAGGAAATAAATCCCACTGTGAAATGAGGGGGCACAGGACGGACACTCTCTAAGAGTGGCAACACCTTAAACACTAAAAGTAGATTTGCCAGTGCTTGTCTGTCACAAGGCCTCCAGACAACATCCACCTTTTAAAAATCCTCCAAAAGTGCCAAGGGCAAAACAATAATCATCATTTTTGTGAGGGTCTAGAGGGTGAAACATGATCTTCTACATCTTGGCATCTAGTTTTTGGAAATAATCTGAAATGCTGTAAATAGACCATAATTTCACTGCCCTCTTTATTGCATCTGCATTCCATTTTGATCTCATTCTTTCTCTGTATATTTTACTCCCAGTGTATTATATAAGATGTCAATTTTAATATGACATTTTCCCTTTTTTTTGTCATTTAGTCGTCAATATCGTGGTGAAGCTGTGACACAGAACTGAAAGTATGTTTCTTTTCTCCGTTGTCTTTTCTAGTGAACCCTGTTACCCGTGGCCTTTGTGGGATGGTGAGCACAAATGCCACCTCACTGAAAGAACATATCTGATTCCAACACCATAATTCCATTGTCACCTCTGTGACAGCAGGTGAGAAAATGTGAAGCTCGTGGCATGGTGATGTGATAGACCAAGTTGCATATATAAGCACTGGCAAATTATTTTTAGCTTTACCTGAGAAGATGAGAAGCCTAGCCTTTGGATGCTGGAAATGGGGTAAAATGAACCAATATTTGAGTACTTTTGAGTTCACATTGGGTGTGGACATGAGGAAATAATTGGAATTTCTAAAGCAGACAGGATGAGTGATAATGGGCAAGAATTTTCTCAACCTGAACACAAAGAAAGGGTGATAGTTGTGGAAAAATTACCTAGATTTGGGCACGGTGTGGACGTGTGGGAAGAAAGAGGGAATGGAAAAAGAAATTAAGTGCACATCAAAGAGGTGTCTGTACTATTCCCTCTCCACAGGTGGAAAAACTGAGCTGGAGAAGCAATTCACACATATTCCTCTTTCCCTTGTCACTGCCAGAGCCCAAAATTTCTACCTCCCAGTCCTAAACATTAACCACAAGGCCATTCCTCTGTACTATTGTATCTGTTATTTGTTTTCCCTTGTTTTCAGTTCTAAGAGTGCCTCTGATCTGCATAAACATGTTGAGACACACAGTGGTTCAGGTGCCTACAGTTGCGAGGTTGAAGGATGTGGTTTTGTTTCACGGACTCTGAGACAGCGCTGCAAGAGGGTGCATGTGCTGAGTATGTTATAAATGGCAGGATAAAATACATTTCTGTAAATGAGACCGAAGTTTCAAACGTGCGTGCGCTTGGTTTCATGTGAGTTAATGAAATGTTTTATTTTTGCATCAGGTCTTTATTTGCACACGTTTCTAGGACTGTTGCAAGTGTTACGCAAATACCTGATTCCTCTTTACCTGCAGGTTTTGAGTACTTACTGTAGGTGCATGCTGTTGCTTTCTCCGAGTCCGGAACTCTGGCAAACTCTTCCCCCCTTCCTTTTTTTTGGTTTTTTTTTTTAAGGAAAATCCCACATGCCAATTCTAATCGCAACAGCAAAGCATTTCAGGGATTAAAATCCAATGTAACCTTTCTGCATTGGTATTCCATCCTTAGAACCAGTATGTTATCTGAAAATAGGGAAAATTCTAATCGTGTGAGTGCGGTCACACATTAAAATCCAGTTTGGGCTGCTATAATTTGTGCATGCTTGTTGCCTGTTTCTGCAGCTTCCTGGGCTGTGACCTCTGCTGTGCTGAAAAATGAATATATTTGAGTGGGATCTGTTGTCACTCTGCTCTGGGAGGTGTCTGCAGCGCCAATGGCCAGTGCAGAGAATTTCCACGTTCACTGGGGTTCCTTCATCAGACACGTTCTAACAACAACAGATTGGCAACATTTTAGGAAGATAACTTCAAAAAGGTGTTCAGCTATTTGGCGTGGTTTTCCCATTTTCAACAAGGGATTAATTTTTGTCATATATATGTGCAAGCCTTCAATGACTCCAACAGCCCTTCTTCCCAAGAGTAGTGACATTCTGAAATATAAATTCCATATCTGTCAAAACATTTCTCCGAGTTTTTCACTGACCTGACATCTTCAAAAAGTTCATAAACTCAGCAGCTATTCTCATTTCAGGTATGTTACCAGTTGATTCTTGCTCAGATCACAGACTATTTTTTCTAAAACATTTTGTTTAAGAGATCCAGATAACTCATTTAAAGCTTTCTTAAGTTGGTTCAGTTTTAGACATTCTGAGTATGAAAAAATTTACTACTCTAGACTAGGTTTTCCATCATGATAATGAAACTTAAGGTGGTTAAACCAGGGAAATAAGAAGGTTTTTTTGCTTTTATAGCTTTTATTACTGTAAAAATCTTGTCACCTACATTGTTGGAAGAAATTTTTTAACCCTACAAGTTATATCCACCAAAGAGAGTAGAGAAATATATTAACAGCTTCTGTAGAATTAACAAGCCATAGCCTCCATTTTGGAACAAGAAAATAAAAAAAAAAATTATTATGAATATGTATGTCTTATTTTCTGTTGTGTGATGTATATTTGATGAAAATTACTTATTGGAACCCTCTTGCAGGTGTTCCTTCACATAGAGTGTCTTTTGTTTGAGTGCCACATAGTAAACAACAATCTAATTCATCTTTTAATTGCTGACATTATCAGTTTTATGGAATCTAATTAGATGTTATTCTTATTTTCTGCTGTGAATGCCGTGTTTGTAACTTACATTTTGATTTTTTTTCCCTTAGATACGAAGATGACAAGGAAGGTCTTTGCAGTTTGGATGCAGCTGCCTTGGGTTTGGGTCAGGATCTCTAAATGGTGACAAATAAGTCTTGACCAAGTCAAAACAGTTTTGGAAGAGAAGAAGGGGACACTTGAACGAGCTCCAGCCCCCCCTCACCAGCTCCTGGAGAAAATGTTCTGGTAGAAGCAAACACTTCTCTGCCAGAGCCAGTTTGTGCTGACCTTCAGGATTTGTTTGGAACCTGTTGAACCTCTGCTGAAATTGATGGAGCAACACCAATAAGCGTGACGGAAAACCTAGTAGAAATGGGCTTGGGAATTCTGATAGATTTCTAGAAAAACAGTCTTTTGTTGGATTTTTACTGTGAAAAAAAATCCTTTTTTTTTTTACTCTTTGGAAGAGGTTTGCTTTTTTTAAACAAAGTAAGTTTTAAAGTTTTCACTTTAATGCTTGTTAAATCTTGTCTATAACACTGTGTTTTCTCAGCTTTCTTGTTAAATCATTCTGATGTGCTTAGAGAATATATGCAAGATAAACACAGTATTATGCACATACAATACTTTCATTTGCAGCATTTTGGAGAAGAAACTTTCAAGTTTTGTACATTCATCTAGCATATATATGTGCTCGTTTATTTATTAAAAAAATACAGCCCCTGGGAAAAGTGTTGAGCCAGTACCTGAGACAAATATTTTGAGTTGGTAGGTAAAACATCCCATTTTTTATCAGCCCACTATGTTATTTGTTAAAAATTAGACAGCAGTTTGTGAGATGCATGTAAGAATATTAAAATCCTGGCAGGTTTCTTAGCTTTCGTCAGTGACTTTAAAAATATTTCAAGAGTTTTTAGAGAGACTTTCTTGTTACAATGGAAATACTGCGAAGGAATTCAAAAGCCCTGTCGCAAATACAGTCAGAATAAAAGGGGCAGGTGTAAAAATCTCCTCCCATGGCTGCTCCTGCCTCGAAAGCTCCTGCTTTGCAGGCAGCTGAGGTCTCTGTGCTCTGGCTTTAGTCTTGTTGAATATGCTGGGCTGTAAATTGTGGCGATTCAGTCTCAAGAGCACTTGAGCCATCGGTGCAGCGGGGGAAGGCCAGACACACGTGGGTGTCAGCCTGATTTTAATCTGCTTTAGTGCGTGAATCAGAGAGGCAGCATTTTTAATACTTTTTACAGTGCAGGTAACACTGACTCACGTTTCTCCGGGCAGTGGATTGGGTACCACCACAGCCCCTGGGATTTCCCCTGCTCAGTATCAAAGGCCTGCGACAACCAACAGAGGTGCCAATGCTTCCCAAGGAAAGAGTCCTTTAAAATGGAAAGTATTAGTCAACCAGAACACAGAGGAGTCTTTCCCAGACCTTTTGCAGTAGCTTTCCTGGAGTCTCTAATCCGATAGCCAACAATTTGCTCCCCATGCCTGTCTGATGTGGAGGTTGCTGCCTTCGGTGCGGGGCTGCACTGCAGGTACCGAGGTTAATTTACACCGAGGCCGCTCAGGGTTTCACCTGTCAGATTAAAACACGGCATTGTAGGTTTGTATTTGTGCTGTGGAACGGCGCTTGCTGGGCAAAAATATGACCTGCAAATCCTAAATTCCCACTACTTCGTGTGAGCCTATGAAAATGCATTTTGTAAGGCAGAACAAATGGGGTGATAACTTATTAACGAAGAACTATTTTTGAAAATCATGTTTTAAAATAATTTCCCTCGGTTATGCTGCTTAATGACACGCTTGAGTTTTTTCTATAATTGCTTAGGTGCCTGTTCTAATTTATAATTATTTACAGAGTTTGCACTCACACAAGGGGTTTGCAAAGATAAAAGTTACATCCATCTTTTTTGTTAGTAATCGACTTTAGAATTTACAGTTTTATATTAGTTTATGTACAAACGTTTTGCTAACAACCATGTATCTCCTAGGCAATAGTAATTAGCGATGATGAGTTTCAGGGGCTTTCTCAGTGTTTTTTTCGACTTTTGTGTTAAGATTTTTAACTTATGTTAAGATTATTAGCACTCCAAGATTCTGGTTTGAATGGAGAAAATAAAATATCCACCTGAAAGCATTTTGGTGAAAAGAGGGGCTCTTTTTTTTTTTTCCCGATTTTGATACCAAATTTAAATTTTTTTTGTACTAAAATAACTGCGTGTGAACCTGTTTAGGTTTGAAAAGTAGAATTTTGCCTCTGCTTAATTTTCGAAGTGGTTCTGGAGCTGATTTCTCCGCAGCAAGTGCAGGACCGCCGTCCCATAGAAGAGGGCAGTGGGTACCTGCGGACCGAGCGCTCTGAGCCCACCCTGTCCCCACCACTTGGTGCCAAACAAATGTCTTGGTCCGACACATCCTTTATTCGGTGCCTCCCAGGAGAAAGCGGCTCTACAAGAATCGAGGCATTATTTGCCGAGATTTGCGGGATCCAGCCTGAAAAACAACTCCTTCCCGTGCGCCCCAGGGGTGAGGTGGACGTGAGTCAGTCGGGACTCGTTCTCATGGAGCCGGATCATCAGATAAGGACCTGGCGCAGCTCCGCTCGGGATGCAAAGCCAGCGCGGTGTCTGACTGCGGCTCTGGCACGGGGATCCCTGCGGATTTCGGGGGGAGCAGCCCACGGGAGGCAGGAGCAGACAGCTCGCCGTGCTGACAAAGAGCCCTGTTGATAATGACCGCGGAGATGGTGCCCTGCAGCCGGGGAAAACGGACCTCAAAAGTGGCCGCGGCTGCCAAGGAGCTTGAGGAAATCACGCAGAACACATCTTCTGTTCTCAGAGGTTTGAGAACGAAAGTTTAAAACTAGGCATTCTTCTCCCGAATGCCACAAAAACAACCGTGTTAGTCATTTGCTGCTAACGCAAATATGATTAATCTTTTATTAAATTAGTACCTTTTTTCTTCGTGCAGGCTCTCTACCATCATAAACTGAGCTGATAACAAGGTATATGTAAAATCTGGGTGGGTTAGTACTTCTCAATTAGGTTCCTGAAAGCAGGGCCTTTTTATTATCCTTACAGAAGAAGAATGTTAGCAAAAATAGTTCAGCAGTTTCTATAAAGCAGTAGTGAAAAAACACAGTGTTTGTCTCTGGGAGAAAAGAAAATCTCAGAGCTGGTTCACTAAGCAGTGCTATTATTTTGCACAGTCTTTAAAGTTTAATGTCTGGGAAAGGAATGGTTGCCCTGATATGGTTTTTAGCCATATAATTTATATAATTCCATGAAATAAGACATGTTAAAAGCAATCTGCAAAGCCTACCTAAAGGCCCAAACCAGTAATTTTCTTACAAGATCACATCAAATACAGAGTATGTTCTGTTACTGTCTACAGCAAGGAGCTTATGTGATCTCCAGCAAATGATGATGTGCCTCAGTTCTCTGCCTCTAAAGAGTTCTCAGCTTTACAAGGAAGCCACAAGGTTTTTATTAACTTGTGCTCTCATTTGTTCAGCCATTACGAGCACTAAAAACACTCTGCTGAAGGCCCGAGAGTGGTCCCCAACCTGCCTTTTAATTCGTGGCTCAACTTTTGTACATTGAGGTCACTTTGTAAAGGAACTGACTCCTGGGGTTCTGAGCAGGCAGAGCTGCCATTACCTTAAGCTGTGAACTCACAAACATTCATATGTGTGCCTGACTGCCCAGAGCAGTCCAACTGGAGGGGGTCATTGACTCCAGCAGGATTATCTACACCTTGCTTTTCAAAAAAAAAAATTTCTTCAGTGGAAAAGTTGGTTTAAGGATTCCCACCCTCCTCCTACCAGGCATTTCCATCTCCACACCACACTTTGTTGTTTGTGAGGGTGTGCTTTACGTGAGATCAGCGAGGAGCTCCAGCATCTTCCACACCGTGCAGCTGTGCCCCTTTCATCACCTCCTTCCGGAGTAGTTTCCTTCCAGCCCACTCGCCTCCCTTGCTCTTGACATTAAGGAGCACCTGGTAAGTCAGGCCAGCTTCCTGATCTGTCTGAAAACGAACCAAGGGAGTTTTTTTAAAAAGTGAGATCATTGCGCTGGTTCAGTTACTGTTCAACCACGTGAATGCAAATGCAGCCGTGTGAATGCGAGCGCGGCACGAGAAGGGGATGGCAGCCTGCTTCAGAGACAGGGTAGCTTTGGGTTGACTTAACCCAGCTGCACTATTGCACCATTTGTGTATAAAAGCCCAAACAGTTAAATATTTGCGGAGTGGACAAATAGGTGGATTTTTGTTTAATGGTTTTGCAAATTAGTGCTGTTTTGTATCAACTTTAAACGTATTACCTGGTTGCCAGCTGCTGTTCACAGAATGTAAAAGCAAAATATTTTATCTCCAGCACACAAGGCCAAGGTGCCCTGTGACCTGTTGAAGCACCAGGTTCATTGAGTTCACACATGCCAAGCAACCTTTTAGAAGACGGATTTCATTTTAAAAAGACAAGGCTGAAGCAGTGGATTAAATTCTGTTCTCTGAAAGGACTGAGAAATACTGCCAGACAACGAAGGAGAGTAAGAAGAGAGTTTCTTTGTGATGCCCTTGCTCACATACGTGCACGGGAGAGAAGGATTTATACAGGACTGGTTACCTTGCCACAAAAAGATAAACTAGGTTGGTTTCACGTGATTTGTTCTCAATAAACCTAGTACTGACTGTTGTTTGTCAGCTTGGCTATTAGGATATTTAATTAATTTATTTATTTATAGTCAGGGACCTGAGTGCTCCTGGGATTCACTTGCTGCCTTCTTTTTCTGCCTCTTGAAGACAAGCTCTTCTGGTGTCCTTTTCCAGCCTACCTACACTTCATCAACAAAAAGCTCAGATTCTGGGAAGCCAGTTCTCTAAATGTGAATTTTATTTAGGCCTAGCCCTTTTGAAAGCACTTACGTGATTGAAATTCTCTCAGATGAGCTCTTTCCATGTTCTATCATGTGCTCTGACTCCTTTCTTGCTGGTGTTTGTTGAAGTAATTCTCAAATCACAGTGCAGGTAGAAGATACACAATTTACTTTTTGGTTAAACTTAACTGCCAACTAAGTGCAAGTTGGGTTTCCTCTGGCTCAGTTTTACAGCTTTCACCGTCTTCCCAATGAAACAGGAGTCTGAGTGGCAATGTATCATTAGAGGAATAAAATCTCTGGTGTGCTATTTGGAACGAAGTCATGCCAGAAGTGTCCAGGGCCCTGGTTCTCCAAATCAGTTTAAGCAGAGCTCCGTGGGAGCATGGCACTCTCTCCAGGCTGATCCACTGAGAGCTGAAGTCCCAAATAAAAGCAAGAAATTAAAGGCAGGATGAAAGCCAGAAGGAGACCAGATAGAGATATATGGTTGGGTCACACAGGTGACCTCTGGGCTTGTCTCTACACAGAGCTATTTCTTATTCCTGATTTATTTATACATTGATGTCCTCATTCAGAGTAAACCATTGTTTAGTTTAATCCGGAGTAAATTAACCAGGAAGAAATCCATGTGGAATAAAGCCCTGAGAACAGGCTTCACGTCCCGTGTCTTTTGAGAGTAATTAAATGTCTCTGTAGATTCTTTTTAAACAGAGCTTTGCAAAGAACTGCTATTATCCTGGCTTTAAAACACATTGTCCTCTATCTGTTGCCTAACCTGCCCGAGTAAATGACACACACCGACTGCCTAGAACAATCACCTTGAGTCTGACACTCAGTGTAACAAACAAAGACGAGCTTTCTGAACCTTTAGGCCCGTGATAGGTGTGAAGGTCGAGATGGGGATGGGAACAGCCTCGTTCCCATCGTGTTACGTACCAAAGGCTGCAGGCTCCTTCCTTCGGAGTGCGGCATCTCAACAACAGAGTGAGACTCCGTATCCGCTGCTCTGAGTCACGGCTGAACATGAGCCCAGGTGTGCCCAGGTGGCCAAGAAGGCCAATGGCACCCGGGTTTTGTCAGCAATAGTGCAGCCAGCAGGACCAGAGGACTGATTGTCCCTCTGTACCGGGCACTGGTGAGGCCACACCTCCAATCGTGTGTCCAGTTCCGGGCCACGCAATTCAGGAAAAATATTGAGGTGCAGGAGTGTGTCCAGGGAAGAGCAAAGGAGATGGGGAAGGGTCTAGAGAGTAAGTCCCGTGATGAGTGGCTGAGGGAGCTGGGGGGGCTCAGCCTGGAGCAAAGGAGGCTCAGGGGGGCCCTTCTGGCTCTCCACAACTCCCTGACAAAAGGGGGCAGCCAGGGGGGGGCTAGGCTCTTCTCCCAGGTAACAAGTGACAGGACAAGAGGCCATAGCCTCGAGCTGCACCAGGGGAGGTTCAGGCTGCACATTAGGAAGAATTTCTTCACTGAATGGGTGGTCAGGCGTTGGAAGGACTACACAGGGAGGTGCTGGAGTTGCCATCCCTGGAAGTGGTCAAGAAACTAGATATGGCACTTAGTGCTATGCTTTAGTTGACAAAGTGGAGATCGGTCAGAGGTTGGACTTGAAGATCTTGGAGGTCTTTTCCAACCAAAATGATTCTGTGTTTCTGGGAGTCCTGTGGTACCTGCAATTAGATCCACAAAAGGATCCAGACACTGAAATCTGTCACCGGGATCATCAAAGCTTGTAATCCCAGGGACAGCTAAAACCCAGAGACATGTCAGTTCTCGGCAGTAGCTTTCTGGAGCCTAAACATTGCTGCTTCAGAGCGTGCCTGGACGGACACCAGCCTGGGGCAGGCTGGCCGGAGTCCCGCACACCGGGGCGGGATGCGGAGGGACGGAGGGGCAGGGACCCGCTGGGGTTCCCTGAGCAGGGGAAGAAGAGAAGGCAGGAATGCAGTGGCTGGTGCTTCCCTCTTCTTTGTTTAACAGCTTGTTTGTCACAGCTCAACAGCGTGCGCGGCGCTCCCCTCCCGCCCCATCGCTTCTGCCGGGGGAGCTCTGGACGGCAGCGCTGCCTCGGGGCAGCTGGAACCCGGGAACTGCCCCGTTCCCCCGGCCCCGGGAGAGCAGAGGGGCCGCTGGAAAACCCACCCACTCGCCCGTCCCAGGAAGTGACGCCACCGCGGTCCCCCCCGGCACACCTGACTCACCTGACTCACCTGGGCGGGCGGACGGGGCGGGCGCGGCGGCGGCAGCAGCGCTGCGCTCCGCGGAGCCGGGCGGTGTCCGGGCACAGCAGCGGCGATGGCGAGGGACAGCGGCTCCCCCTGGGCCATGGGGCTGCTGAAAACCTTCGAGGAGAGCGAGTTCGGCAGCTGGGAGAAGATCGGCTCGGGGGGGTTCGGGCAGGTGTACAAGGTGCGGCACATCCACTGGAAGACCTGGCTCGCCATCAAGTGTTCGCCCAGCCTCCATGTGGATGAGAAGTAAGGGGGGACAAGGGGAATGGTGGGGGGGAAGGGGCTCTTCCCACAGAGGCGCCCCGGAGCTCCCAGTCGCTCGGGGGATGCGCAGCCGGGGAGCCGCGGGGCGGCTGAGGGCTCCCTGTGTGCAGCCCTGCCCACCTCACAATCAACAGCAACAAGAGGCACCATGAAATACTCCATATGTCTTGCCTGTTCCCTCGGAGCCATTCGGAAAGCATTTTTGCCCTGCCCAGGCTGTGCGTGTATCGGCTTGCACTGACACACCGGGCCTGCTGCGGCTCCGGAGGCGGCAGAACGCAGTCCTGGACGGGAAGGGAGGAGTGGAAATGCTGAGTGGGATCCAGGGGCTTGGGCAAAGCCAGTCCTTCAGCTCGCAGGTGTATCAGTTGTGACTCTTGTGGTAGCAGCAGGCTCGGGGTGGGGGGCGTTGGGCTGTGGGCGCTGTAGCCGCGGGTTTGGTGTCTTTTGGGAGTGGGTGCTGAAAGGAGACGTGCTGGGAATTGTGTCCGGCTCCGGCTCAGGGCCAGCGCTTCTCCCTCCGTCTGTCTGCTCGGGATGAGCCCTCGGAGCTGCGTTGTGTTGCAGCTAAAGGTACCACACGCTGGAACCCCCCGTCCCACCTGCCCTCTGTGACTGGCGGTGGTCCGAGGCAGAGGTGGATGGGCTGTGCTGTGCTCACGCTGTCTGTGTGTGATCACACAATCACGGAGCGGTTTGGGTTGGAAGTGACCTTAAAGCTCCTCTGGTTCCAAACCCCTGCCATGGGCAGGGACACCTTCCACCAGACCAGGTTGCTCCGAGCCCTGTCCAACCTGGCCTTGAACGCTTCCAGGAATGGGGACTATTGAGTGCAGATCTCCTTTCCTGGAAGGGAAAGGCTGTCGGATGCATCTTTAGAAACATCCTTCTGTTGTAGGGACAGTAGTGGTTTCCAGCAGGTCACTGTCTGTGCAGAGGGAGGTGAATATGCACAAGTTGTGTTCATGGAGCTTTTCCAGCTCCACCTTGATCTTTGGGATCTCTACCAACTCACAAGCCGATTCTGCAGCTGAATTTTTGAGATGTGGCTTGGTTCGGTCACAAAAGGTTTCCTCTTGTTGCGTTTCCTGCAGGAGGAGGGAGATAAGATGGCCCAAAATTGAAAATATTTGTAAGCCCATCTTCTGCAGGATTTCTGGGGTAGTGGAGCATCTTTTCCATTGTCTGAACTGCTGACTTTGCTTATATAGTATAGTAAATGAAATAAAATGTCCTTTATTAGAAAGGGGAGAGGGAGAGTTTAATATGTGCATAGGGTAACTGTGCTGTCTGTGAATAAAATGGAAAAGACCTCAAAGTTGCAAAAGGTGTTTTATTGTGTCAACCTGCAAGCACCCCGTACCATTAAAACCTCAAAGTAGATTTCAGGCTTGATGCTTATGGAGGCTTAATCAAAATAGTACTGTAGCTAATTAATTCTGAAGTTGAGATTAAAACATATCTTACAAATAAGCTAGAAAATTTGTAATACTTTTCATTTGCAGTATACATCTAGAAATTTACTCAGAAAGTTAATTTTCACTCTGAGGAAAAGGATGCTGTCATCTATTTTCATATGAACATTTCATTTTGAGATTTGCTATAAAATCTCTGTATTAATATCTACCATGTGCGGTAGAGAGCCACCTGTCCCTCAGTGGCTATGAGGTGTGCAAATACTGGAAGACCATACGAACATGCAGTGCAGTAAGTAAAAAATGCCTTGAGAATTTGGGAACCTGGAGGGCGTGGGGCTCCTGCAGCTTCTGATTCATTTTAACAAACCAGTCCTTGAAACACGAATTTATTTACTGCAGAATTTGTGCTTCAAATGCTTGAGGGGAACATTGATTAGAAATTGGAGTGTCCCTGGCCTTTAAAAGCGTTGGTCCTGTAAAATAAATCGAAGATGAATATTTTTTTAATTTCTCCTTTGGTTCTTGGGCTGTTCTACCAAACCTCTTCAAGAAGCTTGTTACGCTGAGACTTTTCACCCAAAACGTTTCTAATAAACTGGTGCTATTCAAATGGTGGGGGGGGGGGGGGCACAGACAGAATCAAACACTACCTCTTCGATTTGCAGGTTGAAACAAGCCTGTGTAATTAGATTGTTAATCCAGGAGATTAACTAGACTAGCTGTTTCTTGGAAGCCTGTGAAGGGTTAAAAGAATTGCCAGTGGTATCAGAAACATTAACAGAAAAGCACAGAGGCTTTTTCTGATGTATTTATGTGGTACCACATTAAAACCCTGTTTGTAATGGCTTGGCGGTGGTAACACTCTGTAGTCTCTCACTGTGTTTCTGCAGACAGCAAGAGATTTGGAGTAATTCCCTTGGCAATTATCACATCATAGAGCCAAGTGGCCTCAAGCAGAAGAACAACTGACTGTAGAGCCAGAAGTGTTTTCACCTTTAAGCCCAAACCCTCTCAGACAATCCAGACAAATTCCATTCCTAACACCTTATTTGCTCCCACTTTCCTGAGTTCTCATTTCCCACATGGGACTCAAGATGCTCTCGAGACGGGGAGGCTCAGTGTAAACCTGAACAAAAGAGAGTGTGACACAGAAAGGTGGTGGAGCCCCATCCCCAGGACTTGCAGGGGAGAGGGTGAAGTCACTTCTCCTTACCCATGTGGGCCAGCATGGAAGTGTGGTCTGGAGAAAAAGGGTGGCAAGCTCGGAGAGAATCCTTTGTGGATCTCTTACAGCTGGACATAGACGTGCAGAGTGTAACGGGGGTGAAGGAGGCAACATTTCCTGGAGAGGGCTCTTTACTGGAGGTGTTGGCTGTGGGGGTGACTACAGGGCGTGGAGGTGGGAAAAAAAATTCTTGATTAGAGGAAAAAAGATGAGCAAACACCTGCATGCATCTCCCTCTGCACATGCCGGATTTGGGAATGGAGTAGGACTTGGACATTTAGGAGGGTTTAGAAATGCCTTGCTGTTAGTGAATTCTGCGATTTTTTAGGTGGTGAAGTTGAATGAAAATCTCTTCTGGCTGTCTCTGAATATGTAGGGAGAACCTAATACCTTAAAGAGTAGGGGTTAGCCTGGCTGTCCAGGTTAACCTGTAATTCCCTGGTACCACAGCTCTGCTGCAGAGATCTGGTAACTTGAAAGAAGGGATTTTCATCCTCTTTTTTTTTTTTTTCCCCCCAACATATTCTGCCCTGGCCATGCAGTGTATTTTCATGTCTTCTGTTACTCATATTCTTCTCTGAGGGTCAGCAGTGTGAAGGTTGTTAAAAATATACCCTGCAGAGCAGAGGCCGCTGTGTGCTCTGAAAACATCTGCCGTGAAGCAGATGAAGAGTTCCTGAGGAAATCCAGAGGTGGGGTAGTTCTGTGGACCCCATCTGCACCAGCAGCAGTTGGTGAGGAGGTAACTTGCGCTCCTGTCCGGAGAGCAGGGCTGGATCTCTCCCCTGGGCTGCGAGAAGCCTGGCTGCTCTGTGTCTGGAGGTGGTTCACACATGTGGCCCCACGACAGGTTTTCAGGGCTTTTGGAGTTTCTCTGGAGCAACTTTAAGTGCTCTGTCTCAGACTCCATTAGGGAAATGTGGTGGTAGTGGTGGGGGAGTATAAAACTGCAAGGACTGCCTTGCGAGTTTAAAGTTGTAGTTTTACAGCAGTGTTATCTCTAGGGCATAAAGATTGGATACATGCAAATGCAGATGCAGTCGTAGTTCCTGCTGTTCCTGTGGCAGGGTTTGTGGTACAAGGGCTGGGCCCTGGGGAGTGGGGCAGTGGGCAAGAGCAAGTCCCTTGTCCCACCAGGAGAATCCAGAGAATTCAGCCCTGTCTGTTCGGGGTCTGACTGAGTGGAAGCAGAAGCTCTTTTGAGGAGGTTTCCCATTCGTGTAATATTTCTGGTTGCATGGAAAATGGCTGATCTGTTACTGACTTCTTGTCTGACAGAGATGCTCTTTGGCACTGGACTCAGTGATAGAGCTCTTGATGTGGGGGCCTGAGTTTTCTAGTACTGTTATAGGAGAAAGTGTATGCACCCCATGATTTACATGACCTCAGCTGTCCTGTGTGTAAGCTTTTTCCTTTTTTCCTTTTTTTCTTTTTCCTTTTTTCCTTTTTCTCCTTTTCTTTTTCCTTTTTTCTTCTTTTTTCCTTTTTTCTTTTTTCCTTTTTTCCTTTTTCTCCTTTTCTTTATTCTTTTTCCTCTTTCCTTTTTTCTTTTTCCTTTTCCTTTTTTCCTTTTTTCTTATCCCTTTTTCCCTTCTTTTTCCTTTCTTTTTCCCTTCTTTTCCCCTTCTCTTTTCCCCTTCTTTTTTCCCCTTCTTTTTTCCCTTCTTCTTTTTCCCTTCTTTTTCCCTTCTTTTCCCCTTCTCTTTTCCCCTTCTTTTTTCCCCTTCTTTTTTCCCTTCTTCTTTTTCCCTTCTTTTTCCCTTCTTATTCCCTTCTTTTTCCCTTCCTTTTTCCCCTTTTTCCTTTTCCCCCCTTGTCCTTTTTTCCCCCTTTTTCCTTTTTTTCCCTTTTTTTTCTCCTTTCCTTTCCTTTTCTTTTTCACCATAGTGTTAGATATGGTACAGCAGGGGGAGGGGAGGGGAGCCGAGGTGCCTAGAGAAGATAATTCTGACTCTTTAATCGTTTAGGTGTTAAATAAGAAACTATTACAACATAGGCTAGACCAGTGGCTCTGGACTGAGAAGCCCCACAGGAGCTTTTCCTTCGCTTTAGATAGTGCAGAACAATTCCTAAGCCCGAGGAGTAACTGAGCATCCCCTCGTTGATTGTTAAATGCGAACTCGGAGGACCCCTCCGTGCAGCATCCTGGCTTGCAGCGTTAGCGCTGGGGCCATGGTGGCACTGGGAACACCTCGGTCTGTGCCGAGCGCCGGTGGCATCCTGGCAGGGGAAAGGGAAGGGAGGGAGACCTTTGATCTTGGCCTGATGGAGGAGATCTTGGTTTAACGAGCTGTTTGTGTTAATACGATTAATGCAAGTGCACTCCAGCACTTGGCTAATGACTGCTTTGGCTCTCTTTATTTCTTTTGTCTTCTTTCCTTTTCTGTTTTCAAAAGGTGACAGGGGCCTTTTTGAAAGCTATTTGAAAGCCGACGCGTCTGCCGGGATGTACCAGGCCTCTGGCTGATTCAGTTTTGAATGCTCTGGGTATGGGAAAGTGCTAAGGGTGGTAATTGTTATATGGGGGCTTTATTTAAACAGGCAAATTAGATAGAGGGCACTCGCCTGTTAGTTTGTTAATTCAGTCAATTAACTGGGTCTGGTCCAAGCAGAAAGGGAGGGAGCTTTTTCTTTTCTTTATCTTTTGCTTTTTAAATGATTTTATTGAAACAGAAAATTCGGGTTTTGTAGAAAACGCCCCATTTCGAGCAGCCGATCTGTGTTTTTGGTGATGCTCTCTGAGGCTCGTGTTAGCCCGGGAGCCCCATCCCCAGGTTCCTGTTAGAGTTTAGCTGTTGCTGGCTTCTTGCTTTGCCTTGGAGGGCTCAGACAGGTATTTTACATCCCTGACTCCAGAGCTCAGCCCGCCGCGGCCCGGTGAATTATTCTGGCTGTGCGTGTGGCCTGGGGGCAAGGAGTTGGTTGTGTTATTCATAGGCGCTCCCTTGTGCCAAGGAGCAAACTGGGTACTTGTCTGCAAAGGCAATTATTTCACAACAAAGTTGCTGTAGGGAGCAGCAGGAGCCAACACGGTTAATAGAAAAGATTTCCCTTATCTTTTTTTCCTTTCAGCGTGTACGTCCCTCTTAAACCATTTTTCAGCCTGATCTTGCCTCTGAGATTGGTTTGCTGCTTCTGGCTAGGCCTGGTGGGAAATGTTACCTGCATCAGGTTATTGCAGGCTGCCACAGCAGGTGAGCAGCGGCAGCAGACCACATTCCCAGCCTTGGGGAGTGTCCTGCTGCCGAGTCTGAGGGCCAAATGACAGCTCCCAAAATCTCTGCCACGTGGGAGCACCGAGGGCCCCTTGCAGGCTGCGTTTTAGCTGCCCCCAGGTCATCCAGGCACTTGAGGGGACACACGGGAAGGGGAGACTTTGCTACGTGAAGGTTGGTCTTGGCATTTCTCTTTTTTAGAAGTGGGCAGTGCTTATAGCTGGCCTTGGATTTAAAATTAAAAAAAACCCCAACAAACCAAGTTTGATTGAGTTGATAGTTCTGCCGTGTCAGAGGCTCCCAGAGTGGTGACTGCCATCACTTGTTAGTGGCACGGGACACAAACTTTGTCCTTTTACTTCAGGTATTGTTCTCCATTAAATAGTGCACACGTCTTTAGGTACATTACAGGAGCTGTCGTGTAATAAGAGAGGGTCTGCTCAGGAAATATTACCTGTCTGACCTCCCCGTGTCCTCTTGTGTGAATCCGTGACAGCAACAGTGATGTGTCTGTGCCCATGGCCCAGAGCTGCTCTGGGCACTGTCCGTGGTCACTAATAATGCAGTTTTTACAGACTGAAGGTTCTTTCACCCATCTCTGTGGGCCCAGTCAGCCTGGGGAGAGGACCCTTGTTTTCCTCTTTCCAACTCGACACCCAGCGAGTCCCTGTAGGCTGTTGCAGAAGGCTGTGAGTGAGGTGCAGAAGAAGGGCACAGCAATTAAGGGTCTTGACCTGGGAGGCTGCATCTGGGACTGAGTAACACTTAACCCTGCGCAGGGTCATGCTGAAGTGACCCATAAACAACCCGGGGTGCTCATTACACCTGCCAGGACCGGGTCTGTTACATCACTGAAAATGGTGCGCCGTGAGTTTTTGGCATCTGCTGGAGCTGAGTGAGCACAGTGTTGGAGCTGTCAGATCTGCATCCTGGGGACAAGGAGGCTTTTGTTGTGTCTCCCTGGCTGTAGCAGGCAGTTTGCTCCCCTAAATGGTGTGTGCCAGGGATTCCTCTCCCGAGGCTTGGGTTTGTGTACTCGCAGGCTCTGCCGGCAGGGCCGCTGAAGCGATGCTGTCCCGGCTCTCCTGATTAACACAGCCTTGTGACTCACAAAAAGTTAATGACTCCAGCCCAAGGAGTTACAGCAGTGGTAAATCTGGGCTCTGCATCTGTCGTCCTTGGTCAGAACAGCACAGCATAAACATCAAAGCAGGGAGATGGGCCTTGCACTCGGGATATTTGCACTGTGGAAGTGTTGTGCAGCTGGGGGCTGCCCACCATTAGAAGCATAAAAAACAAAGTTAGTAAATGTGGAAATACACCTGGAGTTCAGGCTGGTGAGATGTAGGGTGGCTCAGTCAGGTGATGATCATGAAATGTGGTGTTTGCTTTCCTAAGAAATGTTTTGTGCGTGTTTGGCGGGAGAAACAGCTACTGCATCCTTCATCTCTGATTCTCTTCCATCCAGGGAGCGTATGGAGCTGCTGGAAGAAGCCAGGAAGATGGAAATGGCAAAGTTTCGCTACATCCTTCCTGTTTATGGCATCTGTAAAGAGCCGGTTGGCTTGGTCATGGAATACATGGAAACGGGGTCTCTGGAAAAGCTCCTGGCTTCCGAACCTCTGCCCTGGGAATTGCGCTTCCGCATCATCCACGAGACAGCCGTGGGGATGAACTTCCTGCACTGCATGTCCCCTCCACTGCTCCACCTGGACCTCAAGCCTGCAAACATCCTGCTTGACGCCCACTACCACGTCAAGGTAGGCACTGGACACCCTCTGCCGAGGACTCACCTTTGGATATTCCTCCATGGCTCCTGCCAGATGCAGAAGCCCGGGAGAATCCAGCAGCGTTCCTTTTGAATTAGGAAAACGCCCAGAGACCCAACCCCTCCAGACCCCAAGCTGAAATCCACCCAAATAAAACCCCGAAATAAACCCACCTGATTTATCCACCATTTCGGTACATAAATAGAGGTACAGTTAGAGAATTTGCGAGAACCCTCCCGAAATGTTAGAAGAATGTAGTGAGCTCTGGATTTGATGGGTCTTGCTACACATTTCCTTGCAGTAGGGTCACGAGGCAGATGAGAACAGGGAGAGAAAAGCACTGTGAACCTCTTAAGTCATCTTTGCCACTTCCACAGTTCCCAGGGGTTGCCTTTTTCTGTCTAGGTCTTTCTGGCTTTGTCTGCACCACTAAATACACAGATCTCATTTACAGCTGGAGCCTGGAGAAGCCTTCCCAGAGGCAACTCATTTTCCTCTTCCATTTGCTCGGAGCATGTACAGTGAAGAAGTAGCTCTGTCCTGACCGTTCATGCATGCCAGAGGTCACTTACAGGAATTTTTTTGTGGCTGTAACAGCATGAAATTCTTTTTGTTATCCATTTCCAGAGAAAGGTGGCAAACTTGTTAGCCTTCTCTGCTGGAGGTTCTGTTTTGACAGCTGGACCAAGGAGGTTGTGCTTGCGTTCTCATCTTTCCTTCTGGAGAGGAAAGAGACTGAAATACAGCTTTTTTTCAGTATTTTTTAGTGTTTGACTTTTTTTCAGCAGTGCCATGATCCATCTGCCCCCTGTTTTCCTGGCCCCCTCACTCATCAAGTGGCTTTGCTCTTGCCTGTGCCATTCTAAAAATGAAGTTTTCATTAAATAAAGACATCTCTCCTGATGTCATGAGAGGGTTGGAGCTGTAAGAGGTGTGTGCCACTAATGAAGTCACACCTGTGGCAGTCTCAGCTTTTTTACTAGGCCTCTTAGTGGTTTGTTTCTTGGAAGGATTTTCTTTCCAAGGTAGGAGGCATCTACAGGTAGTCGTGCTATTATGACCAGAACATCAGGATTTGAGCTGTTGAAAATATGTTCTCACACACTGGTGCTGAGAGGCCTTTGCTAAGTATTTATTTACTTAAAAGTTCACGCTTGATTGCCTAACTTCTTAAATTCCTGATTCTTGACTCATCCATGAGCCAAGATACGAAGGCTGTGTTTTTCTCACTGTTTCAGGAGGTTGAAATGCCTGATGTTCTGCCTGCTCTACAGCCCGTATCTGGGTGGTGATGTAACACGAGGGGGCAAAGTGCAAAATGTACAAAAATAAAAAAGTCTCTGGTGAGGTCATTGCTGACATCCCTGAACTGTTCCTTCCCACTCTGCGTGTGAAACGCCTGAAGGTCTTCAGACCCTTTCCGTGGAGCTCAGAAAAGAATGGTCTAATCCAAACCTTTTCCAGCCAGCTGGCATCTTACAGGCAGCTTGGAAACCCCTCCAGGCAGCAAAGCAGACACAGGAACCTATCTGCAGAGTAAGAGATGAACACACTCTGTGAGGCGCCTTCACTTTAAAAATGTGGCCCCAAACCTTCTTTTTGTGCGATGTGAAATTCATAATTAAATTTCAGACCCTGCAGCTTGATTTAATGTGCATTTTCTTGCTGGAAGGCTAATGGAGCTGCTGATTGAAGTGTTTTTAAATGTTAGCATTAATTTAGTAGGTGACCTGTCCCTAATAGAATCCTAAGGTGAGTGCAGAGATGTTGCAGACTGCAGAAGAGGAGTTTGGAGCTAGGGAGGACTTTTATAAACTGTTTGCCCTTGAGCCAGGAAACAGTCAGTCTCCCAGTGGAGCACATTAGAAATGCTGCTGTGCCATACTCCAGTTAAATGGAAACACACCCTGCTTCTTTTACGAGCACAGTGCTCACTGTAAAGCCCCAGGTGAGGCTGGTGACTAAGGCACTGCTGTTGCACAGAACTTGTCATCAAGTGTGTAATTGTCATCAACTGTGCATTACATAAGTGTGTGCTGAATTTTGTTCTTGGGAGGATAATTAAGAGGATGGGATTAGCCTGAGCACCGAGCAGGGATAGAGGTAGATATCAGCTTTATCAAAGGAACGTTGGGGGATTCCTTGGTGATTTAAAATATTTGTGTATAGTGTGTACAACACAAGGTAAAGCTTTGCTGTTTTTTTGGAGGATGGATGCATCCATCCTCCCTTGTGAGTTGGTGGTGGCAGCTCCCTTGCCTACCATGTCCTGCTCCATCTTGGCTGCCTTGAGCAGTGTGCTTTCCTTGGCAGGATTATTCCCTACCCAGGCAGGCTTGGCTAGCAGGGGTCAGCCTGCATATTTTCCCCTTTCATTTTACTTCTATTTGTACCAACAAGATCCTCCTGCCCCTTTCTCCAGTATTCCCTATATTCAGTCTTCCAATATTCACATGCTGTCCGACATCTCTTTTTTTCCTTAACTGGACCATGTCTTATGAGCTTGTTCTGCAGCTCTCCTGCCCCCCACACACATTCTGGATGTCTCCCCTGAGCCTCTGTGATGTGGCAATCGCTGGCACAGGGGAAGCAGTGCCACATTCCAGCGCTGCCCTCGTGGGCTGTGAGTTTGCTCCTTCCCTGCTCCAATGTGATCTCTCTCCTGGGCCCTCGGTAGGAGAATAAACACCCCACCATGTGCAGAAATCTCATACCTAACTTGTTGCCAGCTACCATGCCCTCATGATCTCTGTTGCTGCTTCCCAGCTTCCCTATCTCCAGTATCTCATGGTCAAGGGTGTTACTTTTTGTTCAGGTATTTAAAATTAAGGCAACCTACAACTTAATACTTTTGGGCAGAAACATTACTTTTAAGTTTTTCTTTCTCTCACTATCCAGCCTGATTTTTTTTATTTGCAGCTCCTGATCTTGTCAGATATATATATATATATGTACACATACACAGAAACACATGTATGTATGTGTGGGTTCATGCACACACAGAGGCAAGCCCAACCAGTTATTTTTCACCTCCCAGACTTTGGTTTAAAAGAACTTGAAGCAGAACAAGCTGCTCTCAGCTGTGCACTGTTTTAATCTCTCTGTAGTTGCTTTTTTCCCCTCCCCAGTTCCCCATCTTAAACCAGTGCGAGGTTTGCTGCTGTGTTGTGCTGTGCTGATGGTCTTGATGGATAGGTTGCCTCCATGGTCTCCACTTTTATTTGCTTCAGGTGAAGAAGAGGCTGCAAAATATCTGAGCATGCAGCTAGAAGCAGCCTAGTCAGATGGCAAATTTCATGATCAAAAAGCTTCTTAATGCAGGTTGTTAACTGCAGGTCCAAGTAATACCCAGAGGCCAGGCTGGTAAAGAGCGGTTGTCCCTTTTTATTAGACTGCCTGGTGTAGTTAGCACAGCCACATTTTATCAGCTGCAATTGCTCTCCTGCTATTGCAAATGAGGAGAGTCTTTGTTTTGTGTGTCCCTTCTGCCTGTTTCCCACCCTTCCTGATCGAGGTTTCCATGCAGGGCTGTTGTTGCACAGCTCTTTAATCCCAGCCAACAAAGCTGGTTTGCACCTTGATCAATTCTCTGATTGATCTCCTTGTGGTGGCACAGGGGAGGGAACAAAACCATCCCTGTTCCAGTAATGCAGATTCACGATGGATTAAAATGGATGTTTGGCTTTGATTTGTTCTGCTTCTGAAAAGAGCTTTACAAATGTCCCACCTGAAATGGGTTTTGAGGAGTTAAAGTTTCAGGGCAGGGTGGAAAAGGATGGAAATACAGTCTGTTTCAGAAAGACTTCTTTTAGTAGCTAACTGAAATGCATTCATAAATGCTGAAGTAAAGACAGGTTTGAAGTGCAGGTGCTGGTTGGGTTGGTATTTGGAATTAATTCTTAGTCATAATTTTTAGTAGTCCAAATCTGTGACCTGCGCAGATTTCTTAAAAATTTCAGGCATTGCTTAAAGAACAAAAATGAAACAGCCTTTCTCCCCTACCCCCAGAAAAAAAAGCAAGGGAAACCTCCCCTACTGCCAGACTCCTAAATACCCTGTAGACAAACGTGGGCACATTCTCAGTCTCCGAGTGCACGGAGACTTGGTCAGAGACAAATACTGGATGTTCCAGCAGCGATTAAAAATTAATCTGATGGATTTGATGAAGAAAACCTTTTGGTGAACTCTGTCCCTCAGTCCGCTGCAGTGGGCTCTTGAGTTTTGCTTGCAGGAAAATGACATAAAGCATCAGGAGCTAAGCGCACAGTTCAGGGCAGCCTGTCAGAAGTCATCAGTAAAAAAACCCCACTTTTCAAGCACTCACTTTGTTCCTGGGAGCTACATCCCTGCAGTGCTTGGGGATAGCTGCCTGTAGTAACCATTGTAGTTATGCAAGTGTTTCTTCTAGTTTTCCAAATAAAAAGAAAACCCAAAAAGTATCTTAAAGCATCTAAAACTTTGCAAGTGAGTCTTTTTGTACAAACTAGAATGGAAAAATCCGCAAATGGCAGATGCTGAGAAAGGCTTGTGTGCACAGTATGCTTGAGTTAAAAAAAAAAACAAAACAAACCAAACTGAACTAAAAATAAAAGAAAAAATAAATAAATAGAAATCCTCAGATCTTGGAACCTCAGCAAAGTGAGTGTTGCTGGAAGTGGGGCAGGAAAACACGTGCAGCTCCCGTCCCCGCTCGGCGCTCACGTGTTTGTTCTCACGCAGACCTTGAGCGAGCAGAGCTGTCTGAACATGAACCATCCCACTGCCTGCGTGGGCTTTGGCCAAGGGTTTCTTTTCCCTCTCCTTCCTACCTCCCCACCGCGGGTTTTGCATGGAGCAGCCTGTGTCGCCTCCGTGTCTCCTCCTGGCTCTGCTGATACCAACGTGTGCTTTTGAAGCACGGGGGGACCCGCCTGGAATCCCTGATGTGAGGAGCGAGATTGCGGGTTCCCTGGGATGGTGGGCAAGGGCAGATCCCAGGGGGGGCTGCAGGCACCAGTGGGGACGTGGAGGAAGGGGTGGGGAGGGGTGCTCCACTTTCACTGCCTTCACCAGCAAGGGTGTTGCAGAACGAGGTACCTGGCAAGCAATTTAAAGGCAAAATAGGCGAGTTAAATGGCTGTATCTTCCACCCACTGCGCAGTTCCCACTGGTGTTTAAAGAAACTGCGTGACTAAATACACCATGCAGCGTGGAAAATTTACCCTAGAGGAACTAGTGAAAGCCACAAAAAGCTGTCTGCAGAATCTCACTATTTTGTTGCAGCCTGCAAGAAAACAATTCCTCAATTTCCAGTGATTTCTGCAGAATTTGGTATGATTGAAGCCCTGCTCTACAGGTGAATTTCCTATTGCTTGGTATAAAACCCAAACCTTCATAGTAGGTAGGGGCAGGCCCACAAGGTGAAGTTCTTGCTAGCCCGGGGAGGGTGTTTCTCTGTTTCTTAGTTTGTAGGGTGACTTTTTCTGCCTAGTGTGCTTAGCTCTGCCTTAGCCCCCAGCCTGAGATTCACACAACGTAGCTGGTGGCTCTGAGCACAGGAGTGTCACCCTGCTGTCTGCATTTCATCTCTATTTCTGAACTCACACAGTAGGAAACACGGCATTGTTTAGACAAAGAGGGAGGTGTGTGGCTGTAATTATGCCTGGATTTCTTGAGGTGTGTACGAGCCTCTGCCTCACGTTAATCAAAGGACAGCAGCGCTTCGCCACGTCGGATCCGTTCAGACTTGCAGCGTTCGGTTCATTTATTAACCTGACACCACAGGCTGGTGTGGTGTTGGGGTTGTGCTTTTGTTCTCCTGTGGAGCACCAAGTGCCCCACATGCAGCACTTCCTGGGGTTTAAAATTTGGCTCTTCCCAGCGTCACCTGGCTTGTGAACGTGGGTTTCTTGACTACTTGCTCTTTTCCTGGACTCCAGTGCTTGGCTTGCTGAGGGGTCCAGCAATTCCCCTCTGAGAGTGCAGCTCTACAAGCAGCTAATCTTCCAGATGACTTTGAACGCTGCCTCTCTTTTTTTTCTTTTTTTTTTTTTTTTTTTGGGTGTGTGTATTTTTTTGTTATCAAGGCATTCCCACATTACCCTACAGATTAAAGATACAGATGGACAAACCAACACATTGAATATACTCTGTGCTAGAGTACAGGACTTCTCCAGCTCCTCAGAATACCTCTGTTGAGCTCTTTGTCCACGGGAGAAGTTCTTCCTGAAGCTGTGTGGGTTGCTTTGTTTGTTTTACGGCGAAGGGAGATTCCTTGCATGGCTGTGTAACCTGCCTGTTCTCCAGGAGGCTGAAGCTGGCAGCAGTTTTCTCCCTTTCCAGTAATGGACACATGTTCCAACTAGTTTTGTGGTATCTTTAGAGAGAAACTTCTGAAAGCGTAAAGTCGGAGCCTATTAAGACAAAAAAATAAAAAAGCTTTTTTTAATTATGCTTGTTGTTTTGAGGGGAAACTTTCTCAAAGGAGAAGCTGTGAAGATCAAAAGAGGAATGAGTCATTGAAAAACCTGAGTATTTATTAGATAAAAAGAATGTATAAGTTGGGGGGAGGGGGAACCTTATCTAACATGTAGACAAAAACCAGTGGGCTGAGTGGTCCAAAAAGACTTGACTTTTCTTGAAATTTCCACTTGGCACGATAGACATTTTTGTCCAGTAGGAAACAAGTAAGACAAAGGAAATTCCTCGCCTATCTGTTTGCTCGATGATTGGTATGCCTTTGAGAGCAAATGAATGCATATTTGTTTGACACTTCAAATTAAAGTGGAGGTGTGTCCTTTTTGTAAACTTGCTGTCACTTGTTGTGCTCATTTCAGCCGCGCTCACTGCGTCACTGCGCCGGCTCGCCGTATCTCCTAGCTGCCAAAAAGAATTCCCTGTGTGGGTTTTCGATGTGTGTGTGTTTGCAGTTGGGGTTTTTTTAACACTCGGTGGCCACTCTGGTGTTGGCCCTTGCTGGCATGGGCAGTGTAACAGTGGTGCCTGGAAGGGTGATTCCCTAGAGCTCCCTGGAGAGCCCAGGACATTTAAACACATCACTCAACGTGAGGTTACGTAGGGAAGGGGGGTGGCAGGACCAATAATCACGTTAAAGTAGTTTGCAGTAGCTAAATTCGACTGGTTTAAATTACAATAAATTGTCTTGAGTGTTTGTTGTGTTTGCTAGGTAATGGGCTGACATGCTGCTGCTTGCAAAAACTGCTTGCCTTTATTTTTTTTTCTTCTTCTTTTAGCGTAACCATAAAAAAACCCTACCATAGCGTTATGCTTCCAGAGATGTTTTCTTGGCTTAATATTTCTGAACAGCAGTTCACTGCATTTGCTGGGTCATCCTGTTGCAACTGTCATTCTTTGCAGACAATTTTTTGTGAACACCTTAAAAGTCTAATGGTACCATGCACTTTTCTCCCCCTCTCCCTCCTCCTTTTTTTTGCAGATTTCTGATTTTGGGCTGGCAAAGTGCAATGGCTTGTCCCATTCCCATGACATCAGCATGGATGGATTGTGTGGCACAATTGCGTACCTTCCTCCAGAGCGCATCAAGGAGAAAAACAGGTGTTTTGACACCAAACATGATGTGTACAGGTCAGTGAACTATGAAAACACTTCAGTGCACTTCTAGTAACACAGTAAAATGAGCCCTTTTTAATTTTTTTTTTTAAGCATGAAACTCCTAAATCTAGTCTGAGCCTCGTCTTGCAATTTGTCACATTTGCTTTGGTTTTTGCAAAGTCTTTGTAGCGTAGAGACCTTTTAAAAAAATGCATGTGATCTTGAAATTATTTACTAGCAACTTGCATGGGAGGCACTCTGCCCACCTTTAATTTCCCTTCTAAAGGTACATCCCGACCTACTTTTGGCATCTGTGACAAAATTCTTGGTTATCTTCAGTGGATTTCATCACTAGGTCTTTGGCTGTTCTTTCATGGCAAGATTATTAGGAAACGGAAATCACAGCTGTAGATTAAAAAGATATCTCTTATTCTAAATTAAATGGATTTCTTTAAAGTCATCTTGCAGGGTAGAAGCCTTAAATTAAATCCACTGTAATGCTTTCTGCTCTCTGATTTTGCCAGTGCTGATGTGGAGTACTTGGTAAATGCAACCAAGAACTTGGCAGCCTCCAGCAAGTCCCTGTGTTTGCTGCCTCAGGTTCCTCCCTGCCAAAGCCAGACTTTGAAATCATGGTTCCTGGCTGCATCTCACTGTGTGTGCTCATCAGCTGAATTAGATGCAAAAGTGGAGGGACAAGGAAAATAAGTTAGGAACCTAGAATTAATTATACTTCGTGAGTTTTTTGGCTTTGTTTAAAAGTATTTTTTTCTAGAAATAATTTTATTTTTTCCTTTTTTTGTTTGATAGCTTTTCCATTGTGGTTTGGGGAGTTCTTACACAGAAGAAGCCTTTTGCAGGTAAGTTGTGTGTAATCTTGGATTTTTTTTTCCTTTTGATAAGCAAAAGGATAAACAGCCTTCCTGCCCCACTAACTCCAGATTTTGTGCATCACCTCCAAATTCTCACTGTCTTTTGTGGTAAACAGCTCTCAAATTCTGATCACAAGCATAAATCCTTAGTCTTGTGTCGTGAAGACAGAACCTGTGTTGCTGCAGGACCCCCTGTCTGCACCTTTTTGCTTCTGCTGGGATTTTTTGCACAGCTCCAGATCAGCGTGTGGCCTGCACAGACTTCTGAAATGTTGGCAAAGCCAACTTGGCAGGCAGCTCTGCTGTTTTCAGAAGCAGCTTCTCTGTAGAGAGCTTCTGTAGTTTATTTGTAAATTGTGGGTACAGATTTCTTCCTTAAAAAAAAAAGCAAAAAGTAAAAAAAAGCAGCTGTCTGTAAGAATAAGCCTTGTTCCACCCCGCAGTGAATGCACCGCTCAACAGGCAGCTATTTATTCTTTATGACTTTCCTGTGTCTGTGACTAGCCTATGTATAGCAAACATGTCCCAACAAGTTCCAGCCTACTATTAATTTTTCCCCCAGTGAGAGATTCCGTTTAGCCCAGTGGCTGATTTACAGTCAGGAGCCACATTACGGCACTTCTTGATTTGTGTTCTTCCTTCACCTTTATGAATAGTTCAGGTGCCTGCTCTAAATAAAACCCAAGGTTCTGTGTTCTTACAGCAGGTATGGAAATCCAAACACAGAGAGCAAAGAACTGTTTGAGGTTTTTTTTTCTCTTTGACTCTGTGTCTTTAATGAGGGGGAAAAAGAACATGGTCACTCACTGAAAATTGTTTTTAAGTGATACATGGAAAGCAGGTGTTACTGCATTGGAAAATGTATTGTGGGAAAAGACAATCAACTTCTTTTTCCCCTATTGATAAGAAATTTAGAAAAAAATGCATGAAAACAAAATCTCAGCCTAATGCACTGTTAATGCTCTTAGACAAAAGAGAAATGATTCCTTTTGCTGGGAGATCTTAATTTGTGTGCTTTTGCTTTACAGAGGAAAACAACATTTTACATATTATGGTAAAAGTAGTTAAAGGCCACCGCCCAGAGCTACCTGCTGTTTCCAAATCCAGACCTCATTCATGTAATAACTTGATCAAACTGATGCAAAAATGTTGGCAAGATGATCCTGGTGAACGGCCAACATTTCAAGGTAAGATTTTCTCGTAATTTGGCTGCCCATTTATTCTTCTATGAGTCACATTATTGCTCAGGACTCTGCTAATCCTTGGGGTAAATGCTGTGAAGCTCTGTGACAGAATAAATAGAGGACATTGTGTGGTGGAGACAATGATACAGGCCACTTATTCATTTGTGGAGGAAGGGATTATCTGAGGACATGTCTGACCATGATGGTGTTATGTAAACACGCCAGGAACAAGCTCTGTACTGAACCAGTCGGTCCATTTAGCCAGAAATTATGTTTGTTTCTGATGGTGTGTGCTGGGGCATAGCCAGGCTGGAGTTGGTGTGGTTTTCACTGTACCAGAGCACTGAAGGCCCTGGCTCTTGAAATCTTTACTGTTGTATGTTGAGAAACTGAATTGCTTTCTTGTAACGAAACAAGTTGTACCGTCACTTTCCTGCCAGCAAAAGGCAACCCTGGTGAAAGGTCTGAACTTGTCCAAAGCACCTGTTATGAATTCAAGTGTGCAGAAGAATGTGGCAAGTGCTACACCAGGTAGCTTCACTTAGCATTAATGGGAGAGATTTGCCTCTTCCCTCTCCTCCTGCTCATACAAGGAATGAGGACTGAAGGGAACGGGAATCCCGTCTTTTAAAAAAAACATGTCTAAGTCTGCCAGCAGGACAGTGGTTCCCATTTCGCAGTCCTGCAGGGTGACCACTGTGTAGCACCAGTCTGGTGTGCCTGAAAAGGAAATGTTTGGGCAGCCCTGTGCACACAGGGCTTAGCTGCACACTGGTGCCCGCTGACGAGGTGCTGGATGGAATGATCAGGATGGGAGTCTTTCTGCCACAGGATCTCACAGCTGTTAAATTCTATTGATAGGGAAAGGCAGCAGGGCAGCTTAGCAAGTCTCCTGCTAAAAAAAAAAACCCACCCAAAACTAAAACCTGCTTTTGCTTTCTTCAAAGAAATCACTTCAGAAACAGAGACCCTTTGCGAAAAACCAGAAGACGAAACAAAAGAGATGATAACTCAGGACCTGGACACCAAGAATCCCCCAGAGCAGCAGCCTGAGGTAAGTTCTCTTTCACTTCCTGTTCAAGCTTGCTGGGTTTTGGGTGGAACAAGCTCCTCTATCACGTGTAACATCCCAAACAACCTTCTCTTTGCTGCTTTTGGGCACCACCTTGCCTGATAGAAATGGGTCTTGGTGAAGGACTGGAATGCAAAAATGACAGGAGGTGCATGGACCAGCTCAGGAAAACCTCGGGGCAGGACCAAATGCAATTGCGTTTAATTCTGTGGAGGGAGAGCAGGACAGTTAGGAGATAAAGGCTGGAACTATGTGGGTGTGACTGATCTTGAAAACCACTGTAGGCAAAAGAGCCATGTGGCTTTAGTGGCTCTGTGAGTACTGATGGAAGCTGCCCTCCTGCTTCTGAAAAATTTCAGTGACCTTATTCATGGGTTTCATTTAATACAAATGGTGTTGAAAGGTTACCTGCAAACTGACAAAATAATATTTCTTCTGTAGGGCCTCATGCTCAGTTTTCTTTGCTGACCTTTCTAAAATGCTTGTGTGCTTCTCTTGAAGGGGATTTGTGCACTATCCCAGGCGAAACAGCAGCCTGCTCTACCATCAGTTAAGGATTACAGTCTCTCAGAGTTGTTGTCCCAGCTGGATTCGGGGATTTCACAGACTATGGAAGGCCCTGAGGATCTCAGCCGCAGCTCTTCTGAATCCAAACTTGCCTCCAGTGACAAGCGGCTTTCAGGAGTTTCATCTGTAGATTCAGCTTTTTCATCCAGAGGCTCCCTTTCCCTTTCCTTTGAAAGGGAGAGTTCAGGTAATGGTCAAGTTTTCCTTTGTAGTTGTTTGGACTGAGGCATGGGAGGCAATGGGTTGGAGAGTAGAATAGCATTCTGGAAATTACTGTTAGCCTTGCTTTCTCTTGCTGTCAGCAGTACAAATTTGTTTACTGGAGGTAGTTATTTAAAAGAAAAAAATAAAAATAAAAGAATTATGTGGTTCCGGAACGCAGTTTAATGAGAAATAATAAATCTCATTTACTTTGGTAAAGGAATAAACTCCCATTAAAGCAATTACAGAATCAGTCATGTAGAGGTTGGTTGGAAGGGAGGTCACTTGTCCAGCATCCTGCTTGACGTGGGATTAAAGCCACTGCCCAGTCAGGTCAGCAGAGTTTGTCTTTTTCAGTTATACTAAGCCTAAATCTGAGCACCTTAGTTTTTTGAGGAGCCACCTTCTCAACAACCCCTGTGACCATTGTAATAAAGAGCCCCTCTCTTTTCAGTCCAGTGCTGCAAGCCCCAGACATCTATTTTCCAGTTAGGTAAACCATGCGTAGTGCAGAGAGATCAACCACAACATCCTTCGGTCTTCATGTCGCAAGAAACAGAGTTAGTGGGGGTCCAAATCCGACCTGAAAATGTTCTGGGACTCCTGTGGGGCGGGGGGGTGGATTGGTCTGCAGGGAGCTCATTGCTGAAGTCAGCACACCTGTTACCCATGGGCAGGTAAGGTTTGATGGGCACCAGAGTTGTGATGGTGTCTTCTCCGTAGAAACAGTTTGGGTTGGAATGGACTTTTTAAGGTCATCTAATCCAACACCCCCTGCAATGAGCAGGGACATCTTCAACTAGATCAAGCTGAATGTTTCCAGGGATGGGACATCCACTACCTCTCTAGGCAATCTGTTCCAGTGTTTCACCACCCTCATGGTAAAAGTTGTCTTCCTTTTATCCATTTAGATATTGGTACTACAGATATACAGAAGAGGAAGCTAACAGAAGCAATTTTATCTGGAGATACCAGCAAGCTGATGAAGATCCTCCAGCCTCAAGACGTTGATATTGTTTTAGATGGGAACTCCAGTCTTTTGCACTTGGCTGTTGAAGCAGGTCAAGAAGAATGTGTCAAATGGCTCCTTCTGTACAATGCTAACCCTAACCTCACCAACAAGAAAGGATCCACCCCTCTTCACATAGCCATTGAGAAGAAAGTTAAAAGCATTGTGGAGCTGATTATGGCCAGGAAAATCAACGTCAATGCCAAAGATGAGGATCAGTGGACTGCTCTTCACTTTGCTGCCCAGAACGGGGATGATTTCAGCACCAAAATGCTGCTTGATAAGAATGCATCCTTAAACGAGGTGGATTTTGAGGGCAGAGCCCCCATCCACATAGCCTGCCAGTATGGCCAGGAGAACATCGTGCGCATCCTGCTGAGAAGAGGTGTCAACGTGAACATCAAGGGAAAGGATGACTGGGTGCCCCTGCACTACGCTGCCTGGCAGGGCCACCTCCCCATCGTGAAGCTCCTGGCCAAGCAGAGGGGTGCAGACGTGAACGTGCAGACCGTGGACGGCAGGACCTCGCTCCACCTGGCCGCCCAGCGGGGTCACTACCGCGTGGCCCGCCTCCTCATCGACCTGGAGTCCGACGTCAACGTCCGGAACGGGCTCCTGCAGACTGCTCTCCACATAGCTGCTGAAACCGGCCACACGAGCACCTCCAGGCTGCTCCTCAAGCACGGGGCAGACATCGAGGCAGCCACAGCAGAGGGATACACGGCCCTGCACTTGGCATCTCGCAGCGGCCACTTAGCCACAACAAAGCTGCTGATGGATGAAAGGGCCAGCGTTCTAGCCAGAGGCCCTTTAAATAGGACAGCGCTGCACCTTGCGGCGGAAAACGGGCACTCTGAAGTAGTGGAAGAACTTGTCAGTGCAGAAAATATCAACATTTCTGACAGTGAGGGGTTCACAGCCCTTCACCTGGCTGCGCGAGGGGGGCACGCCAAAGCAGTCGAGGTGCTCCTGAAGCACGGGGCACACACTGACATGCCAAGGCCCAAGTGCCAGACCCTGCTCCCGCCTGCTCAGCACAGCAGGAATAGCTCACTGACTGTGTTGTTAAGCGACACTTAAGCAAAAGGTGCCGAGCGCTACCTTTTAATCCCGTGTGAGGAGGCTGCTGGAGCTTGGCTCTTCAGGGCCTTCTCCAGCTGCACAGCCATGTGCTCAGCAGCGGCGGCAGCTGACGGACTGAGGTGCTTGTGTTTGAGTGGGACTAAGGCCAGGTGCCAGGCCAGGAGCTGGGGTCTGCCACGCCGTGGTCTGTGTCGTTCATTCTGCGCCTGCCTGCCCTCTCTGGATCTGGACATTCCCCTCCCAAGAAGGTTGTGAGAGAAGGATGTGACTCGTGCATTCCCCCTGCTTTTTTGTTACGTGCCAAACTAATTTAAGAACTAACATTATGCTTTTTTAATTTTCCTCAAAACAAACAAACAAAAAGATGGTGTAGATTCGTGGTTCATTGCAGTGATTGATATTTCGGGCTGAAAGGCTCCAGTGTAGAATAAACACAACACCAGTCTGCTTGAAATTAATGCAGGTGTTGAGGAAAGGGCTGTTTAAGATACAGTTAATCAGGTTTCTGCTACATTTTTTAATGGAGACATTGATTACAGATTTCCAGGTACTCAAAATTTATGAGGTAGACTTAATAACAAGGCAGGATTCAAAAAATAATAAGCAGAAGTAAAAGCTTAACCCTTTTGTCTTCATGTACAGTGCCACCTTGCATGTATTCTAAGATCAGTAAACTGAACTAGGTGCTTAGTGGTTTGTCTTAAATGAACAAGACAAAAGCTGAAATTCATACTGGACTGGAACTGGATGGTCTGTTCTAACACCCTTGTACCAATTTGCAAAACACTGTTTGGAGCGGCTGATGACTAGAAGTGATATACTGTGTATATAGGATTCCTACCTGTTGTACGCTTTTTTCTACTGAAGAAAATAGATTGCTTAGAGTGGGTATGTTTTAATACACCTTTTAATTTCACTCTTTTCAAAGTACAAATGTGATCCGTTATTAATAAAAGATTGTGTTCCACATCTCTCTGCATTTTGGAGTCGTTAAAGCAACTGAAAACCCGTTGACCAGCAGCAGCACACAAGTGTCATGTATTTAATGATCATAAAAAGGTCTGCTTTAGAAGGGACCTTAAAAGATCCCCTGACCTGGGCAGGGACACCTTCCACTAGACCAGGTTGCTCAGAGCTCCATCCAACCTGGCCTTGAATGGTGTTGAAGCCCAAACTGTTGTCATGTAAGGCTGCCCTCAGCTTTACACTCCCCACAGCCTTTATGTAGAGAGTAAGTAACTTGAATGAGTTGGAGGTGATATTTACAAAATAAAATTGTAGAACAAAACACCCCATAACCTAACCTTTATGCGAGTAACCCATTGGTGTACAACTGGGATGCTTTCCTCTTGTGCTGTAGCTGTTCAGGGAGGCTGAAATGGTATTAAAAAGTAGATGGTGAAGCCACGCTCGTGCCACTACACGGAGGTTACAAAGCAGTAGATCTCTGAGCACAGCATGGCAGTCCCAGCAAAGCTCCTAAAGGTGCTGACAGTGAAACCTCTCATTCAACAAACAAAACTGTAATTTTCCTACTGCTTCTTTCAACTTCTTTTGAGACCAATAAGGTGGCCATGTTTCACTAAGCTGTGCTTAACCAATGTCTCAATATAGCTAATTCAACCACTTGGTCTCTCAAGCTTAAACTCTTGGACTGGCCTAGCACACACCATTCCCTTCTATTTCACAGTCTCCTGAACAGTGAGATTTAAGATACCTAAATTGCAGTACTTGCCTGAACTGCAAAAGAGGTGTAAGACCAGGTAACAGCAATCTTGCACCTCCTAATAAAGGTGGTTCACACCAGCAAGGCAAGGGGAAAGTACACTTGTAAAATGCTTTTAAAACAGCTCAAGCACTGCATCGCCAGTGCGTTCCTTCAGTGCCTAATAATAATAGCACATTAGCTTCTAATTAAACATGAAGCCACACTCATGAGTCTTTATTTCCATGCTGTCTTTCACAATAACAGGCACCAGCTATGCATTACAGAGAAGGCAACACAGACAAAAAACCAACAAAGGATTGCAATGACATGCTGCCGGTGTTGGAGTGGATATTTTTCCCTGTGAACCAGCCTTCCTTGGGGGCAGGAGGGGTGAGTGGGGGTGCTAAATTGGCACTAAAGCAGCAATTAGGAATTACTGTTTTGTAAAGGTCTCCTACGGGTGACTTTTCTGTTTGTATGTGCACTCCTCTGACTTAGCTGAAGTCTATGGCTGTTGACCCAAAGTTTACAGACATTTCTTTGTCTCTTTCCAATCTTAGGTGTGTTCTTTATAAACCCCCCTGGCTTGGGAGGTGGGTTTGAGAGGTGGTGTGGTACGAAGGGCTCCATGGAACTGAGTCTTGCTCCAGGTCCCCAGCTGCTCCCTTGCGGTGGAGAGGGCTGAAACATGAACATCAGCTCTTCCTGCTCACCTCCAAAATCAGGCAGAGGTTGCTTGCAGGATTTCTGCATACGCTGTGCTCACCTGCTTCTTTAGGGCTTTTGACCACAGCCTCGGGTGGCTATTTCAGCCCAGGGAGAAATGTAAGAAAAACAGTTATAATGAAATGGCGTTAGTGACCATAAGCTTCACCTTTTCAACTCTAGATGTGATTTTTCTGCCTGCACAGCTCTGGTGGCACAGCCTGGGTTTCTGCCAGCACCCACTGGAGCCCCAGCAGCAGGGAAGGTGCCTCACACCATCCCCATTCCTCACTCCTCCATCCCAGCCTCCGCCTCCGGGGGATAGCACAGCCCCTGATGCATTACCTGTCTTTGCAGCAGTCTGTTCCCAGCACCAGGCAGCTTTATTTACCTGCTGCTCAGCGCCGTGTTTGTACAGGCCTCAAGAGGACTCGACAAGCCTGCGGTTCAAACACGCTGCTCGGCACTGGCGGAGAGGGGAGAGAATTGCTGGGTGATTGCAAAGAGGCCTGGAGGCAAACCTCAGCCCTTTCATTCCTGCCTCCTCTCTTGCACCACCTTGGCTCCACTCAACAAGGTTGCAAGAAAAACAAGGCATGTGGGAGCTGCTCTGCAAGGTCTGCTTTAGCAGAGAGCTCTGGAGGAGGGGATATCTCCTTTGCTTCACGCTCCTTTAACCCCAGCTGGGTGGTGTAAGGTGCAGACCAGCTCACGGGTGTCCCCAAAAACCCCAGGCAAAGCCTTCAGGTGCCAAAGTGCTCATGGGGTGCAAACCTGTATTACCTCCCCGGCTGCCTCTGGCCTCAGCTGCTGATCAGATCCCGTTGTCCCTGTGCCTTGGGGAGGGGGCGTCCAGCCTTTCCCCTTCCTTAACTTTTGGATGTGTTTCTTTGAAGGAGACACACACCAGCAAGCAAGACAGACTGGTGGGTTCTTCAGACACCCGTCCTGGGGCCAGGGGTTTGAGGGAAGATGCCCAGCTGCACTTTGCCTGTCCTGTTCTTTGGCCAAAACCGCCCACATGTGCACCCAGGTGTCCGCATGAAGCCTTTGACCACTTTGGCCACAGCAGTTTGGTACTGGAGAGGGATGGATCATGTGCAGCACTGCTCCACCGCCTCCCCGCTCCGTGCTGCTGGGACGCTTTTTAACCCAGGGCCGTGGCTAAACGCCAAACACAGGCACTGCTATAGAGTCACAGAGCTATTTAGATTGGAAAAGACCTCCCAGATCATCGAGTCCAACTATTTTCCCAACACTGCCACGTCCGCCGCTGTTGCCGACTGCAGCTAGGGAGAGACTCGCAGCCCAAAGCGAGCGCTGATTAAGCAGGGCAGGGTAGGAGCACAGGAAGCCCTTTCCAGGGAGGTGGCACGGGCAGATCCCAGCACGCCGGGCTGAGCGTCAGGGGCTGCCGGCAGCGAGCTGCGATGGAGAGCAGGGTGGGGAGGCTGTGCCCCGGGGACGCAGTGACCCTGGAGAGGCTGGCACGACACCCAGCCGGGCTGGGAAACCCTCGCTGCTGCACTGGGGAAGTCCTGAGCTTATAGAGAGACACTTAGCAAGCACTTGAGGGGTTTAAAAATCAGCGCTGCCACTGCCTTATTTACGTGATGTTTTTGAAATGCTGTGGGAGAGGCTTTCAGGCTTTGCTCTGCAGTGATGTAGAGCAACGACCATTTATTTAAAAGCTAATAAAGAGCAGCTTGTGAGCCACACACAAACACCTTGTCTAAGAGACTCGAATAGAAACATGCAGAAGCGTAAGACAGACACTGCAGCTGTGGCAATGAGAAGGGGAAAGATGCTCTGCACTCTCCCCTGGAAGAGCAGGCAGGAGCCCGTTTGCTCTGCCCCAGAGGCACAGAGTAACCCTTGACCGTGACAGGAATAAGGGCCATGGGCCAACTCGGAACATGCACAAGGAGAGAAATTTGCCTGATGAGTCTCCCCCACCCCAGTCTCCATTGCCTGATCAGATCAGAGGAAATAAACCCTGGCAGAGCCAGTTTTCACATGAGTTCATGCCCTGACCCTGCCTCAACAGGGACCAGGTCCAATGCGTTTCCCTTTTATCTATTTAAATAGGATTGCTTTTCTTAGTCCACTAGCAGGCGAAACATGCCAAGTCCTGTGCTGAATTACTGATGTCTGCCGTGTGTTTTAAAACCCCCAGTGAGGCTGGCTTTGCCCCAGCATAGCCTTGCTTTTGCAAAGATGCTTAGCTAGGGGCACTGTAGGAGGTTGAGCAGGCCACAATTATAACTGACATTGGGAACTTCTATCAAAGTAACTATATCCAAAAGCACACGTGCAGTGGGGTTTAGGCATTTGCAAAATCAAAGTCTAGATGTTTGTCTGTGGTGAGCATAAAGGCTGACTTCAACCTAACCTGAGTCCCTCTGCCAGTCTCGGCAGCTCACAAAAATCTCCAATATGTTCCTTTCAAAAAAAAAAAAAAAAAGATTTAAAATCTATTCAGGAGACACTGCCATCCCAGCTTGAGGAAGATGCAAGATGCCCTGAGATTAACTTAGCCTGACCACCGACTTCCCAAGGCAGAAAAGCCTTTATTCTCCAGCACCTTCCCACTTGGTCCCAGTTCCTGAGCACAGCAGCACCCCTCAGCCTGGTGCAGCTGGGGTAAAATGTCAGGATGGATGGGAGATACTGGGCTTTCTCCCCATGTTTTCCCACACAAGGACGTGTGAGTCTGCACTCCAACAGAGCTCCCTTGTGGAGAACAGGAGGGAAGAAGAGGATGAGGAGCAAGCTTCACTGCATGGCAGCTGGTATAGTGATAACCATGGCCCAGGGGGGCACAGCAGCAAAGGGCCACTGAGCAGTGATGAGCAGCCTGGGCTTTTTGTCTCAGCCTAAATCCAGATTTGGAGGGTGGTTTATTAAGGAAAGATGGTACTGCTCAACTGCTCAACTGCTCTCAGGATCATCTCTGTTCTCCCCTCGTCCTTTGGACTCCTGACACATTTCTCACTGCACCAGTTCCCAGGGAAGAAGTTTGCTCCAAATCAGGGCAGCCAGTGCAGATGCAGATGCAGCGCTCTCCGGCCACAGGCACAACCTGCAGCGTGCCCCTCCCTCCCTTTCACCGGGGCAATGTTTTCTCTGCTGAAAAAGTCCCACCTCTGGGTTGTTTCCAAATCAAAAATCTTTGCAGAGCTGGAAGGGTCTCGCTTCCCATCCTTGCCTCTGTCAGCCGTGGGGAAAGAGAGAGTTGCACACCTGCTCCCGGCATCCCCACGGCAGTGCCAAGGACACAGCCCCAGCCACGCTTTCAGCACAGCACCCTGTCTTTCCGTCCCAGAGGCCTGCCAGGACGAGGCAGCTCCGCAGCAGCTCCGCAGCAGCCCTTTGCCCCGGGTGGCAGCTGGCTCGGCCTGTGCCGGCACGCACCGCGCGGAGGTGGCTCCGGCTCACGGGGCCTGCTGGGCTTTGCCAGCCAGCTTGTAAGGCGGGGAGGACGCACGGCAGATGCCACTGGCCTTTGTTTCTCCCTGTTAGTAACCAAAACAGCAGCTCGAGCCAGGGTGAAGCCCGGGCGGTGGAGGCAGTGGTAAATGAGCTGTGCTGGCAGCACGCCCAGCAAAGCGAGAGGGCTCAGGACCAGCCCGTGCCACCGGGGAAGCTGGGGCGTCCCTGATCCCCCCGCTCCTCCCTCTGAGCTTCCCGTACCTCTCAATTAGTTTGCTCTTTCCTGGAGGAGTTAAAAGAACAAATAAACTAGAAGGCCAGCAAATGCAGAGGAATACACTGGCTTCTCCCTGCTGGCAGAGGTGTGTGCCTGGTTCCTGTTTTCCCTCACTGGGGTGCATGCTGGCAGCTGAAGGGCAGGGGTGAAGCAAGGCTGGCTTGGGGTCAGGCAGAGGGTGCAGCTCTCTGGAGGTGGCACAGCTAGCCAAGCTCACCCTGTTCAAGGGACTCTTCTCCATAATATTTTGGGGAGAGTGGGGCTGTGCTGACAGTCTCTCTAGCCTGAAGCAGGCCAAGAAAAGGTACTCTGGGGAGGGCTGTCATTCCCGTAACAGTAGTAACCTGTTTCCAAGGGATTTTATGCATCTGACTCCCATTAAAACCAGAGGGACGCTGACCTAAGGGACTTGGCCAGCATTGTGCTTGATGCCCGCAGGTAGCTGGCACTGCTCTTCAGATGCCACCTCCTCTGCTCCCTCGTGTCCCACGCCACAGCATTCTGCTGCCTCTCCTCAGCTGGTGCTCTGCAGCATCCAGCAAAAGGCTTAAAGTCAGGTTGTTTCCATTCCAAAATTCCCAGAACTGTGCTCTGGGCTGTGCCGCAAGGGCCTCCTGTGCATGCCACTCGTTTGTCCCCTCCGTGGGGACACTAGTTGGTCCCCTGCTGTGGACAGGGCTCTCCTGGTGTCACAGGCTGGCACGAGGACCGTAGCAAGTCAGTGGGGTTTCCCAGGGAAGGACCTGATCCACTGCTCAGCCCTGGCCGTGCTGTGTCCCTGCCGCTCTCTGCAAGGAATCAACAGGGACGTGGGACAGGGTGAGGCTGGGCGAGGTAGGAGACCAGAGGCAATAGGGATGGCATCTCGAGGCATTCCAGCTTTTTAACGTGGCTCTTTCATCACTGCCCTCACAGGGACAGCCAGGTGCCCGTGCCCCTCCCTGCCCAGGCACACACGTGCCCGCCCTCCGCCCGCACACGTGCCTTCACAAACACAGCACTCATTTCTGATTTTCACGCTGAAAATCAGCCAATTCTCGAGGCAGGGAGCCCTCAGATCTCTACATCCACCAAACTCCCCCAGCCGAAGGAACTCCCAGACAAGACCATCACTCTCTGCTTTCAGGAAGAGACTAAAAGAGGAGAAAGGAGACGGCAGTAGCTCATCGCTGCTCGTGCAAAGCTTTGCTGACCTGACCCCACTGACTGCACAGTCCCACAGCAGTTTGCAGCTCTCCCCTAACCTACTCCATCCCAGCTCCCTGTGGTCTATCAGAGCATCCACGTGGCTAAAAGCTGCCTCGGGGTGTGTCCCTCGAGGCTGCCAAAGGTTTGAGTTAGACACATCACAGCACTGCCACAACCTCATAATCCATTCCCATGGGACACTGCTGCTGTCAGAAAGAAATCAAATCCCATCTGCAAAAGAAAGAGGAACATCCACCTGTTCAGCCACAAACACTGGTATGCTTGTCCCCAGCCCAGCAAACACAATCTGGATCAGAACAGCATTCCTCAAATTCAGTGTTTTACCTCAGAGTTCCCTGGGTTAAAAGTCCAAGGAAGAATCAAATCAGAATCCTGCTCTAAGCAGTTAGGAAGTACAGTGCTCATACAGAAAACGCCTTCCACATCTCAGTCAGTTATCACAGTGTTCACATTACCTAAAATAAATATTTAAATGTTTCTAAAATCCGACACTGTTCTTAACAGTTACCATTTTAAAAAGCATTTATAGGTACATACATATTTTTATACAAGCTCACACACATAAATATATATGTGTGTGCATATATATATACATAGACACACACAGACACATAAAAACCCCCTTGAAATCGTTTATTTGATCAGTCTAAAGACATGCTGCCTTTGGATTCTGCTTCTGCATCCTGTTGTGGCAGAGTAAATCACCTTTATTTTTTCTCTAGCAATCACATGAGACAGGATACAAACTCCTACTGATTCCTCTACAATGCTACTTGTTGACAACTCCAAGCCCATCCCACCCTAACAACCTGAATCCGAACCAACTGCAAGGACTTGTGTCCAAAATGGTACATGAGGCTCCTACATCACGAAAAACGGAAGGAGCTGCAAGTAAGTAACTTATTTTTGACCTTATCTCTTTGCAGTGGTTTATAGTGGTTTATTTATGCCAGGCTGGACGGGACTATGAGCAACCTGGTTTAGTGGAAGGTGTCCCTGCCCACAGCTGTGGGCTTGGAACTGGATGATCTTTAAGGTCCCTTCCAACACAAACCATCACATGATTTTTTCCCTTTTCCCCCAGCTGCCTTCTTCAACATATTGTAATAACTGTTGCTCCTCTAAAGGGCATTCTTTGGCCATAAAGAAGGTCTCTACGAAGTGTTTCCTAGATCCTTTGCAGACATACCCGTGCACACACAGAGTAAGTGGTCAGTTGCAGTGCTGCATTGCTTTTTATCGAGCCTCTTTCTGCCCTTCTGCTGTTTTCCCAAGTTCTTTTTTTCCTGAGTTGGCTCTAGGCCCTAAAGAGATCCCAGATTAACAAAATTCACCAGAGACCAAGGTACAACTTCCACCCAAGTGGATCACGGCTCCCAGCAAATTTGGGTTTATCTATCTCAGCTAAAAACACCCCCTTGTCCCCTCCCTGTGCTGGGTGGGTGCCAGGGGCTCTGTGCCAAGCCCTGGCCACTCCTCATCAGCCAGGCAGCGAGGATTGACGTGCCAGAGGATTATGGCTTCCTCGAAGGGCTCCTTCAATTATCTTCCTCGATCAGATACCAAAGCTCCTGTGCCAGCAGAGAGCGATGGGAGCAGACCCAGCCGGGGAGAAAATTCTCTCCTGGGCAAGGCACTGGGTTTCCCACAGGGAGAGTGAGCCCCAGCGCCTCAGCTCCCTAGAAGGTTTAATTTCTGGAGAGGCCTTGTTTTGGGAGAGGCACGGCCCAGCTCTTGAGAGATGCTGGGGCTTTGGGGGCAGCTCTGCTGCTCTCCACAAGAAAATGGGAGTGGGTGAACCATTGCTGCTGCTTGAGAAACCTGCCAGAAGCCCAGAGCCAGCCCCACTTTTTGGGTTTGTCTCCACTTCCAGTGCTTTTAACTCCTTAATGACTCTCCTGAACAACCAATCCAATCCTCCAGTTTTGCCCAAAAGGCATTTGGCTGACAGCAGTGAAGTTAAGATGTCAGTACAAACACGTCTGATGCCAGCAGAGTTTGGCTGCAGATCCGAGCTGTGACACAATTAATACATAATGAGGATATAAATATTATATTGGGACATACATAAGATCATCAGGTTTTCACCGAATATGTTATTGTTGAAGAGCCAAGAAATAATCCTTTAACCACGGATTAAATTTAGTGCTGTTTGACATCCCATCCTTCATTCGAGCCGTTAAAAGATCCTGTGACAGGAAGATTTCCTCACCAGAAATTCTCACATCCGGGTCAGATAATTTCTAGCATACATGCAAATAAGAAGTTATGAGGCTCTCCAAGGAATGGCTGCTCCAATCCAGTGCCTATTTTGTGTCTAGGCTACATTAAATGCTGCTCTCTTGTCTGAAAAAGGTCATTAAGTTGCAAACTGTCCCGTTTTTCTTTGACTCAGTCTTGACTACAGACTTCACCCACCAGACCTTAAAGACAGCTCCCAGACGCCCACGTTTGGTGTCCATTGAAGCAGCAGTTGTAGGGGTGTTGCCACTGCAGGGTGACCCTGCTGTACGTCCCAGACAAGGGTCCAGCCTGCCCTTCTCTTCCTTAGGTGTGCCAGCTGCCACTGGAAGGGTGCTCGAGCCTCTCTTCATCTCCTGCTCCTCTCCTGGGTCCTGCCCTTTGGGTCGTGGTGAATTAATGCGTCCAGAGTTGAAAGGTGAATTCTCAGTGACTCACAGGGCAGGGGAGGAGGGAGGGAAATGAACAGCCCGTGTATTTCAGACCCCTCCAGTGCAGATTTTCTCCCCGCTCTGCATCCTGCAGGGCTGCACTGTGATCTCCAGGGGCTGGAGGCAGCAGGTGTCTGCTTCCCTGGAGAAGCTCTTCCAGTGTTTTGTGGGAGTACAGCTGCCAACATCCTCTGTAACTCAGCCTGGCTGTTTCCCAGCACAGTCACTACAGGTTTTTTGCCCTCTCTCCCTCCCTCCTCTCTCTGCCACCTACAGTGGAGGTCCCCAGGGATCCCTCTTGCTCTTCCTCCTTCCTTAGCTGGGCCAACTTATTAAGGATCTCTCTCTAGCAGTACCAAAATGGGGAGGGACAGAGCAAAGTTAGGAATTCAATGAAAAGAAAGCCAACTCCTGAAACAGAAATGTGGAGGAAGAGGAAGAACATCAAGAAGAGAGCTGGAAATGAAAAGCATATTTTGGAATTATGCAGCATCCCTGTAACAAAATCAGTTATACAACTACCTGTGAGGGCACCTATTTGCATTATTCATAGGGTATTAATTACACAACTCTTAATTTTTCCTTTTGAGACCTTGCCATCAGAGCTAAACACCTGCAGCAGGTAACCCAGCAGCACTTTGCCCCCACCAACACAGCCTATTCAGTTTTCTCCTCCTGCCTAATTATGACAATTACCTTCTTATCGTCCTCTTTTATTTCTGTTTTCTCCCATTGTTTGAGCCAGCCATTACAGCTTTAATGTTCCTGTACCAAAGTTGTTCTCTGCAGACCCCACCCAAGACGGCACCGTGGTATCACCTGGTGTCAGGTAACACCTGAAATCAGCTCTCCACCGGGTGTTTTTCTGACAAAAAGGAGTTTGTGGGTTCATTTTGTTTTCCTCTGACTGCCACGTCTCTCCATGGCCTCCTCTTGCCATCCTTTCCTGTTCAGATGGATGCCTGGTCTCAGAGGCTGTTTCAAACGTGACAGGGATCCCAAGCACGGGCTCAGCCCACTGCCCAAGCTCAGGGTACCAGCTCCAGAGCTGGAATCCATGGCACCAGGTGTCCAAGCATCCCCAAGGACTCTTGCTTGGAGTCCTCCCACAGCAGGACCAGGCAGCAGTGCAGGGTCTCCTCCCACACATCCCAGGTCAGGGGCTGTACTCAGACCTCTGCAGGTAATGTGCTTACCAATTAATTATTGAGAGCACCAACAGAGAACCCAAAGAATACATTTGCGAGGGCTGGAAATACGTGACCAAGTCGGAGACTGTTAAAACAGGCTGAATAGGGCTATTCAGCAACACTCCATCAGTTGTTTAGGTTATTCATTAAATATAAATTTTCATAGCCAGCTGGAATGCAGCACACCCAACTTCAGGTGTCCCATAGGCTGCAAATGTGCCAAAGCTCCCCCAGCAGTCGGTGGAGAGAAAAGGAGGAAAACCCAGTGTATGTATTCATCCCATCTTTCCCAGTGATGGGGCTGTGCCTCTGGGTGCGCTGAGTGTCCTGCACTGACCAGAGAGGGAGAGCAGACAGCCCAGGTGAGCCCGGGGGAACTCGGCTGGCCAAAGGAAGGAAAGCAAAATCCCACCCAGGCTGCCTCCACTTTTCCACAGGAAGCCCACACTGGAGCAGTTTGTGAGGAACTGCAGTCCATGAGGACTCACACCAGAGAAATTGATGAACTGTTTCCCATGAGAGGGACTCCACGCTGGAGCAGGGAAAAAGTGTAAGGACTCTTTCCCCTGAGGAGGAAGGAGCAGCAGAGACAATGTGTGATGAACTGACCACAGCCCTCATTCCCCATCTCCCTGCACTGCTGTGGGGTAGGAGGTGGAGAAAATCAGGAGTAGAGATGAGCCCAGGAAGGGGAGAGGGATGCAGGGGGAATGTACTTTTGAGATTTGGGTTTATTTACTTTTTATACTACTCTGATTTGATTAGTAATAAATTAATTTCCCCAAGTCAAGTCTGTTCTGCCCATGATGGTAATTGGTGAGCAATTTCTCCCTGTCCTTATCTCCACCAATGAGCCTTTTGTTACATTTTCTTTCCCTGGTGATAGAGCAGCTTTGGTGGGCCCCATTTGGGTCAACCCACCACACTGGTATAGGTGGGTCTGAGTAAATTCAGAGCTGGATCAGACACAGCCTGAAGAGTGGATTAGGATGAGGCAGGGGGCCAGAAGGGATTGTCAGCATGTACAACATTCAGCTTAGGCCAGAGCCCAGGTTAAGAACCACAGCATCAAAAGACATAACCTGAGCAATGTTACCTAGAAGACGAATGCAAGCCAATGGCCGTGATAGGAACAAGAAACTTCTTCCAGACTTCTCAGTAACACTCAACTTCCATTTGTCCTAAACAAAGATAATCCATTCAGCATTCCTGGCACCAGCCTCACATTCAGTGATCAGCCAAGTTTGCCACTCGCTTCTCTTCACAATGAGGATAACTTCTGCTTTTCTGGGACCTAACACCCCATCTTGCCCCTCGTCCTAAGCCTAGACCAGAATCCTGTCTGCTCTTACACTGTATTTTTCTGTACACAAGGTGCAAACCATAATACCTGCTCAATGAGTTGAGTCTGGCCCAGAATAATCAACACAGGATCACACCGGGAGGCAACAGCTCATTTTAGCCTTACAGCAAAATTTCATCTGACTTCTGAACCAATCAAAGCCGATTTGCCTCCATATGATACAACCCTTATCTTAGCCAGACAGGCCCTGCAGATCCTCATGTTATATCAAATGCTTCAGCTTCTGCTCTCAACACTGTACAGTGATGTTGAGCTGAACTGAAGTGAATTATGACCCTTTTGCCCCAGGTGATGCTGACTCTTCAGTTTTACAGGACTACAGGAACCAAACAGAAATTACAGCTTTGTGAGCAGCTTTAGCCCTAATGATAGGGTGATATCCTCGCTTACAGGCCCTGAGTTGGTACAAAATGAAGGAGGACTCTTCACCCACAGGGCAGCCATCCTAGCTTTAAATGTCTAGCAGGACACAGCAGAACAGGACACAAAGCCCAAGAGATCTTCAGCCCATGCTAAACCAATCCCTAACCCTCATGCTTTCTGACATGTTTTTTTTCAAAATACACCTGAAGAAATCAAAGATTGATATTTTCCTGCAGGGTGCCACCCTCACTTTTGCTGGTTTGGCCTTGTAGGCACACGAGCTTATTGATCCATGCAACTCCTTAGTGCCTGAGTTTTCCACGTGGTCCCTCTGACACAGGAGCCTCAACCCCCCCACCCACGTGGCACCAGTGTTAATCAAAGCCCAAAGGCAGTGGAAACGCCCCAGAAAGCTCAGGGCAGGGCCAGGGCTTCATTCAACAGGAGCTGAGGTGTTTCCTGTTTTACCACGAGGTAAGTCCAAGATCTCAGGATGAGAAGCCTGCACAGCGTCCTCAAGGGATTAGTTGTTTTCCATAAGGATGAGCTCCCAGAGGTCCTGTGCTAAGATGAGGGCCAAGATTAGGAACGGCAGGGTTGGTGGAGCCCAAGTGATCCATAAAGCTCGCAGCAGGAGGAGGGCTGGCATTAAAACGAGCAAATGACTTTTGGGCTATTTTGGGATGAGGCAGGAACTCCTACATTGTGTCTACAGGCACACACTTAATGCTCGGGTTGGCAGAGCCTGTTTTCCTGCTGTAATTGTCCCAGTGGGAAGGCAGGATGGGAGCTGGTGTCAGGGTTGTTTAGCCCTTCTCACCATCGCTGTCTGGCCAAACTCACCATCAGCTCCACCCATGGGACCTTCCCAGGTCCAGAGCTCCTTTTTCAGGCCACACCAAATCTGCCCAATGCTACCAGACCTCAGCAGCTCCAGCATCTGGTGTCTCCTAATCAGCCTTTGGCAAACAGCAGCCCTCTATTGAATATCAAAGGAGGACGACTGGGCAGGATTAGGGATCAAAACAGTGCATGGGAGATCTCAGTCTGCTTCTGAATCATTCAGCGCTTGGAGGCTGGGATTAGAGATGGTGCCACTGGAAGCCAATAGCTCCTGCTTTTTTTTCTGGGGCTGGGATGCTACTCCATGGCAGGGTAGTTTTTAAATACAGGGTTGGCACTTTAGCCCAAAGTCTACGCCAAACGATAAATCCTGGAGATTTGCATAAATACTGGTGTCAGTCTGGATGGCTTCTGTGTAACTGTGGGGCATGTGTGGATCTCCTGGGTATACAATAGCAGGAGCAAATAACTTAATAGGTCTGTTGTGAGTAAAGCCTGCATCAAAGGCTGGAGCTGAAGACCTGATTAAGAAAACCGAGGGATGAAAAGCTAAGCTGATTTACACGTTTTGCAACACCTCCCAAGGTAGAATGAGGGCTGCTGGTAATAGCAGCAAGCGTCTCCTGGTTTGTCTTGGGGCACAAATAGTTCTCCAGACAAACACAGGCAAGCCTAGAACCGGGATTAATATTAGGGAAGGAGACAACCGAAGACCTCTTTATTGTTGTTTTCACTTTAGCTTAGAGCATTACAGTGGCTGCTGTCCTGGCAGGAGATTATCAACAGATTCAGCACTCGCTGCCTGGCTGGTGCCTTGGGTTGATGATCAGGCTGCTGCAGTCAGCCCTCAGACAGTGGCACCTCTTTGCTCAGGCCCAGGAGGTCCTCAGGGATCAGTTCAGGTTAACACCAGAACCACCAGCATCACCAGCTCCTCAGTCCTGGCACACGAAGCTATCTCAGAACAAGCCCCCCTGCTCCCACGGCACCACCCAGCCAGGCTTTTTGTCCCCTGCTCCTGCTCCCTTTTTGTCCCATGCTATTCAGCAGCACAGATGTGACCTGGCACCCACTACACAAGATGTACACAGGGAACACATCCAAATCAGCAGGGGAAGTGCTTGGGAGCCGTAACTTCCACAGTACACATACTGCTATCCCCTCACACCCCACTCCCCTGACAGCAGATGTTGCCTTAGATGACCCCTCTGAATTTTCCCATTTCCAATTGATTCACTTCATAAATGTACAATTTTTTAAGTTACTAATTGAAGTTTTGTCTTCTTTTTAAGGTCATTGTAATCTATTGGATTTGGAGAACCCTCTGTAGACTCTGAATAATTGCCTTTCTACTTCAGGTTGGCATTATTGGAAAGGCTATTGAACACGAAGCAATTTGAACTATGGTTTATAAAATTTACATTTTATTACAGTAACCTTTCACGAGAGGTACCTCTGCCTCATTTATGTACCCCCGTCCACCTTCATGTGCAAATGTATTGCTCATGAATTTTAATAGATATTGGAATTGCTCACTGGAGTGAGTACAGGCTCTTTTCACTGGCCACAAACACAATATGACAGCACTAACATTTTTTTCCCCCCTGCTCTTTTTTTTTTGATCCTGACTTCTTATTTAATAATAAACCAGGCTGTGAACACACTGACTCATCTCTTGTTTTCTCAAAATAGTGAGAAGTTTTATTTATTTTTTTAATCAGTAACTACCTGAGAGAAAGGAATGCCTCATAAGATAAAGGCATTTAATTAGTTTGTTTGCTGTTAAGAAAAATATGTAGGTGGATGTGGGCGAAATGCCAAGCCAAAGTGGTCTGGCTTTGCTGACAGTTCAGCAAAAGAAAAAGATTAGACGTCATGGAAAAAATTACTCCCTGAACAGGAAAAGCTGGACACGGCACATATTTCTCTTCATGATCCAGCTTTGTAACAGTAAAGGGAACCTCTAGCAGTAGCTAACAGGATGTACTCAGGGTGCAAGAGGGCTGCAAGGCAACAAAACCGCGGCTGAATTGGAGGGCTTTGGTAGTTACACGAGATTTCTTTCAAATATCTTATTTTTCATTATTATTATTATAACATAAACTATATCCCTGTTCTCCCGAGACTGCAGAAAGGTCAGCACTGCTCAGGGGGACTGTGAACCTTTGGCTTCACTGTGCACATTTCAGAGCAGACCCAGACATCAGGGTACTGTCATTTATAACTCAGAGCACACTACAAAGCAGAATAACCTTTTGTAACCAGGTTAGCAAACAAACAGCACTGTATCAATCATCCTAATCTTGATTTTAATGCTGTTCACATTCCTGTGGACATGAAGCACTCAAGATACAAGGTGCTGGAATCTCAAAACACAAACAAATCCAGACAGCCCATGAAGTAGCACAAGCCTTTTTAGAGTTTGGCCATTCTTGCTGAGGGCCAAATTTGCCACTGGACATCCTCTGTGCCCTGTTCACACCTGGGTCCTTCTGGTGTGCTGCTGCCAGGGAACTATTCCCCACACTTGGGCTTGTGCCACATCCTGAAGTGGGATCTGTACCAAGCTCCTCTCCAAGGGACTGCAGGGCATTTCAGACAAAGCTTTCCAGCTGGCTGCTACATCAGGAAAGCCTACCAGCATGTTTTGGAAGCAGTATCTTAATGCCAGACGTCCTTTACCCTTTAGACTTTTGTCCCAGCTAACAGCCAAACAGCTCCATACCTTTCCTGAAATCCATGATTCTTATCATAGTGACCTGGCTTTTTTTATGATCACTCAGTTAACTGCCACCTTTGGATTGTTCAATCCGTTTCTATTAACCAGCACAGGTACTGAAATAGCCAGTCCATTATTAGGTGCCTCCCATTTCTGAGTTGAGTTGTCTCTCCCATGTTGGAGGAACCTGGGCACACAACTGCTTCTCCTGTTGGCCTTCTTCTCTTGACCTTTGGGAGAGTGAGATGTCTGCTTACCACATGGTAAGCAAGCTTACCAAGCCACCTCAGATAGGCATGGAAGGGATTTTTTTTTTTTAAAATTTAAAATCACATATATCCCTTTCCATACTGTAGGGGTCTATTACAGACCCTCGCATCCTATTACCTTGGTTTTCCCTTTTATAATTGAAGGGTTTGTGAGTTGTAAGGAACCTGGTGAGAGTTTCTTCACAGCCACCCAATCCAGGTGTGTGTAAAAGGCACATTTGTACACATCTCCAGGAGAAATTGAGTCCAATGGGAGGCATCTAGTTTTGAAAACCAAGCCTGACGTTTCCAGCAGTTGTTAGGGATGGCACGGGGACCCACTGGACAGAAGAGGATGGATATATGAACAGATAACAGGAATTCACATCAACAAACACCATGAATGATGAGCAGATTGAGAGTTAAAAGGAATCAGCAGGTGGATGATCTGCTCCCCAGCCAGCAGAGAGAAACCTGGCTGTCACCTTTTCTGCTCCCACAGGATCTTCCCTTGCCTAACACTTATCCCATTACAACTTCCATTTCCCCCGCGCCCCACCAAGGCTTCCAATCCGTGCCCTTACGCAACTCTGATTTCTCTGGAAGAAGGGATGGGAGCCCTACCTAGGTCCACAGCAACTGGCTCAGCACTTCTGGCTGCTGAGCCGGGAACACGGAGGGCAATGCCCACACCAGAGGCTAAAAGGGAGGGACTGTGCCTGGGAAGCCACGGCTCGGGCACCGGCGGCAGCTTTGTCCCTCAGCAGGGCACCAGCAAATCTTCCACGCTCCCAGGCAGGGTTTGCAACTTGTCATTTCACCCTGCATTGCCATTGCATCAGGGCCGGTGTCAGGCACTTCAAACCTCAGCTGCTTACTTTTCCTTTCCAGGACGGAAAGAGTAGGGGAGAAAAGAACAAGATGAGTTCTGAATTTTCTCCTCCAGGAGAAATTAGAAGCTAAGTCCTGGGTTAATAAATCTGGCTCCATAGAATGAGGCTAAAGGCAACAAGTTCTGCCTACTACATCTGCGTGGCTTGGCCAGCTGCTGACACAACCATCATTTTGTAACACTTTGCCTGTACATACACCTGTGTGGACCTCCCTCCTCTCCTGCCATCACCCTGCCAAAAATCATGAGCTTCTTCCTCTACTACAACCACAGGTGCTGTTTTCCACCAGGGAATATGCCCGTGCACATACAGCTCCCATTGCACAGGGCTAGGGCTGAGCTGTTTCCTTGCTGGGTTGATTTTGAAAGCAGAGTCTCGAGCCCAGAGGTGTGAAACCTCCACCCTGATGGCAGCCCCCCTGTCACAGCATGGTGCCTTGCAAAGTCCCACCTCTGTTCCTTATCCTCAATACTGATCTTTTGTCCAGTATCCGTTTCCATTCTTTTGTCCCAAAGGATACTCCTGGGCTTCCAGCTCACAGAATCATAGAATGGTTTGGGTTGGAAGGGACCTTAAAGATCATCTTGTTCCAACCCCCTGCCATGGGCAAGGACACTTTCCACTATCCCAGGTTGCACAGAGCTCCATCCAACCTGGCCTTGAACACTTTCAGGGATGGGGCAGCCGCAGCGTCTCTGGGCAGCTTGTGCCAGGGCCTCACCACCCTCACAGGGAAGAATTTATTCCTAATATCTGATTTAACCTTGTTCTCCTTCAGCTTAAGGCCATTCCCCACTGTCTTATCACTCCATGCCCTTGTGAGAAGTCCCTCTCCAGCTCTCTTGTAGCCCCTCTGGGCACTGGAAGGTGCTCTAAGGTCTCCCTGGAGCCACCTCCAGGCTAAACAGCCCCAACTCTCTCTGCCTGTCTTCAAAGGAGAAGTGCTCCAGCCCTGTGAGCACCTGTGTGGCCTCCTCTGGACTCGCTCCCACAGTCCAGTATCTTCCTTGTGCTGGGGGCCTCAGAGTTGGGTGCAGAACTCCACTGGACATCCTCTGTACCCCACAGGTGCCACGTGGGGGCTTGTCATGCCCCAGGGGCTCCAGGCTCAGCAAGCTGAAGGACCCTGGAGCTGTGGGGCAGGAGGAGCCGGGCAGGAAGGGGCACAAATCCCACTGGCTGGAGGCATGTTCACATCCCAGGTCTGTGGGCACTGATCAAGGCCTGGGTGATAAGGAAAGACAGACTGGTGTGTGCCACTGCAAGAGACACTGGTTCCTGGGAATCCTGTGTGGCCCCAGGTGAGGAAAAGGTTTCTCACCCCACTTTAGTTGAACAAAAGCCTTTCCCCTCCACTTTGCTTTTTGCACTTTCCATACTCAGACCAGCGTAATCTTCACTGCACCCACACACAGCATTTAGCCCTGTTATTAAGCCTTTGTAGACTGCAGCAGACACACACCACATTACGTGAAAAATACAGGAATTAATGTAATTGTTTTTAAACAGGGCACAGTCTACAGCGTCAATTAAATATTTAAAGGAAAAGGTATGCTTGGGAGATAATGGTAGGAGTATAAAAATGGCACCTGGAAAAAGAACACGTATTTCTGGTTAAGGAAAAAAAAAGGCATCAAGCGAGGAAGCCTGAAAAAGTCCTCACTACGTGAAACGTCTCCAAAATAATTGATGAAGATTTTCTTTTGAAAATATATATAGACTTGAGGACTTAAAAAACCTTAACATCCCTTATTTTTATCCATTTAACATGTTTTCATGCATATGTCAAATCATATCTTTATCTTGAAAAGCCTTAGGTAGACAAATTGGCTGATCAGATGTTGGAAGTGAACAGAGTGAAAGGAAGAGTCAAGAAGTGGGAGCAAGCATAAAGAGAAAATGTTTCTTTTTGCCAGCACACAGTAGGATATATTAAAAGTGCCAATTAAAAAAGGAACAGGAACAAAATTTTCATGAAATGCATATTGACATGAATATAAATTCCGAGCACATTATAAGTTTGCCCTTAAAATAACCACCCCAAACCCACTGTCAAAATATGACCCCAGCTCCTCACATCTTCCCCAATACTCCTGCTCTTCCTCCCCAGTGATGATGTGGAGGAGAATGGCGAATTTTCCAGCCACAAGAGATGTGGGAAGTGTTTTAAAGGAATGAGGAAGCCCAAAAGGAGGTGCAATATTGAGGGAAAGAGAAATGAGAGAGGTGAGAAGACTGGAGAATATATCCCTTAAGAGAGAAACACAACAAAGTAGCAACAAATACTTCTGGGGAATGGGAAGCTGACTTAAGATGTGAGCAATGATGAACATTTCCAGTGCCTGACGTGTACAGTCACAGGTTCAGGCTCAGCTTTCACTCCAGTCTGCCTCCCCAGCTGAAAAATGAGTTAATAAACAGCACATTTCCTGTACAGTTCACTTGGGAGCAGCATCGTTTACTTAGCACCAGAGCTTTTATTTAGACTCCAAGTAAAAAGCTTGTCATGTCAGTGGGTCAAAGGACTATTTGAGACACAAGTATTGATTCCAAGATATCCCCTCCCTGAAATTTTATGGTTAAATATTGACAGTAGAGAAAAGAAGCTGAATCTGGGACATTTTTCATTCATTAGGTGTCACGCAATTATATTCATCCCTTATATCATTTTTTCACTGTCATTGAAATCATACTATTTTTTTAGCCCATCTTTTGCCTCCAAGGCCAGCTTGATTTCTGTCTCTTCACAAGCATCCACTGACTGGCAGATGACACAAACCTTCTTTCCCACCTCTGCCCACTGACAGGGCAGAACAACCAGGTTCCTCTACACATCGACAGCCTGAGCCTAGAGGAAGAAAAAGAAAAGTAAGAAAAAAATGCAGCTATCATGAGGACACAGCACAATGGCACTTTCATGGAATGTGCATGAGCAGCTCTCACTGAGGGCAGCTTATCAGCAAGGCAGCCATGAGAAAATGATAAAGGCCAATATAATTACACCTGCTTGTCTCATCGCTGGGTAAATATTGTGGGACTCATGCTGAGCTGTGCTGAGTCCCATAAAATTCATCTGGAGCCACCCTGCAGCCCTCAGGAGAAACACTGGGCACTCATCTGCTGAATAAAGGTGATCAAAACATCTGAGGGAAGTTTTCTATTTAAAAAAAAGTCAGTTCAAACAGTATTAAATGTTTTGCAGAAATGGTCTGATATAAGTGTTATCAAGAAAGGAAGAGACCAAACAATCTTTCAGATTAACAAAATTAAAGAGAAAATTGTTTTGATAGGGTGATTTTTTTTACTATGATCTCTCTATTAAAATCTATATAAGAGTAGAGTATAAGACACCTGTACATTAAAAATGAAAGGTTTCTGGAAATTTTTCATTAGGTATAATTGAGTTTTGTTTTGCAAGAAATGTAGGCTTTTTAATCTCACACAGCATTTAAATGTCAACAGTGGACTTCAGAGCAGAAGTACTAATTTCTCAGCAGCTCTACCACTAAAAACATGTTTCCCCTAATTAGAGTTTTGTGGTAACTCCTGTAATAAAGGCAGGAATGAGATAAAGATACTTTTCCTCAAGGAGAGAGGGAAAGTTCTGTAATCCATACGTGCTTGGAAAAGAATTAAAATTCATACATCTTTCCACATTGACATATTCCTTAGACTGGATAAAAAACAATCAAAAAAGCACACAAAAAAGTCATGTAGCACATACCAAACCCAAGTAGTTTCTCACTTTCCCACAGAGAAAATTGGCCATTGGGCATTTTCATCTCTGCATCACCAAGTTATTACATCCCAACCACTCACAGGATAAACTTCACCTAATTAGATCACAGTCTCAACAGGTTCTAACCCTTGAATTTAATTTAACTTTGCAGCATAACACCAAAAGATCCTTGACACTGACAGCTTAATTTGGTGTCACTGATCACTCCACTGCCACTTTAATCAGATAGGCTGCAGTGTCAGAGACCCACTGAATTACACCTGTGGTGTAATCTGGGGTGCGTAGTACTGAGTTTTTTATTAATAAAGGCTGATATCACCATGATGCACTCCTGAGGCAGATAGGAGATGCTGAAATGAGTGGAATAATAAGGAACCCCACCCTTTCCATATATACTTGTTAATAGCTGGTTTCCCTTAATAAGACTCTTCCAAAGGACGGGCCTTTTCCTTCCCAGCAGCCACACTTAATACCCACATAAGCATAAAGGGAGGCATTTCCTTCTAAAGTGTTGGTGTTGTGCAATGTCAAAAGGAACATCTCCATCTCTCCTAGTGGAAGGTTCCCTGTCCATGGCAGTGGAGTTGGAACAAGATGATCTTTAAGGTCCCTTCTAACCCAAACCATTCTATGATTTTCTGGTTCATCAAACCAGGGACGTGAAAAGAGAAAACCACTATTGAGCACAAGAAGATGAAGTCAAAGTGGGAACTGTCCCGCCTGTGAATGAGTCCTGCTAACTGGCTCAGAAGTCCACCTTGCAGCCTCCTCCTTTCTGTAAACCAAATCTTTTTTCTTTTTCCTTTGCTGTTGCCACAGAGCAGAACATTTTCTCTCAGGCCCTCCTATAACTTCCTTGCCTTCTTGCTGTGCTAGCTTGCGTTTGGGCTAATTGTGGAGGGATCATCAGCCAAGTGAAGCAAGCCCTGAACACAGCTGTGTGTCATCTCTCTGTCTGTCTCTGAGATAAAGCTGGGTGGGGCCCAGGGAGGACAGGAGAGCAGAGGGGACCTGGTCTGGGGCAGGTGTGAAAGACCCAGGAGGGAAACCCACAGTTCAGGAGAGGGGCAGGTGCAGCTCCTTGCCCAGGACAGTGAATGGGCAGCAATGGGAGGATGAGGAGAGCCCCTGGTATTTAAGTTAGGCATGCAATCCATTCCTGCAGGGAAATGGCAGGGAGGGGGAGAGGGATGCAGGGAAGTGGAAATCCCTGAAACAGAGGGATGGGAACACAGTGTGACACAGTTACTGTCTAGCAGTGCTCGCTGCCCTGACGTTAAGGACCACCCAAGCTACTAAAAGGACTGCAGCCACCAGAGTCCTACCCCTTAGAAAACCCACACTCATCCTCTCCTGCTATGTGTAGGCCAAAAACTTTGGTCCAGACCTTGAAAGCTGACCCAAAATAAGGCAACCACACTGACCCATGGACCTCCAGAGTAAAGAGCCCCTGGAGATGATCCTTGAGGAGTAACAATGATTCAGGGAGAATTGTGTGAAGGGTCTGACACATCCAGGATTTTGACCAAAAATACCATGGCTCTACCTTTCCTGATCTTGAGGGAGCACAGAAGGATTCCCCTGTTCATACAAGCTCCAAACCATGCACAAATGGAGCAAAACATGCACCTGCCTCAGGAACTGTGAGGCTCAGGGAGCACACAAATGCAGCAAGGCTGTCAGCAAGGGCCCAGGCACCAGCCCTCCTCCCTCACCACGCTGCAGTGGGGAAAAGCCCAGCAGAGCTTTTGGGGGAGCCTGGAGGAAGGTCATGGTATGGAAAGGCAGGCGAAGGTGAAGTGAAGGAATGATGGGGATCAGTGGACTGTGATTACTCCCACAGGCAGCAGCCTCCAGGCAGCGTTGCCTAATCGCTGTGGCGATTTCGGCAGGCACAGGGACGGAGGGGCTGGCAGGAGGACAATGTCCAGAAGCCCACGAGGCTGTGTTTCCTCTCGCAGAGGATGGGTGATGGCCAGGTGTCGTGCAAAGCCTTGCCTTGACTCAGCAAAGCCGTGAGCACCAAACACGCACCCAGCCGAGATCAGAAAGTCCCTGGAGCTCGTCCCATGGAAAGCACGGTGGCAACTGGGGGGGAGCACAGGAGGGCCAGATCCTGAGGTGATTACTCTGACCTTACTCAGTGGGAATTTTGCCTGAACAACAAGTGAGTAATGACTCTGCGTGTTGGCACACACATGACACACCATTGCGTTTTCTATGGGAGTTGTCTGGATTTCTAATTAGTTTGCACTTGTCCTGCTTGTATTTTGACAAAACAGCACTAGACAAGTCTATTTTCTTCTACCCTTTCCTGTATTTAATGGCACCTATGATGCACCTAGGAGATGTCTGGGGGGTCCAGCTCCCTGCTGCAGGCAGAGCACAGCTACAAGGTGCACAAGAGGAAACTCACTGCAGACTTTGGGCTCCAGGGATGTGGCAGGGAAAGTCTAGCTCTGATTTGGACTACAGGATGGACAGGAACTTTTCCACCAGGCACAGGCACTGCTGTTCATGGCTGGATTTGATCCACCATCTCCTGTCCCATAAGGTGCTGTGACGATGACAGCAGCGTGCAAAGATGTGACCCTGTGCTGCCTTTGCTGAAGGGTCACTGTGGGGGCAGCTGGGGTTCATGGGGCAAGGAAAGCACTTCAACACCCTCTGCTCCCCCTGATTTCAGCTCTGCCCACAAGCAGGCATTTACCACCCGGGGCACAGGTCATGAAACCCCTCTCAGGTCGGTTCAGCTCCCAGGACAACTCTCCCCAGCACTGCCCACGGATTGACAGACACCTCATCCTGTTTGTGGTTTAGTGCTTCTCCACCACCACCGTGTTTGGGAAGAAATCCCAAAGCAGCAGTGTCTCCAATCTGGCTGTATTCCAAAACTTGGAGGCTGCCTGGCCTCCTCCCCACCACACACCCTGACACAGGCCTGACCTGCGATGACTCCTCTCTCCCCAGCCCAATTTCCTGGTCAAAGTGCTCCAACTCCTCTGAGCACACACTTAAGTTGTTATATAACACCCTATAAATGCTGTAAAGTGTCTCAGCACCATCAAAACATCGTTTCTGAAGATGAAAAATAAAACCCTGTCACCCTCACAGACCTCTGTCACCAAAGGTGCAGAATTAATTCCAGCTGAGGCTGAAAGGAGAAACATGGCAAGTTTTACAAGAGGGCTCTTATTTCTCTGATTTGACAGAAAGAAATGCCCCTTGCAGACACCTGCAATTTTATTTCTAAACCCAAAGCAAGACGTGTGTGTGTGTAATTCCACGGCAATTTGCTTCCAGCCTGGGATTTAATAGTAAGATACAGGAAAGAAAAAACACCATGCCTGTTAACGTAAATATTGTCCTTATGGAACACAATGATAACAACAACTCAAACCAGAGGCCAGAGTGCAATGCATACCACAAAGAGCCCAAAAACTCACATCCCTCTGCAATGGAGGGGTTCACATCCCTCCCACAGCCTCACTGAAGCTGAAGAGGGAGCAAAGAGCAGCCAAGCCCAACGTGCTGTTCAGTCTTAAAACTTCACCTGTTGCGACAAGTGTGTTGTTATAGGAGATATACTGCAAGCATTTGGCACCTTTAAAATCTATTTTGATCTTCAGATAAGATCAGTTTACTAAAACAAGCACAGAGATTGCAAAGGCCTCGTTACCGGCTTAAAGGAGAACAGTTCCAGAAAAGCTTTTCAGGGCATGGGTCAAGCACGCAACGCCAGGTTTAATGGCTGCAATTTAGGATGCTGCTACCTGCAAAGGTGTTTGCAAGCCAGGGCCCTTGCACTGCAGGGCCAGGCAGCAGCAAGGCTGTAAAACAGACCAGTGCTGGCACCTGCACCTTGCCAGGGCTGAGCTCAGGCTGGTTCAGGCCCTGTTACAGGCAATCCCTTGGCACCAAAACAGCCCCAGAACAGGTGCACAATCTCTGCCAATAAAGGAAAACTCCTGCTGCCAAAAGGCAGTTTGCCCTTAAATCATCACAGGCGTTTCTGCTCCAAATGCACTTTTTAACCTCATTTTACTGTTTAACTGGCACAATGAGAAGTGTGCTCAAATAAGGAAGTAAATGGAAATGTAAGAGCCCAGAAGCAGCACACAGCACCCGAGGGGTTCCTTTCCAACACATGAAGAAATTCAGATTTCAAAACTGACCAAATGAATTGAACATAAGACTCCTGCTCATTTTGAACAGTGGCCGTGTTTCCTACCCAGCTTGAGTGCAGGATGACTACCATCCCTCCAGACTCATCAGATTTATTTTTTTTTGCATCACCACTAGTTTTACAGAGCTTGCTCTGTAATCTGGCATTTTACTGAATAAATACGTTGATGTATATAACTTTCCTTTACTGGCAAGGAAGTTCACACTGAATCTATTTCTGAAGTTACCACACAGGATAACTCAGCCACATTGCAACAGGATATATAAATCTCTGCACACAAACTCTTAAGAAAAAACCCCATTACTCACTTGAACTTTGTCATTGTGTGACTGCTTTACAGGCTGCATACAGAAGGCAACAAATGTACGTGCAGAGTCACACAAAAATAATCTCTGCCATTTTCATACATAATAGACACACAAGCTTGAGTTTCCTGACCAAAATATTTTTGAATGAAAAATTACTCTGACCTCAGAATTTAATTTTTTTTTTTGGTGCAGTTTCAGGTTTATCTGGGAAGCTTCATACTACCTTTTAAAGATAACTCGTACCTCAACTTCTGTCCTGTGCACCATGTCCTTATTGTTTCCTGATGGTCTGAATTTCTTAGAATAGTTAAATTTTTTATGGTATATTTTCTGCTCATCCAAGCCATATAATATTTCCTCAATAGAGATGTTTTTCAACATAGAAGCTTGATCCTAAAAGAAGAAAGGACGTGACAAGCCCTAATTCCAGTTCTAACTGGACACCTGCAGATCCAGTGGGAGCAACTGACAGGCTCTAATCTGAATAATTTATGGACCAATCTTTTTTAAAACAGTTTTATAGTTAGCATAAAAACATATAAACTTTTCAACCAACAGGAATTCCAGGTTTAATTCACCTGTAAATAGCTCCTTATCTGCTCATATCTGTACAGATACAGAACAGTCACCTGTCCTAGGCATTGACCTCTGTACATTTTTCAAGACATTCCCGTGCTGACAATAAACTTGTGCTTATATGAAAGGTTCCCTTTGTTCCACACCTTTATACAATCCAATACTGTTGATAATCAAGCACTATGATTAAAAAAAAAAAAACACAAACCCCAAGAGTCTCCCCTCCCCTCAAAAAATCCCAAGTATTTTAAGTGTGGATGAGTACTTGGGGAAGTAGGAAGACAATGTGTCAACAGACAAGTTACCATCCCAAAGCATTAATGTTTAGGGCAGAAAAACAGATGTGGCAATAACAGTCTTTTGAGAGCAATTAATTCTTGAAATTAAGATGAGACACTTGTCAGTCAATGGATCTGCTTAGTGCAAGTTGTCTCCGTCTGAAAAAATTTCAGCATGAAAAAGGAAAAAAAAAAAGTAATAGAATGTAATGAAAGAATCTCCCCTAAAGCCACTCCCCCAAAAAGCATTTCCTATAGATTTCTTGGGCTTACTTTATATATATATATCTTTTTTTTTTTTCCTCATTGTGACTTAGCACTGAAGTAAATTCTTCAGCAAGAGGTTTAGGAAACAAAGGGGAGGAGGAGTGGCTTGTTTGGAAACATAATGACACAGCCGGCCACACTCAATGTCAACAGAGATTTCAGTGCACTTGCACAAGAAGATATTATGGGAGAGGTCTGCACGGCAGCTGGGTGAAATACTTCTTGTACCAATAATGTATCATCATTACAACGCAAATCTGTCTGTGCCAGGCTCTACCTTGTGGCATCAGGACAGACACTCATCACCAAGTCACCCTTGGTCGTAAGAAACAAGAGATCACTTCTTTCAGCACCCCATGAGTGACCCGTCTACAAAAACCCGAATTCTCAGCCCCAGCACACAGCTGGCACAACAGCCTTAGAGAGGATTGCCTCATTTATGAAGAAGAATCTGTGTCTATTAATTAGATTCCTGTGTTGAAAAATACCATTTAAAAAAACCTACGTATTTCAAGTTACAAATTTCAAGTTCTCAAGCGTGTGTGTACTCCCTCTCCTCAAAAAAAATGTTTTTGAAATACTTGTCCTGTTCCCTCACCAAGAAATCTTATGTTTGGAAAATTATTTCTTTAATGAAGGTATTTCAAATGATATTATGAAACCAAAGAAAGCTTCAAGAAGAAAACACAGATTCTTTCAAGTTAACGATTTTGTCAGTATTTGTGGAGATCCCATTAACTCAGTAAACTAATTAATAAATAAGTTTTTGATTGACCTTCACTTCTGCACTTTTCGCTCTCCGCACTTGCTGCCCTCCCAAGTCTCATTTTCTCTCCTCCCCACAGACGGGACTGTCACAGACTTTTTCTGAGCACAGGCTGGAGGGCTGTCACCCACTCCACCAGGACAAGGGCTGGCACCTCCTCCCGGATCTTCCTGAGCAGCTCTTGGCCATGCCCCAGCCTTTGCCTCACCAGCCCCGGCAGGGTGACTGCTGCCCTGCTCCCAGGTGGGAGTTCATGGCAAGGCTCAGCCCCGCAAGAGGAAGCTCCTGCTCTCCTTCCTTCCTCCTCCTCCCGCTGCCCACGCCATGGCAGGGGGCCAGCCAGAGGACAGGCTGACTGCTGGGGTGTGCAGGGAGAGGGCAGCCAGGGTTTGGCCTGGGAGCAGTCAGTCACCTCTGCTTGCTCAATGCACACCTGCCCTACTCTCTGCTCGCTCTTTGTGCAAGAAGCCTGGTGGTCACACACAGCTTCTACTATTTAAGGACCAGTTTCATCTTTGTGGAACCTGATCTTGCCGCTTCTGCTGGGGGCAGTTGATTCAAGTGCGCCCCTCACTTAAATAAAGCAGTTTAATGCTCTATTGGAAATATCCTCAAACCAAATGTCATTCAGCTTCTTGCTCGCGCTGCCCACGTTGTGTAGCTAAACCTGTAACTGGGCTTTTTTTCTTGTTCTGGAATCCACCTGGTGTGCAAGCAATCCTAAACTTTAAGGAAACAGAGCCTTTCCAGGGACATTAAGACTTAGTGGGCCAACTAAATATCAGTCTCAGCGCTAGTCCTGACTGTAGGGCCAGCCTGCTCCTCACAACAGCATAAGCAAAGCTCCACAAAACTCCAGACATGCCTCTGCAGAAGGACAGCGGAGCACGTGATTTGTGAAGCCTGGTTTGCTCTGGGTAGAAATCCAGATATTAAGTGTGGGCTAGAGGGTTGTTTTGCTTTTCACTGCTTTTAGTGGACAGGACTCCAGCCCTTGTTCGTCACAGGGCGAGAAATAAAGAACCAAGCAGAGACAGTCACAGGCGCCCAAGCCTGCAGAGGTCTCCAAACAGTGACTCAGCAGCCAGACCTCTCTTGGCCACCTCGCAGCAGCCTCAGCACGGCAGAGTGACAGCGATGACAGTTTAGTGTCAACAGTGGCCCTTCAGGAGCTCATCTCTTCTGTAGGTTAAGCAAAGACTGCGGTAGGTGCGAGGATCACCAAGAGGTAAGAAACTCCACAGGGAGGGAACTGCAACAAAAGGGGAAGAAAAGACACAAAAGTGGAAATAAGAGGGCTGGAGCACGGAAGGAGAGAGTAAGAGGCAGCAGACAAGTCAGAAAGAGCAGCAATCTAAAGGGCTTGTGAAGAAATCATTCAAAAATCCCACTAATTAAAAACCAGAGAAAAATTACATCTTTGCTTCCTCTGTGCTTCTTGATAACAAGAAGCAGGTGAGACTAAAGAAAGACCTGATCTTAGAGATAATTATTCCTATAAAGGGACTACCAACAAAAAAAAAAGAAAAAAAAAAATCTGCTGCCCATGAGGCCAGAGAGGAGTCACTGGGCTGAGACCCCCCCCTGAACTGCCAGCACTGTAACTGGTGGAAAGCAGCCACAGCACACCTTGTCTTCCCTAAAAGCTGCCAAAGAGTGCCTTGGACACACGCCTTTTGCAGGCAGGTGATGTGCCAACCTCCTCTGCCCGTGGAATTAGCTGTAAGCCACTGCCTGGCCCCCAGCAGGGATCATGGCTGAGCTTCCTGCTCCAACCTGATGTTTGCTGGGACTTTCAAAACACCCAGATATGTGACAAATGATTTATCTTTCCCCTAACGCAGGTCTGCGCTCCCCTCCCACCTCACAATACCCCAAGGGCACAATTAAAGCTCTTCTGGATAACAGGAACACTCCCCGGAGAGCTAATCACGTTGGAAAGATTGTTGGAGCATTTAGAAACCTAAAGCTTATCTTTTGCACCATACAAAAGGGGATCTGCTTCTCCAGACATCCTAATCTGCAGGATTCTATTTAAATTTCGGCTAATTCTCAGTCCCACACTGACAGCAAGAAAAGGCTGATTAGAAGTTGGGTGAATCAATGTGTGCTGAATGGCCTGGAGAAGCAGGAACATTCATCTTGGCAGTAATAAAACTGGGAAAGCTGTGGGTGGATGACTAAAAGGAACAAAGGGCTGCTTAACAGCGTTGAGCTAGGGTAAAAAGGCCAGGAAGAAAAGCACTCATAAAACTTTATGACTAAGATCAGAATGAGATGAGAAATGCTCTGGGAGAAGTGTTGGATCAGGAAACGTGTCACTCAAACGCCGGGTGAGTCACATCGACTCCTGCCTTTCAGGAGTCAAGCTCTGCCTTGCTGAAAAGGTCAAGCTCCCCTCTTGGATGCCCCCAAAAAGGGGCTGGTTTCCTTCAGAGAATTCATGGGACTACGCAAGGGAGGTCCAACCTCACATTTCAGCACAAGATAAGCACGAAGGCGCCAGAGCCGCTGGCTGTTCCAGAGTCGCATTAGGTACATCATTAGGACAATGGGGGGGAAAAAATTATCCAGAGGAGGTTACAGGGCAGCAGAAGTGCCCTGAAGGACTCAAAGCAAGGAGAAAAAGCAGCAGCCTCAGCCCTCGGGGAGAGAGGCCAAGCATTCAACCAAGCTGGAAATGGGACGACCTGGGGCCAGTGTTGCAGCACTTTGTCAGGGCTTGTTCTGCCCTTGCCTTATTTGCCCCGGGGCTATATGGAGAACTTTCTTCTCTCCAGTTATCAATTTGCAAGTCTCATGAGCGTTTAGCTCGCTTAATAATCTGGTTTTTTGCTAACGTGTATTTTGAGCTGTAGTCTCTGTTCATTAAAAGCAATTTTCTTCTAGAAATGTAGAATGGTTTCAATATTTTGAAACAGCAACATGTGAGGTCTCAGGGAGAGCTAGTGTTCAGACATTAAAAAGATTACTGAAACATTCAAATAAGATTGTTCTCTATTAAGTTTCAGAAGCAGTATTCAATATTAAAAACAAACATAGTACTGGGATAGATACCTAAAGATGCTTGGTTTTGTGCCTCCTAATGGTTTCACCTTCTCCCTTTTCCCCCTTAAAAAAAAAATTAAAGCCCAACCACCTTTGGCAGTGAGGTGTAGTAGAGCATAAACAACACTGAGCTCAGATTTGTGATTACAGGTTTTGTCATGAGGTCACTGTGCCCCTCACAGAGCCTCAGTCCAGATTATGATTACTTTTAAACACTATTTATAAAACTCATTAGGAATACTAGCACAAAACTGCTACACAGAAAACAACCAGTGGCATTTTTAGCTTGGCTTTTTATATTTAGTAAGGCTAAATTTGGGTTGCAGACACTCTGAACCAGAGCCCTTGTCAGCATGCTACTTTTCTGCCTGAAAGACTTCAAGCATCTTTGCTTCCTACAGAGATTTTGAACTTCTGCTATCCAAAAAGGCAACCAACAAGGTGAAATGGGGTTCTGAAGGGAAATGGGGTTCACTGAAGTGAAGCAGAGATGCACTTGGAGTCTTCTACACATTTCCCACCACCTACAGCAAATAAAAACAAGAGATCTGAGGCAGTAGCAGAAAAGCAGTGCTTGGAGTATTCCTAACCCCGCAACAAAAAAATGTACAAAAGGACTCAGAAAAAAAGCCTTGATTGCCAGATGACCTTCACTGACTCGAGAGGTTTGCAAGTCCACGTAAAATCTGGTTGCATGCACGCACACGTGGGTATTTCCAGGCTGATGCTGATCAATACTGTGGTTCTGAACTGGTCAAGTTGCAGGTCTGCTCCTCCTCTAAATACACAACGCATCTGCAGCACGCGTGCCAAGCCACCCGGACGGGGGCACACGATCAGCAGGGCCTCGCTGTGGCATGGAAGCACTGATGGGTGCCTGGCTGCTACACAGGTGTGCTCTGAGGATCGGAACCACCTGTCGGTGCTGTTGGCGGGCACGAGGAGGAGGAGGAGGAGGAGGAGGAGGAGGAAGCCCGAGCCTTTCCAAACCGCGGCGGGGCTGCTCCGGCTTTTTGCTTCCCACACCCCAGACTCCAGCCCTCCCCGGAGCAACTCTAACAGACGGAGGACACCTAGTGGGGTTTCGCTTAAATGCCAACACCACACGACCTCTTCTGTCAGAAAACGAGTCATTAAAAAAAATATTATCACACAGATTTTTTATTTTTTTTTTTAATTCAGTTGCTGATGCTACAGGAGAACCCCCCCGCCAAAACACAGTATTTTCCCAAAAGTTTTCTAAGATTGGTCATGCCACCACACACTGCTTCGATTTCTTTCCCTTTCCACGTTCTTTGCCTAGACTGGTGTTTCGCAGAGTTTGAGGTCAACAGATCACTGCCAAATTTGTGTTTCATGCCCTAAACCCAGCAGTGGAATCCATCAGCATTAACGAGCAGATCATCAGCATTACTGGCTAGCAGGGCTCCACGGCCAGCACAGCTCCAAACTGCAGAACAGCAACCAATAATTTAAACTGGGAGCAGGCAGAACTTCTCATTTTTACCCATTTGTAATGGCTAGAATATTATCCCGTCAACACTAAACCAAATAGTTCCCTAAAATCTTATTGTTGACTCACTAATATATTGAGCACAAATACATCATGGATGCAGTTGGCAGAGTTTTTACAGTGGGCACTGTAAAAATCAGTACACAATTTCTATTTTAATAAGCAGGAATAATAAAATGAAGACACTGTAGGGTGTAATCTGATCCTTGACAGATTTTTTTTTTTTTTGTGGGCTAAAGCACTTCTATCCTCTGGATCTCTCTAAGCTGACCATTTTGTTTTGGATTACTGCAGTTGCATGAAAAGGTTTTTAAAAAAAAGTCAAAGTTAAATGCTGTGTGTCTCTTTGGGATTCTCAGTCCATCTTCTGCTTTAGTCCTGAAACTGAGCTTTTATTAGACCAGAGCTCTGGAAAAATTATTTCCTGTTTTCAGCTCTTCCAGGGTATTGATTTGGAGCACTATCTGAAACCATAAGGTAAAGTAACAACTTTATCCACTTCATTGCAGATTTAGCTAAAAAAGAAATATAAAGAAATCCCCAGACAGCCCCTCTTCTGTACCTGCAGTACTGAATGTGCTGAGTACCTGCACAGTTCTTTCATGTCTCCAGGTAGATCTTGCAATGATTGATAACTCAGCCTGTGCTCCAGCCTGCTCCTTAATTGCCTTAAATACCTGTTTCATCATATTCCCTCTGCTGGCTCCCAAGTTGGAGAGGCAGACAAAGCCAGGCAATGATGTCTGATGGCTTCAAAGTAAAACAGAGTCAAACAGAGACAGGAGAACCTCTTCCCACCCCTCCCAATCAAAGCTGAACGTACTTCTGAAGCACACTTTAAGAGCGAATTGACTGGGAAGGGCCCTTTCTCCTGCTCTCTCTGATGGTAACACAAAGCCAACAGCTCCCCAAAAAAGCAGCACAAGCCTGAAACAGGTCAGAGAATGCGGCGAGGGGAAGACGAATGGAGAAGCAGCACTAATAGAGTCTAAACTCAGAGATAATTTCAGCTATCTTCCTAGTATGAAGAACTATGTGAAACTGGTAACTGAACCACTGTTTAGTCTCTCCCTGGGTGAATTCAGCCGAACGTGCAGGACAATCCCCTGGTGCAGCAGCACTGATTGCTTTTCATTGTGCGAAATCAAATGGCCCCCATTTTAAGTGCGGTCCCTGAGCAAAGGGAGGGTACAAGAGCACACACAGACACACACTGATCACAGCAGCACAAGGGACAGACCCAGGTGACGGGATGAGCCACCACCTTGGCTGGCACACTGAAGCCCTGTGGCTAAAAAGCAGGGTCAGGTCCCTGACTACCAGGCAAGCAGGAGATAAGGACACTGCTCCTTCGGGGAGTTGCAGGATGACGCACTTCCCGTTCACTTGGGTGCTAGGTCAGCCTTTCTGAACCAAATTTCCCTTCTGCCCACACCGTGTTTGGTGCTCTGACTGAATGAGCTTCCATTATCAGATAAGAGCAGGATACAGGCTCCATTGTTCCCCCAATGCTTCATTTCTTACCGAGGGATTTGTGTTACATTAACTGAGAGTGCAGTTCACGCTGGGACACCCTCTGGCCATCCATCCAGAATGACAGGCTATGAAATTCAGAACTTTGGTAGAAAAGCAGAGGTAAGATGAGCCATGAGAGCATGAATTAATACCGCTACACTCTGTACAGTGGACCCGGAGCACGATGCTGTTTCTCTGGCCAGACGTGCCTGTTCATGATGTGCTTCTGTGCTGAAAGAAGAGTCACAGCAGTGAGGTATCACCAGTTTCTTTCCCAGAACCTGGGGAAACCATCAGGTGTGCCAGGAAAGCTCCCCTATAATTGAACTGCAACGAAAAGCCAGAGATCTGCTGGGTTATCTCCTTTTCAGCCGCTCTCTCTGATTTGCTCAGTGCTAAAACACCTCTGACAGACAAACCTGTGCTATCTTCCTCTTCGAAGGCCAGGACTTTTCCAGACTCTTGGTGTCAGGGATAAGAGTCCTTCGGGGAAAGGAAGCAAGTAATGAATCATCATCTGAACGATACTGACTGATAAAAAGACAGTCATGATCTCTGCTTTTGCCCCGAGCCTTGTGGATCCTCCCTAAGCATCTCCTTGGCACAGGGCAGAGACTGTGCCAAAAACTTTGTGCGTTTCAGAAGTTTATCAGGATAAAGAAAGATTATCAACAGATAAGGAGCTGCGGAGGGGAGGAAGATTAGCCTAGCAAAGACCTTGAACTCAAGGCAGACTTGATGGTTGAAGATTTGAGTTTTCCTGTGTTTGCAGTGGGTACAGGAACCTATAACCTCCCCTCTGCATCCTTGGGGCACAGCACCTGGCCACTCGTAATTCCATGGGACTTCATCATCAGGAAAAATTCTCCTGACAGGCTGTTTTCTTCTCTTTTACAATGCTTCCCTACCTGACTTCAAAATTCAAATGCATTGCTAGCTTTTATGATTTTATCACAATTGTCCCAGGTTGGTTTTTTTTAAAAACTAAAATAGGAACGCCCAAAGGCAAGCTATTGTGCAGGAATCTCAGGTTTCATTTAACAATAATAATAACAATAATTACCATCACCATATGTTTTCAGAAGTCAGAAATATTAAGAAAAAGCTTGGAAAGGAAAAAGAAAATTCTGAAGATTAACAATGTAGCATGAGAGATAGAAAACCAAACTTTTTAAAAATGAGAACAAGAGTGTTCATATTCCAATTTTTTTTTTTTTCAAATAAAATAATTTCCCCCCACCTGGAAGGAGTAAAAAGGAATGAAGCTTAGGTTAGTGTTGACTGACTGGGATCACTAATACGGAATCTTACAGTTAATTTTACAAATAAAATCTGATTAGTCTAAAGTAGCCAAATCACCTCAGACACAAGGAGGAGGCACAATTCTAAAACTTGTTTATTGTTGTAATCCCTGTTAGGAATGCCTCAGATTAATTGAAAATTAATTCTGGCTCGTTTTTGCTATTGTTTGCACAGCACTAAGAGAACATCAGACGCTTTACAAACGCCAGAGGCTGACTTAAATAACTGAAATATGAATACATGACCTTTTGATGAGGGGTGGAAGCTGAGCATTCTTTAATTATGTCCTCTGACTGGTCCCAGGCTGTACCTTTTGCTCAGCTGAATGGCATTAGAGATACAAAAAGCTCGCTTTGTGCAGCACTGGCACCAGAGGAAGGCAGGCAGAGCCAGGTCCACAATAGCTTTCCTGTTCCTCCAGGACAGCTGGTGTCTTCACCAGCAAAATGCTGAAATACCATCAATTCCTTGCGTGTGTCTTTGCTCTGCTGCAGCCACACAAATGCATCGCTCACACTACCTCACCTGAGGGACTCTGTCAAAGAGTTCATTTATTGCAGCCCCACAAGGGCGCCGTGACCCTTCAGGTGAGGACACCACTGCACCAGGCACCATCTAAACCAGCAGCACAGAGACACGTCCTTCCACACAGGACCCAACGTGCTCAGGCTCACATTCAGGCTACGACGGCCAGGTGAGAAGGTGGACAACCAGGACCGGGTGGGGAGAGCACATTCACACGCCGCTCTAGACAGAGCGGCCACCAAGGACTTCGGCATTTTATTGATGTATTAGTTAATAAGATCCACTGAAGAGGTGCGTTTGCAAACTACCGCAAGTCCTGAACCCCTTCAGCTCTGTAGCCATGCCATTCACTATTCCAGTGCATAACATCCAGAGGAGAAAGCACAAAACTGGTCAGGTCACAATCAGGCTCTCAAAACGAGACTCAGCCAAGGGAAGTCTCATCCAGTTGTGCCTGAGTAAGGCACAATTACAACCTCAGTGTGGTATTTACTGAGCATGGAATGTTTTCAATATTCCATTTACCTGTTAAGCAGTTTTGTACTCATATGTGAGTTGTGTACTAATATGCCTGGCTTTTAATGACAAAGGCACACGGGAAGCATGTGACATCCACCATTCCCAGGAAACCTGCTGCAACTGTTTTATATCTCCTTCCATTTATGTAAACTAGAATGAAAAAAATTGAAAGACAAATACTTGGAATTCACGAGTCTAGACCCCACTGGGGTGAACCAGGGGCACCTATGCCTCTCAAATCATGTTAACTACTGCTCCATGCCAGAGTCTAGAAGCAGAGTGCCCCATGTCCAGTTGCTTTCCTCTGGCTGTATCCCCCCTTTCTGCAGCTTCCAACAGCCAGGCAAAATCATCAGCCATGATTTGATCACTCAAACCCAGAAATTTCCTTTCCCTAAAGGAAAAGTCAACCTTTCCACCCACCCCTTGTCTTGAAAGGTGCCCACAGGTGGTGAAAAGACAAAACAAAAAAAAGCAAAACCAAGGAAACAAAAAGGAGGATAACCCTGAGCTGCTTCCATTCTCACCTGCTGTCTCACGGAATAGTCCTCCCAGGTGAGGCCTCTCCCAACAGAGGAATGTTGCGATAATTGCATCGCTTTGCCCAAAATGTTCACTGGCTTTTAGGAAAACAGCTACACACACAATCAGAAACAGCAAAAGAAAAATTCCCTCACTCCCCACTTTATATAGATTCTGAGAGCACTGAAAAGGAAACACAAAGCACCTGGGAAGTCTTTAAAAATCACAGCTGCAGGAAACCTTCTTGCATGACTGATCTCTAAAGATCTGACACTGCAGAAAAAAAGGTGGTTTCAGCTGTGTTTTAGGGCAAGTCACAAGCTTGAACAGGGGTTGTTGCTGCATGGCAATTTAGTTTTTTTCTGCAGTGAAGAGGACGGCCCTTTTGCAGTAGAGGAACAAGTCAAAACATCTTTCAGGGTTGTCCAAATTAGCACGTGGCAATACAGTGTGTGTGTCCCCCCAACAGCCACTGCTCCAGTGCACCACCTCTCTTGGTACAACAATTAATGAGGCTCAGCTGGCACAAAGAGAAAAAAGAGCAGCTGGGAATTTTCTGTGGCAAGGGACTGATATGAGGTGGCACCACAGCCTCCCTGCTGCTTCCAAGCAAATCTTTTAGAGTGGGAGGGCTATGGTTTCTTCCAGATGAGCTGAAACATTGCCCAGAGTTAGAGAGACAGTGAGGGATGATGACCACAGAATAGCAGGCTCTAACTAACCAGACGACTGGCACAGGTTGCCCACAGAAGCTGTGGATGCCCCGTCCCTGGAAGTGTCCAAAGCCAGGTTGGACGGGTCTTGGAGCAATCTGGGATAGTGGAAGGTGTCCCTGCCCACGGCAGAGGTTGGAACTGAGTGACCTCTAAGGTCCCTCCCAACACAAACCATTCTATGTTTCCTTGTTTCTATCATAATGGTCCATCAAATGTCACATACAGAAATTTGGGGTATTTTGTCTGGCTAAAGACTGCGTTGGTTGAGCTTGATAAAGAATTTGATACCTTTCAGTAATGATAGGGCAAAGAGCTCCCTTTTTTGAGAAGTTGTAGCCCTGCTATGGCTCTAAGCAAAGGCTCAAATCCTCTGTCCCAGTCCTACTCCAGATGGAGCTCTTTCACTCTCTTGTTCTCGTCTTCCTTCTCTGCTTTGCTTCACAGCCACCCTTTATGTTCACACCTCCTTTTCCAGATTCTGCCTCCTTCAGAGCATCTTCCTTTCAATTCACCTGCTGCTCCTCCATGCAACCACCTCACACACAGCCTTACTCCCGGGGAAAATTTCCTGTCTTTCAGGCAAAATGTGTTACTTGCCCCTCTATCTGCCTCTAGCACCTCTGTTGCTTCAAGCCCCTCAGTCTCCAATTCCCATCCTCTCCTACTCGCTCTGCAATGCTTGTGGAGTTGAAATATTTGATTCTGAGGTGAAGGGCACTCCACAGGTTAAGACATCTGGGAGCTACTTCAGTCAGACGAGGGCAGTGTTATAAAACAGGTTGGTTCCCAGAGCCAGACTTTACTGCTCCTCCTCCCAGTACCTCCCATTGGTTTGTGCTCTGAAATTATCTAGGCGGGAAATAAATAAACTCAGGAAAAAAACCCTCAACCAAACGAAAACAAACAAAGTAAAAAAGGGAAAGGAAGATGAGAGGATATTTATGCCAACTCAGCTCAGAGTCCCAGCTGACAGCAGGGCCACACTGACGTGTCTGCAGAGGAGGCAGCAAATGTTGTGCCCAGGGAATGAGGGGTCAAGGACAAGGAGAATTTCTGAGGCAGAACTTCTCTGCCAAAGGCAACGTGTTCCTGCAGCCCAAGATTTGTGCGTTTGTTTTTAACCCTGAAATTTGAAATTGGGTTGATCTGGCCCCTATTGCACATTAGAGTTTCTTTGTGTGTACATCACTCTTTTATTTGATTCTCTAGCCCCTTCCTCTGAATTCTTCCAAATTGGTTGCCACAAGTCCTTGGACCTAAAATAGGGCAGTAATTTCTTTCTTTGAATAGGCAAGTGACAAAGATGTCATTTCCTGCCTCAGTGTAGAGGTAGAAGCCAATCTGTAGAACCGCATAAATGTAACCTATTTAGTGAACTTCCTTGGGGAGGAGAGGGAGTAGGTCAAATCTAACTGAGAGCAGTCTTTGCTGACATAGAAGGGAAGTCATGTGCATATTCAGGGGCTTTTGCTTTTGAAACAGATCCTTTTTGACTTAGAGTTCATTTTCAGTGCAGTATTCTGAGAAACAGCCATGGAAATCCCACTGGTGGTAACATAAAAATTGTGGCTAATTGCATGGGGAACATTCTTATTCACCAGGTTAATTCAGGCTGAGGATATTTAATTGCGCCAGTAGAGTTCTCAAGTGGTTTATTCTACAGGTAAGGAACTGAAAAATACCAAGAAGTGCCCTCAGAAGCAATGAGTAACTGGAATGCAAACTAGGGAGAAAGTTTCAACTCGTCTAGCAATTCTGCAGTGGACTACAGGTTGGATTACAGGGTCCATCCATGAGGATCACATTGGGGGTCTGGTGTAAAGGCTGAGGTTATAGGCTGGGCTTTACCAGAAGCAGGAGAGGGGCCCCTAACCACAGTCTCCACAGAAGTGAGTGTAATTCAGTAATTGAGCAAAATCACCAGCTTCTCCTTTCTTCCTTTTGCCTCTATGCCTAGCCCTCTGTCCAAATTAATTTCCAAACCAGGGAAGCAACAGGTGCTTGAGTTTTTAGCAGTTGCTTAATCAATTTATCTTCACATCAAACTTAATCTCAGCATGTTTTTATTTCCACAATAGCAGCTACCAAATGCTGGAATTCAAATCCTTAACATTTAAAATGTGTATGAGTAATACTAACACAAATAAGAAATGATGTAACAACAGTGTAGTTGTTAATCAGAGGAGTTTTTATTTGACAGTTTACTCGCAGGCAGAAAGTCGTATTTGTAAATTACATATAGACAATTGATTAACAGTATCTCCTCCGTGAAATACTGATTTGAGACAATTTCTCAATCATTTGTCGGGCAGTGGCCTGTCTCCGAAGGGTGTCCAGCACCATGGCAGTTGCTAGGGAACAACTCCACAGCTCGGAGAGTGCAGCCGTGACCATTGTTCACCTGCACAGCGACATCATTTGGGGTTTATAAACATTTATGAGGTTTGTGTGCTTTCAGAAGAAGGATTATTGATTGAATTCTGTTTGGTCTGCAGATTGTGTCCAGGGTATGTAGATCAAAGGAATAAAAATGAACGTGGTTTGGATGCAAAATCCACAAGTGATGCAGAAACTACCGCACCTTCCGGCTTCTGTGCGCGTGAAGAATTTGCAGAATTTGCACTCCTCTTTGACTCCAACTGCTTCAAGCTAAACAATACTACAGTATTTCCCTGGAAGTCCTGACAGGGAGGTTTTGGTCCTGGTTTTTCCCACCACTCTCCTCAAGGCTCTCCTGAAATGTGCTCAGTCAGTTCCTGAGACCTGAATAAGGGATGGAGCAGGGAGGGAGGATTCCTTCCTCCACTTGCAGCAGTGCTCTCATTTATACTTCCAGACTGTGCTTATTTTGCTTTCACAAAAGCATGGAATTGCTGACTGATGCTACACATTTGACCTCCTGTAAACCTAGAAGCCTTTTCTGCAGAATTTGCCACTATTTTGGCAGTGAACCACTGCAAACTCCTCTTGGGGCATGGCTGTCCAAGCAAGTTGTAACTCCCATTCTGCAGCAGCAGATTTATCAAGATTAAAATATTTTACTGAGTTCCCTACAGAAATGTGATCAAATAAATGGTTAACAATAATGCAAATGTGAAATTGTCGCAATAAAGTAATGCTGTACCTCTGCCTGTTACCCTAAAGCAGGATATTAATCTTTTAAAAAGAAGAACATAAGAAGAGTGCAGCACCCAAAAATGGTTTCAAAAGCCTGACTCAGGTTAGGACAGAATACTAAAAGGGGGAATTAGTCCCAAATGCAGGTGTCTCAAACTATTTTTCTTGGCTAAGACTCCACCATACAATGTGCAGTATTGGGAGGGCAATCCAGCTTACCCTAATGTAGAAGCTTAACTCACATGAAGTCACCTACACTCCAGGAACCTAAATTTAGGCATCTGCATCTGGAATGACATCCTACCCCTGTCATTCTGTCTGTCTGTCTCCTCTCCACAAAACCTGTTCCCCAGTCAAAGAAGGAGGTGAGATTTGCCATGTAAAAGATCTCACACTTATCGAAAGGTGGGATTCTCTTTCCTAAAATGCAATCCTATTCCCTGGAAATGCCAGACAAACTAAGACAGCACTGAGCCAGGAAAAAACCCCACAAAACCAGCTGCAGAAACACCACGAGCTGATGTGTTTTTATTTATACCCCCATTCTTCTGGCTGAAGAGCCTTCCTTTTGTTCAAATCTGGAGCAATCTCCAATGCGGGTGCAAAGGGCAGCAGTGTGAAGGCAGGGGAGGAGGTGGAGAAATGTAAATCCCCAGTTAACCCTCTTCTCTCATCGCTGGTACTGGGAATGGGGAGGAGGGGAGGGAAGAAGCTGAGTTGGTTGAAGCAGGAAGCAGGATTTATCACCTCAGCTAAAATTCCATTAACCATTAACTAAGGGGAGAATCCGGTCTATAGGAGCTCTCCAGGGTCACAAAAAGACACAAAAAGAAGGAAAACATGGGCCCCAATAAGATTATGCCTCCAAAGAGCATGAATATGGCTCCACACACAGCTGGGCAGAACTGAGAAAAAGAATGGCGTTTTGCAAATTTTTTAGCTTTTTTCTTCCCCTAATATTACTATGTTATTTTATATTTATAGTTAGTATTTGCAGCTATTTTTATAGCTAGCCTGCAGTTTAAGATAACATGTTTCACTCATGCTTCAGAGATTATAAACTATGCTGTTTGTTCTCCCAGTTGTGACCAGAAGATTGAGCAACACAGAAGGAAAAGAAGAAAAATGGAGCAGCTCCAAAAAGGCTGATGCCAACAGTCCAAACGCATGTGATAAAATATAACAAGATATCGCCAAGCTTTTTTTTTTACCCAATCTCCCACACACTGATTTAGATTAAAATACAGGGGAAAGCAGCACTCGATGGATTTCCCATCTTCTGGAGGTTGAGCAGTGCCTGTACAGCATTTCTGGATGAGAGGTGCTGACATAAGGCCTGCTGGTCAATAACTGCTTGTTGTCAGACTGGCCACGTCGGAGTGATGCAATCACCCCAGCGCTGGTGTGCATAACACGTTAGGCCAAGCGTAGCCAAATTTCTTCAGCCCTTAGCTTTCCCTATTTTTTTTTTTTTTTTTTTTGCTAGAAGACCTAACAGTTCCTTATTTGTATAAAAGATAATCTACCTTCCACACCTTGGTGTCTGGATCCTGTGTTTATTGCACTTATCCTCGCAAAGCCAGGCAAGACAACTACTGTCTGCTCCCATTTAATAGCTGAGAGAAGGAAGCCAAATAAAAATGAGGTCAAGTCTTGTCGAACCAAACTGAAATCCAAATTTTTAACACCACCGAAGCCCCTCCAGGCCCCCGTCAGCTGCCATCTACCCCTCTGCACCTCTTTGCTGTGTGACCTGGAGCCCTCGGTTATGAGGAGCTGCGGAGGCCCCCGGCCAGTCCTGTGCACCCCAGCACCTTCTCCCTGGGCCAGGCCAAACTTTTGCAGGAGTCTGATCCAGAAAGTCAGTGAGATAGGAAATGCTAGGTGGGACATGGACAGGGACGAAGATTTCAGTCCACCTCCCGTGTGATTTGTGGCCATAATTTGAATGTGGATCTTCCCTTTGCCAGGGTCATGGTTACTCCACAGGCATAAAGCGTGCCCTTTCTCTTAACAGTGAACTTCCTTAGGGACGTCTTTATCCTCATGTCCAGTGTTTCTTTCCTTTAGACTCCTGCAGAATCCAGAAGGCTCCAGCTATAGCCACCTTGCATCCTGGTTTCCTGTGAAAATGAAGACAAGCAGTAAGGAGAAGAGAAAGCTCAGGCCAGACCTCACACCCCTGTGTAGGAGTACTTTGGCACTCACAGCCACGCCCAGAGATGTCTCCAAATATACAATCCCATGTCTTCTGCTCATATTTATACAGTCCATTCACACACATTGCCTCCTGGTAACGATTTCACTTTGTTTGAAACGTGCTTTAAATTTGTTCTGTGGAATTCGAGCTCCTGAGAGCCCCAAAACCCAGCACGTGATGGGCACAGTTGACTGGCAACGTGCCGGAGAGGAACAGAGCTGTTGTGCAAGTACTAATTATAAGATTATAAAATAAAAGCCCTTTCGTAGCAAAACAGCCCAACGGAAACAACACTGTTCAAACTTTTGATTTCTTTGTATGACGAGGCACGGAAGGGCACCTTCAGCTCAGTTTTATGTTTAACTGTTAATATCTTTTATCATGTTATGGTAATTCCTCAGGCAGCCAGACAGATATGCAAAATATATTCCCTTCCTTATGGCTAATGGTGAAATTATGTGCTCCAACAACAGCCTACAAAAAAAATTACTGTATTGCGTGTGTAAGATAATATGCAAAAATTATTTTATTATAATGAGGTTTTTGTTTAACTTTGTGCCAAAACAGGGCTGCTAGGTACAATGCCTTCTTCATTAAATTAATTTGGACAGAAAACTGATCAGAAAGAAAAGCTCTGGAGAGATTATATGCTAAAACAAGATCTGCTTGGATCCTAAAAAAAATAATAGATAAAGGAGACACAGAGAAGGAGATTCGCTATTCTCCCTGAAACTCAGGTTAGGTTTTCCTCCTATTACATTCCACAGATATGTCCTTGCACCAAGCTTTGCAAAGCACTCCTGTCCAGGCCTTTGGTACTCTCTTCTCTTGTCTTCAAGTTTGTGCTTGCTTGGCTCCATAGTTCCTTGGGATTCTCGGGTTTTTCTGTGCAGGGCCAGGAGCTGGACTCAAAGAACCTTGTGGGTCCCTCCCAAGCCAGAATATTCTGTGGCTCTGTGAAAGGCAGGTCACTGGGTATTGCCCAGTGCTTATGGGAGGGCCAGTCAGCTCTGGCTGCTCGGGGATTGCACAGCTGAGTTTTCAGTGCCTCCAACAACGGGGATCCCACAACCCCTCTGGGCCCCAGTCTGACCAGACTCCTGCTGGCATTTCTTTTTCCTGGTGTCTAATCAGAGATTCCAATGTTTCAACCTGTGCCCATTGCCTCTTGTCCTGTCACCCTGCACTTCTGGCTCCATCCTCTGCGACCTTCCATGAGCTGTGTCCAGACAGCGACCAATTCCCTTGCGCTGGGAATTTAAATTCTCTGCTGCAGCCTGACCAGTCCCAGCTCCCCCCGACTCCTGGTGTACGTCCTGTGCTCCAGCCCACTGACCATTTTGGTGGCCCTGTGCTGCACCTGCTCCTCTAAGTCCGTGTCTTGTACTGGGGTCTCCAAACTGGACACAGCACTCGAGACGTGGCCTCACTAGTGCTGAGCAGAGGGCAAGGATCACCTCCCTGGGTTTGGTAGCTACACACTTGCCCCGGGCCTTCTAACCAGCAGCCCAGTGCATCGACTGCATCCACAGTGGGAACTTTTATTGCTCTTGGTCCCGTTGCCTTGGTCATTAATAGAGGCATAAGCCACCCCTGGTCCGAGTATTGATCCCCCAGGCATGCTGCTGGTAACTGGTCTCCAGCTGGACTTTGGACCACTGATGGATTACAAACAGTGCCCTGAGCCCAGCAGCCCAGCCAGTTTTCCACCACCTTGTCATCCATTTGTCCAGTCCATATCTCACTAGTCTGGCAATAGAGATATTGAAGAAAACGCTGTCAGAGGCCTTGCTGGAGTTTAGGAATATGATGTCCACTTCTGTCCCTTCATACCCAGAGCTTGTCAGGCCTTCACTGGAAGTGTTCAGGCTGGAAGGGCACAATTAGCCCTTGGTAAATCCATGTTGGCTGTTCTAAAACCACTTCTTGTCCTTCCTGTGTCTGGAAATGGCTTGTTAAGAGGATTTGTTGTGTGACACCCCCAGGGACTGAGCTGGGGCTGACCATCCTCTGGCTCCCCAGATCCTCCTTGTCCTTCTTGAGGATGGGTGTTTCATCTGCCTTTTCCCAGTCACTGGGAACCTCACTGTGATGAACGACAGAAAGTGGCCTTGCAGTGACAGGGGCCACTTCCCTGGCTCCCTAAGTGCCTCCATCTGCTCCCACGGACTTGTGTATGGCTAATTAGCCCAAATACTCACTAGCTCCATCTACTCCGGGTATGGTTTTGCTCCCACAGGCTCTTCTAAGAGGCTCAGTCACCTGAGAGGCCAGAGGACCAACCTGAGCAGTGACAAACCAGCCAAAAAAAGGCACTGAGCACCTCAGCCTATTTTTTATTAGCCATGAGGTCCCCAGCCCCAATGAGCACCAGGACAACATCTTCCTTAGGCTTGATTTCACTGCAAAATGTACTTAAAGGAAGAGCTCTTGTTGTCCTTCACATCCTTTGCTAGATTCAACTCCAGCTGAGCTTTGCTTTTCCTGAGCACATCCCTGCATGCTCTGGCAATGCCTCGGGGCACCACCAGGTAGCCTGTCCCTGCTTTCTCCTCCTGTGCACCCCCTTATTTTCTTGCTGTCTCTTTGAATTGAGATCACTATACTAAGAATTAGGATGTTAAACTATTTTACACAAGCATCCCATTGCAAATTCATACAGTCAATAGACCTTTTTCATCCCTAGTTCCAGTAGAAATAAGGTTTTATGATTTTTTTTTCCCATTCCATTTCTGATTACCTCCCATCTTAATTTAATTCTATTATTTTTACCTCATGTCTTCATTTCCTCTAAGCCTCCTAATACCACCTCTCCCCTCAATATTTTGCTCCAGATAAACCCTTGCATAATTGCATTGCCTTTAATTGGTTACCCCTGGGGTTCACTTCATCTGGTTTCCAACAATATGAATTAACTACATTTTACTGCACACATCAGTAGAAATAAAGATATATATTTTTAAAAGCTTGTGGCGCTATCCAGTCTGATTACCAGCTGTGTTCTTACTATATAATCATCATTCAATGTAGTTACTGAGGGAACCTTTGCATTTTGGCCTTTTTATCCTAGAGAGTTTCTGAACACGTGACTGAATGCAGGTTTTGGGGGAAGCAGGAAGTTAAAGTCAGACTTCCTCCTCCCCAAATCTCACTTCACTGTTCTCTCTCTCTCACACACACACCCCCATAAAATAAAGCAAAATCACTCCTTTCTATATGGCCTACAGTTATTATCCTGATACAGGTTCATTAAGTTTACTCATGCAACAGCATGCACATGCATCTGAAATGTAAATGTATTAATCTTATAAAAACTATTGCTTGATAATTTAAGGACTTGTGGCCAAACAAAGGATCTAAACAATAGGACTGGTAACAGGCACTGTACTTCATGCATACAGCTGCATTTTCAAAGAAACATAAATAGCACGGATAACAGCAAAAGAAAAACTGAATAATGATTAAGAAAATTCACACCTCCTGCTGTCATTTTGATCATTAATTTTTATTTACTATTAGGAGTTAGGTGGAGGCAAACCCACACACTTTCATCCTCCCAATTTTCTTTCTGGTATTAAATATATTATGTATATTCATGCAGAAAAGCCCTTTCACTAAATAGTATTGAGCAACTAGAATAGCAAAAAGTTTTACACTAAACTCACATGCTTCTTTTTCTTCAGAAACTGGATCTGTCTGTGTGTCTACTTATGTATTTATCTTGGATTCAAACATGCAAGTATTTTGCCCTTTCTACAGCATTTTTTCATATTCAGTAAAACAATTGACTTAACTTTTTTTTAATAGATTTTCAGTTTCATTTTTTAAAACCTTTTACACCTTAGGTAAATCTTAGTACTGGGAAGTCAAACAAACAAGAAATAAATTTTAGTGAGAAAAAATGGAGAAAATCCCATGGAGTTTATTTCAGTATTTAGGAATTAACTAAATGATTTTTAAAAGATTAAATTTCCCTGTTATCTCATTGGGTTTTGAATTAAATTTGACTTTCTGAAGTTCCGTTTCTGAGAGCTGAACCAATCTTAAGGATTTTGACAAGAAAACAAAGGGAAGGATAGGAAAAGATAAATGAAACTGAAGTTCTTAACTTTGCAAATTATGTTCTACTTTGTAGCACTTAAGAGAATACTTAAATCTTATAAGAAGCCTGCATTTTTTGTTATGGCTTTAATTAAATTGTGTCTGCCCCAGCTCATTAGTCAGAGAGTCATGGAATAATCAAGGTTGGAAGACACCAGTGAGACATTCCAGTCCTGCTGTCACCCCAGAGGGGTCTGGACAAGTTTGAGAAGTGGGACCACGAGAACCTCATGAGGTCCAACCAGGCCGAGTGCTGCACCTGGGACAGGGCACTCACACAGACTCTGAATCACAGAGCCACCAAGGTTGGAAGTCACGTTCCAGACCGTCCAGTCCCACCATCAGCCCCTAAACTCTGTCCCCAGGTGTCACATCCGGACGCCTCGCGAACACTTCACGAGTGCTTCACTGTGTCTTTAACAGGGGTTTTGTTCTGAGCACCTGTGCATTCCTGCGCGTGTTCAGGGTCTGGAAATGTCCGCCAGTCTCGTGTACGGCACCTACCCCGAGCTCCACACAACCCGGAGCCGAGCGGTGCCGGCAGGATCCCGCCACGCCGGGAAGGTCTCCCAGTTCCAGTCGAAGGAATGTCTGGGACCTTATCTACGCTGCGAGAAAACACCTGAGGTTAAAGCAGAGGCCTCTCCAGGCCCCCTTCGTTGCCCTCTGCATCCCCACCCAGCAGGGAAGCAGCTCCCACTGCAGCGAGGGCTGTCCCAGCGGGGCACCTCGGGGGCTGCAGCCCCGGCAAGGGGCCCCTGTTTGCACCCAGGAACTTCAGTTCTCAGAACCAACAGCCTGGGCCACGTTGCGGGTATTGACTGTACTCCACCTGTGTTGCAATCAAGGGCAAAAACGCGCCTTTGCAATCCTAAACTTGTGCATTTAAGCAAGATGTTCCACCAGATTACCTGCAGGAGGAAAGGGTCAGTTATAAACTATGCATGCTTGTCCTCACTGAGCTATGTAAGGTCAGCCTTTGCTGATAAGGATGAAGATATACTGTATTCCTTTAAAAATGGGGTACCTTATGAAGAAATAAACTGGATTTTGAAGGAGCTGGCTGCTGCCATTTATTTTCAACGCATTAACTGTTGTCATTTCAGCACAGTCTTTGAGAAGCTGAGTGCTTACTGCACTTATATAGCTGATCATATGAAACACTCTCAGATTTTATATTAAAATGGTGTTATATCATGACAGAAATGGACTTGGCAGAAGTTCACAGCAAAATGCAAGTGAAGAGGGTTCTGAAACCCTCTCTAGTATTGACAACACACTCAGAGAGAAGGTTTCCTCTCTCTCTTGTGTTGATGGGGGGGTTTATTATGGAATTACATTTTTAGAAAGGCCAGAATGGAGCAATGGTCTCATAAATTTAAGAACAGGAAAGCATGTCAGAAACATAAAGAGTTGGGACAAAAGAGGAGGAAACTGGACAGGTGTTCTGTGTTAGTTTTGCTGGAAAAGCGAAAGATGGATGTGGGTCACACAGAGAGGCACACATGGAAATGAGGGAGATATTTGGGTCACTAAACAGCAGCTCCTGCCAGCACATCCCAACCTCTGTATGACCAAAACAGCTCCCTTCTAAGGGATGCATGACACTAAAACCCCCCAAAACCCAAAGTTCTTGTGATGCAGGCACCAGTGGTACACGTTGTCCTGGCATCTCACATCCCAGACGAAAGTGTCTGAGGAAAACCTGTACAAGAGGGTGTCCTGCAACCCTGACTTATGTTTAGCAAAACAGGTAAGACATGCACAAAAGAGCACATGCTAACTTTAGACTCATTAACCCACACAAAAAACCAAAACCAAATCAAACAAACCAAAAAAACCCCAACACAACAAAAAAACCCAGCCAAAACCAAGGAAAAAACCTGTCACGGGACACAAAATAACTGTCTTTCTGTTTGTTTCTCATGTGACTTCACTGAAACAAGTCTGTCAAGTTGTCTGGTGGCAGCCTGCTTTATGCAATACCCCATTAAATATTTTTCAGATGAGGGTTATTTCTACATCTTATTTTTTTTTTTTTAGTCACTGCACTTCTAGTATGAGAAGCCAGTTCCAGCTGCCTGCCCCTTTGATGCTGATAAAGCCAAGCTGTCTCCCCATGGGATATCTGTCCATCAGTCAGTCTCTGGAAAATGGGAAAGATTTTTTGTTGTCAACACTTTATCTTCCATCTCTCAAACCATCCTGCAAGAGCCTATTCCCTAATTTCACTCTTGTGTGTTACTTTGAGGTCCTAATTTCACTTTTGTATGTTGTTTTGAGGTCAGATAGTGTGGGACCAAACTAGACAGAGGGAATATTTAATGCAGGAAGTGTCAGAGTTAGCAGGACTCTTCCCTGAAAAAATATTTCTTTTAATTCAGCAGCCCAGGACAAAGTCAGTCCCCTGAGCAGGTCCTAATGGAGCAGTTCACAGACTGTGGGAGTGGATGAACAGCCTTGATGCCCTAAAGTGCAGGAATCTGCCCCAATTCCACTCAGATCCCTTCTCACTGAAAGCTGCTGCAGGGTGGGATGTGGGGGAGTGGGTTGCTGGTGTCTGTCGGGGGTGCAAACCAGCCTGAAACAGCTGAGATCTGAGCCAGGTCTTGAGGGATCTTCCCCAGATCAGCAACAGCAGGAAGGGTTATTCCTCAGAAAGGAGGGGAGCACTCAGGGGTGTCTTCCCAGCTCTGTGTGTTCAGAGATCCGTGTGTAGGTCTGACTCCCGGGCACTTCACTGCCACATTCAGCCCTCACTGTGGGTGTGAGGTTTGTTCTGGATGGGCTCTCTCTCTCAGGACCCACCTCCTGAAAGAGCTGTATTCCCCTTTCCAAAACACTCATTTTTGCCACATATTAGAATTATTCTTTATTGTACAGGCACAGATTTTTTCCTTCAAGATCCTGAAAGCAGTATTTTTTTTGTAGTGGTATCCCTCATGGAGGGTCACTGCAGCCATGAAAGGCAGCACAGCATGAGATGGGCCATCCATAAATGGGGAAGAAGAGGAATTTACCTGCCTCTTTATCCTGAGGAACTGGGCTTTGAAACGAGACATCTGCCTTGAAAAAACACCAGGCTGCACTGGACAGTTCCCTTCAGGAGAGCTGGGACAGTGCTGGAAGTGCACCTGAGCAGCTGAAGCCATCGTTTTGCAGTGGATGCAGAACAATCATCAGGAGCTGCAGGAAGGACTCACAGTGACCACACCACTTAAATAAGTGCAGGAATACCAAGAACAGTCAGGAGCAGAGCAGGAGCCAGGTTGAGGCACATCGATCTCAGGCTTAGCTGTGGGTCTCTACACGCTCAATAGTGCCTGTGAGGAGAAGAATTTCAGGCAATTTCTTAATTAAGATAAGGATCATAATGTACCTGACCTTTCCCAGGCATTTTAGTAACTTCTTAAGACAGGCCTGAGTAAATATCAAACTGCACATGGTATTGACATTCCTGAAGAACATGGAAAAGCAAGCCCGAGGATGAACGAGGATGCCAGCTCCGCACTTGTTCTCAGACTGAACCCAGCTCGTAATGTCTGGAAATACTTCTCAAAAAGCCTCAGGGCTTTATAGTCTGTGTCTCAGAGCTTTTCTTGGGTGTCGTGATAAAAACATTGGCAAAGGTTTCACACAAGTACAGTGAGTGCTCTGTGTGCACCAGGAAGCAGAACCAGCTCCTTCTTGATTTGGCATGGATTTACAGTGCTGAATAGATTGTCTATTTTCTTTTTCCAGGCAAGGTTTCACTAGGACACATCAGATATTGGGCACAGTCCTTTCATGCTCGCTGTTGGGAGGAATGGGTTAAAAAGCAGAAGACAGGAGGAGCGTTGTAAATCAGCCCAAGTGACCTTGCAGCTGGAATAACCCTCGATAACCTCAGCAAACAGCAGGCCAGAGATCCCCTGGCATGGACAGAGTTTAACAATGCCTGTGTCTCCTCTGGTGTGCCTCTGTCCAGGCGTTGCTTCTGGGATCCCCTGGTTAGAGAGGTAATGGAAATTAATTTATTCTTTGTGTTCTAGTCGTGCATTTGTGGTTATTTGCGGCTGTTCTGGCTGCCTGCCCGTGCTGACTCACACACACACCCTCGAGCTGACATGAGCATGGACCACACGAGGGGAGAGGAAGGCTCTTGATTTCAGATTTAGCATCTACCTGACTCTAGGCTCTCCCATAACACTTCCACTGGCTCAACTAAGCTTTTTACAGAACTGCGAGGCCTGCCCGCCAGCCTGTGAACATATCTGAGTACCCTTTGGTAGAAACTGCTATTGTAAGTCTATTTTTGTTAATGACAAACATTCCTGGGGGGAATCCCATCAAAGCCTGGGGCATTTCCTACCACGATTAGCAGCAGTGGTGCCATTGCTAAACACTGTGCCCCTCTGACTCCTTTCAGCATCTATTTTGTAGGTCAGTCCAAGCACCCTCCTAATCCAGAACTTGTGGGTGGCAGCCAGACACCCTGGGGTGGCTCAGCCAGGAGGTTTTTGTGTGTTCCATGTGAAAGCCAGGAGGGAAAATGAAGTTTCTGATCCATAACCCCTCTAGACAATAGCCTCAAGGGAAGGTAATTTGCAACTGCTCTGCTCCCAGGGGACAGAAATGCTGGCCTGAGAACAGTACGTGCTGTGAGGACTGTGGTGTTATGCATGACCAGAAGCGCATTTTGAGCCCCTGCTGGAACACTGTTCCTCCCAGTGACTTCGGGGGGATACCCACATTTAGGAGGTAGCTCCTGACAGGGTGGAGAGTGTGACCTAAAGAAAGCATCAATGCTCTTGTGGACACTTGACCAGAAAGAAAAAAAGAGAGAGAACCTAAAAAGCATCAGAGTGAAGGCAGGGCGCCTCAACTTTGGTTTTTGTCCCTGCAGGCCCGTGCCTGGCACAGCTGCTCCTGTGCTCTGAGGCCCTGCAGTTCCATGCTGTGTAACCAGCTTTCTCTGAAGCTGACCAAGACTCTTCTTCTTCTTTGTGTGTCACAGCAACCCTTTTTCTGAAGGTGACACCAAAAGATTACCTTCTCGCAGGTTTTAAACCAATCTGTGCCTAAGCTCCTGCGGGCACCCCTGAGAGAGATGCACAGTTTTCCTTCTTAGCCTTTTCTTAATGTTCACTTTCCTTTTATTCAGGCGATGGGAGAGCAATTGGGATATCTCTTTGGAAAAGATACCGGTGTTACGGGTGTAACCCCGTAACAGAAGTGACAGGCCGCTTGCCTTTCACTTTTCGGTTTTAGCTTTGGGTGTATTATGAGCACAACAGCATCTATAAAAATGGACACCCAGTTTCAGGAGTGTTTCACAGACCTTCTGCACTGGGTCACTGGATGTCCCCAGGACTAGAGGACTGTCCCTCTCACAAGGCAAGCAGGCTAACCTTGGAATAATTTCTGCCAGCCTGCCTTCCTCCTGCGGGAGGGAGCACCTGAAGAAGCTGTTAAAGGATTACTGCTGCTCCTCCTGGGAGCCCTTTGAGGATGATGGTGATGTGCCTCCATGCAGAAACACCGGCATTAGGCTTCCCTGTTCACATGCAAATGTGTGGAGCCTCACCACAGTCAAAACCTGCTGTTCTTGCCCCGTTCAGAGCCTGACAAACGACCTGATCTCCCACCTAGGTAAGAGCAGGGCTGTGGCTTTTGTATCCCCTTTACAAAGTGCCACAAATTTTGGATTAGAGCAGACTGGTTGCATTAGAATTACACACGATCTGCCTATTCCCGGGTGCACAGGATGCAGGAGACACAGTGGCCTCCTTTAAGTCCTTGTATAAGTGATTGAGTGTTTGAAGGTCGATCGGTTTGTGCTGAATGAAATGACTCATGGGCATCTGGGCTAATTTGTCACCTTTAGCATATCTAAGACAAAAATTCCAAGCCTCCTCAGACAGGGTTCAAACGAGTGCTGAAGTACCGGCACTCTCCTGAATTGTTAGGTGCAAATCTGCCCTTCTGGGCCATTTAATGGGATGCTGAAAGTCTGGTTTTTTGTGGATTCTTTGCCTTTAGGTCTTCTGACAGCTCCCAACACTTAAAGGGTAACTTCCTCTCTGAGTCCCAACTCTAATCTCTGCAAGAATACCTGGAAAATCATATTTTCTGGGCGGAATCCCATTGTTCTTATTTTAAGTGTAGTCCAATATTCAAAGATTGTGCATTGACTAGGCTTTTGTAACAAATCTGACTGGTATCACGATACATGAACGAAAGCAGGATAACTTTAAATAAGAGGATTATTTTGTATTCATAAGTCATAGGAAAAACATATTAAAACCCTCAATATGTTATCCACCCACCCAAATGCTGCCAACGTCTATGACATGCACGGGGGTGAGGTGTCCCCCTTGGCCATCCTGCTGCTCCTTGTGGGATCATCGGGCTGTCCAACCCACACCCTGGGAATGGTTTCCCAAGGTCTGAACCTTCATGTGTTTGCCAGCTGACCCTGCCCAGCTTCGGCACTGGCACTCTGGATAAGCCAGTGTCCCTTGGGAATGAGCCCGGGGAGCTGGGGAAGGGGCAGCGCCGCACAAGCACCGAGCTCTCGCACCCCTCCTGAGCAGCAATCTGAAGTCCTAACTCTCGCTCCCACTTCAGCACAGACAGTTCAAGAAGAGGTTAACTCCTTGTTTTCATGCAATAGGCACCTGGCAGCTGTGTTCAAAGGTGTGGAGATCCTCTTTATCCACCCGGAGTAGTTCAGTAGAACTGAATTAACAGGAAACGGGGCAGGGGATTGTTTTGCCTTGAAGAGAATATAAAACACGGCGATAATTTCATTACTGCATAGTTAATATAAACAGCTGCCACATGTACACAGACACAAGTAGAAATTACAAAACCAGAGCCATAAATAAAGGGGCAAAATAGAGGAAAATAAAAAAAAAACCCTCTCATAAAATATTCACAATGTGCCTTCCTCAAAATCAGATAGGGGAGGATGATCTTGTAATAGACTTTTAAAAAATAAAACAGGGAATGGAAATACAACTCCCCCAAAAGAAATACAACCCAGTTGGTTCAGATACTCGTTATGTATTAGGTAGCAATGTAACAGCAAAAAAAAAGGGGCAATATAAATTAAATTAAAATAAAATAAAATCCCTGATTACAGGCACAACATATTAATAAAATTAACTATCAGTTGGTCAGCTTCTGTTACCTGACTTGCATCTATGCCATCCATTCTTTATTTTTTCCTTCGAAACCTGTCCACACAAGACAATCAGTATTCTTCAAGGAAACTCTGTAAGACCGACTTGACAAATTAGTAATAGTGGTATAATCCAAAGATCTAAAGCACAGGCTTTGTCAGCTTTGGGTATTTATGGAAATACTCTTTTCCTAAGGGCATTTTCTGCAGTGCCCATGCAATGCTGTGGAAGTGGTTTTCACTGTACCTGTACTTTGAGCAGTTTTATGTAAAGCAGAAGTGAAGATGCCAGCCCTAGCTGGTATTTATGAGGACCGTTGCTGTTGTCCCCACAGAAATATTTAAGAAAACAGGTCCATCACCAGCAGAAACTCGTATTAGCCAGCTTGTACTCCTGTCTCAGAATGGGTTCAAATTACCTTCTGAAAATTACTCACCAGGTGCTTTTACAAGAGTCTGATGACCTATGTCCAGCCAATCCAGAGTAGACAAACACTTCCAGCTAACTTCTTTTGGCTTCATATGAAGCTTTGATATCTTTCAATGTGGTTGGGATTTGATCACAAAGGAGTCATAGAATTACTAAGAAAAAAATTGGTAATCCATTTGGTTAAACCACCACAGGAATTTCCTCTTTAAAATTTTACTTAATGCCAGAGTGCTGGCAATTAGGTAAAGGTCAAATTAAAGGATCAATCTTTCACCTCTTAGAGGAAAATAGTAATGCTGCAGCTCTTTATTGACCAGAAGGGATCTGTTTTCTTGTGCCACCTTCTCTACAGATAAGAAGTATTTTGGCTTTGTTTGTTTGTGCCTTCAAACACAAGACTTCTTTACATAGGCAGCAGGCAAGCAAACACGTCCTTTCTCAAGGAATTAAAGCAGCCACTGAACCAGAATACAGAGAGAGTCAGACCTAAATTAAGACTGATGAAGTAAGACATATTTTAGTCGTTAATGAGGAAAATGCAGCAAGAGTGATGAGTGTGCGATATCCTACTACAGGTTAATCATTTTTATACCAAGGTGTGGAAGAGTGGTGACTCAGAAATCTGAACTGTGATTCAGAAATAATTTCGGAAATCTTCATTTTTCATCTCCTTGGCATTATATCCACAGCGCAAGTAGTGTTTCATTGAGCCACTTCAGTTAAAATTAAAAAGAAAGGTAAAGCAAAGTAATGGAACATACAGGAATCAAACTTTAAAATTCTGCCTTAGTCACAACGTTATCTTGTCAAAAGTTATGGGCAACACATTGGGCTGCTTCCATGAAGAGAACAGCTTCCTGAAAACTGCATATGCAAACAGCACTTTCTCATAATCACAATTCAATATATTTTTCCCTAAGTTAATTGCGGAAGAATATAAACAGGTGAAGTGGAGCTGCATTTTTCCTCCTGTATAACATGCCTGATCCAATGAACTGGATCAGTGTTTTGTTTGTGACCAATCAGTGATTTACAGTTTTCTGACTTCATCTGCCCCGTTTATCAAGGAATTAAAACAATGTCCAATTGTTGATAAAAATCAAGCACTTTTATACCTGATGCAGGAACAGGCTATAAAAGCTTGTCTAGCTGCAGGTAAACATAAAGAGGACACTTTATAGTTACCCTTTTAAAACAGGTTAATCAACAAGTCTCCAAGCACTTTTACAAATATTTGGTTAAATGTGAATATAGTTGTTCTGCTGATATTACATACCATTAATTCCCTTTTACAGAGCAGGAAATGCAGGCAGATGGAAACAAATTCACTGAAGTTATACAGCAAACCTAGAGCTGAATTAGTATGGAGAGTGAAAAAACCCCCTGTCTTTATTATTCAGACAAGCAAAAGGCAATTCTTTTCAGATAGTATTTATCTCTGGTTATCTCATGCAGGTATTCAGAAAATTCAGCTGTTCAAAAGGTCTTTTTTTTTTTTTAGCTCTCTAGCATAGAATTATTACCAAATAAATTAAGAACAGTGGTCTTCCCGGAGCTGTAGAAAATAAGTGGGATTTTTTTTTTAAATATAAGATGACATGGTTAACATTTAACATTTGAAAAACAAATTATAACTAAATGATCAGTTGAGAAGATCTAGCTCTACTAAATCAATGTTAATTTTGTCCAAGATTACATTTGAATCCAAAGTATAATTTTTGGTTTCTAATTGGAAAAAAAAATCTTAGTTTAAGTTTTATTGTGTTGGGTTTTTTTTTTAATTTTACCAGTCAGTATTTTTCTGTATTCATCAGTAAGACTAAATATATTTGATTGTCTTTTGTATTGAAACACAGTTGTTTCACTAATTGTTTAAAGCCAGTTGCATAAGAACTAATTTTTCTTTTGCAAATTCATATGAAATACAGTATTTTAAAATGTTAAAATGTATTTGTGTAACTTCTTTTTATGAGAACAGTGAGATCATTCTGCATCGAAACTCAAATTCACTGATGCATTGGAGTTGCTTCAGACCTGTTTGCTGGCACAGGAGTAATTATAAACCTGGCTTAATTGGCTGAGCAGTTTGGATTTATGGCTGCTTTGTGTTACAAGTGCAAGACAAAGCTAAACTACCAGATCCGTGAAGAAAAAAGCCCCAAGAATCAGGAAAAAATTGTACAATAAATGAAAGTTTTCATTCAGTTTCTGTATCATGAGGGTAGGATTATTTTAAGGTGGACAGCAGGTCAGATCTGTAGGTCAAATTCTGTTCTGATGTAGGAAAACGCAGCTGTATTTACAGGATACACCCAGAAAAACCCAACAAAGAGCAGTATTTGAGTTTTTTATCCTTTCTTGTTATACAGTTACAGAGAAGAAACCCATTGAAACAACATGCACCTAAGCTAAAGTGAAGGTCACTTATTATTCCTGACAGTTTCTTCCCTCTGGGAGACAGCAAAGGATTTCGTCACTCTGAGACTTTGTCTCTACACCAGAAATATAAATTGGGAGGAGAAAGGAAAAAAAAACCTTAAAATTGAGATCCAAGGAAAGTCTGGGAAATTTTCTGTGTTTCCATCTGTGTGGGGCTTAAAACTCCCAAAATTGTTTGTCAAAGGCTTGGGAAAGAAATGAGAATGTTGACAAGGACACACCTTTCTAATCTGCAGACCCATGAGACCCTCTCCTGGTTCCCAGATAACAGGGCAATTGGTTTAAGGAATTGTGTTTTTACAGCACGTTTAGTTTAGTTAATACCCTAACAAAGGGCCACCTTCTGCTTCATTCACCAGTTAGAATAAAAACAGATTATATTTGGAGATGTCTGCCCATTTATCTTGATTTTCAAACATACCTGAAGCAGGTAAATTTATGTGTGTGTATGCATGGAAATACCAGCCAGATGCAAATGTACTTCTAAAGTCAACACACATTTAGTTTAAGCTTAGTTATTAAATGACTAATTATGTTCCCAGGTTTGGTGTAGTTTTATGGGTGAGTGGGTAACTGTAGTTTCTGTCATAAAGTGTCAACCACAGAGCTGTCTTTCATGGTACCAAGGGAAGAAAAAATGCATGGAGGACACCACCATTTCAGTGTTGGTGGTTTTTTCCCGAACCGTGAGCTTTAGCACCGAATTTCCCTGGAGATAGTTCTAATTGTAGTTCTGTTGGAACGGTAAAGGGAAGTCTTGTGCTGTAATCCTGAGGCGTCAAGGGCAAGCTCACCCTGGCTGTGCTTTGAGTGAGTGCTCTGATGTTTGGATTTCGGGAGACTTTATCTCCCCCTGCCCTGGGGTTTTGATAAGACACGTGAAACACAGGCAAAAACCAGAAGTACAGTGGAGCATATGGCAAGTTGGGCATTAACTGAGTGGGAAATGAGCTGCGTTGACAAAGTGCCTGCAGAAACAAAGCCAGTTATGATAAACGACCTCACTGCGGTCCTGGGAAACCGAGGGGCAGGTGGTGAGGCCTACACTCTGGTGATCAGTGACAGGACTCGAGGAAACAGCACGAAGCTGAGGCAGGGGAGGTTTAGGTTGGATGTCAGGAAAAGGTTCTTCCCCCAGAGGGTGGTGGGGCACTGAACAGGCTCCTCAGGGAATGGGCACGGCCCCACGGCTGGCAGAGCGCCAGGAGCCTTTGGACAACGCTCCCAAGCGCAGGGTGGGATTGTTCAGGTATCCTGTGCAGGGCCAGGAGCTGGACTCGATGATCCTGGTGGGTCCCTTCCCACTCAGCTTATACTATGATCCTAGAAATGGATGGACAGAGCTACCTTATCGACCAGGGTTGAAGAGGTGTCATAAGAAGCCAACGTGGTACAATGGTAGGTGATGCCAGACACCTAAAAAAAGTTTATTCATCAGTTTATTTATTCAGATGCTTAGCACCAGTCTATAGAAAGGTTAGCTTGTATGCCAGGAAAAAACAAAAGAAAACATCCAAACACCGTTTTGCTGCATAAATGTGGAGGAAGAGGTTTGCAAAACATTTAACTATTAATATTCAAGTGCGATAAAAGTGTTTGGAGCAAGTGCTGAGACAAGCAGCGTTTGGCTGGGTCATTGGAAGCTCTCCACGCCCTGAATTCTGGGCCGCAACCTCTGGGCTGCCCAGCAAGAGCACATCCCTCTCCAGCAGACAACTGCCTGCTCCTCCCAAAGCACGCAGCCACTCGGGAAAACCAAACCCTGCCCTGATCTCTGCTTTACAGGTTGTTTATAATCCATTAATAAAACGAACACTCCGCATCCCGCTCCGCAAAAGCCAGCTTTGCGCGACTAAAACGCGATTACGCGCTCGTGGGACGATTTCGGGTGAGATAACGGGGCCACGAGCTCAGTCCCCGGCCAGGGAAGACAAGCTGAACAGACCAGGCAGCTTCTGCTGCCAAGAGGAGGCAATGACCCCCTCCCCACCTCTGCCGCCGCCGCTCCAGCTCTCCTGTTCCTTTGACCTTTGTTAGCGAGCTGAGTTAACCTTGGGGAATATTAACCCAGGTTTAAAAAAAAAAAAAAAAAAAAAAGCTTTTACTACGCTAAGAGCTCTGCAAGGCCCTTTAGTGAGCCAGATATTAGCCAGGAAGGAGGGAATAACTGGGGGAAAGAGGGCGGGAATGCGCTGTTCACTGAGCAGCTCAGCCTCCTCTGAGAAGAAAAGGTGTTAACAGGGGTAATCAACGAGCTGCTGGCTTATGCCCAGATCTTCAAGTCTGTAACTAAGCACAGCTCCATTCACTTTAAGCGAGCTGCACTCGATCTCCCCCGACAAGCAGGTCTGGTGTTGTTTCCGAGCGCACAAAGCAACGCGGGTCCTCGTGAAGGGTTTAAAACTTCGCTGGCAGAGCAGCAAATCGCTCCTCGGCACAGCACAGTTGTTACCTGCTGCCGGGTGCTTCTGCCCAATTCTGCTTGGAACACCTGAACTGATGTCGTGCCTTACAAGTGGCTACATAGAGACTAACAGGAACTATATTTTTTACGTCTCTCTCCTTATCCGCAGCCATGGTGCAAGACATTTGGGCAAACCCAAAGTGAGCCCCAGGATATCCTAAACTCAAAGGAAATGCAGCTTTGAAATATAAATTGCTAGGTATCCTAATAACCGAGATACGTCTTGAGAGAGGAACGAGACACCATCAGTACAGAGGTACATAATCTCCAAATGACTTTTAAAGAAAAAAAAAAGAAGTGAATTTCTAAAGAAGAGACATGTTCAGGTTCTTTTGTAGAACAGATCTTGAGGGATTTCTTCTTGTGGCCATGATGCCAAGTAACAATTTGCAGGGCCATTACCCTCCATTTTGATAAGGAAACCTAGCAGGAAAACCTTATGACCAGGTTCAAACCTAAAATATCTCTAGGCTCTGAAGCCCACTGACTGTAAAGACAAGGATGTGCCACACAGGTGGGCGTGTTAGAGAACCACAGAAGGTGACAGTGCAGTGTTTTGATTGTGATTTGGGATGATTTTATTTTTTACTTCTGGTAGAATTTGAGATCCAATTCCCTCAACTGAATCCATACTGGAAAATTACTGAATCTTACTGATTCCTTTTGGGAACGCATGCACAGAAACAGCCCCAAAAATGGTGCAGCTGAAAAACCTAAGTTTAAAGATGTTTTAGACAATACTCCTTATGTTTTTGTACTAAAGGGTCTGAAGATGCATAATTCTCTTTGAATAAACACATAGAGCTGGAAAAATACTAAAGGTATGACCTTGGTGCACTTGATATTAATTCCTTGATATGCATTTGGAAATATAAATAATCTCCAGACACTTACATGCCAAACTTGCGTACTTTGCCTTATCTGTAGTCTCCATACAGAGATGTTAAGTGTAGCATGCAGCAATACTGCAGCTGTTATTAACAGTCAGTGGAATTTCTTCATTTGCCGACTTACTTTTCCAGTACTACTCCGAAGTATTCTGATATAAGTGGAATATTTTTTGCTGTGGAGCTCAGCTTTGGCAGAGAAAAGTCCTCCCTCACTGTAAGTCTGCTTTACATGAGGTGCCACAAGTCACCAGAGCATTTTAAGTAAAGCGACCATTGAGATTGCAGTAATTTTCCAGAGTGCCCGTTATTAAACGGCCCTAAAAAGTCCAAAGAAAACGGAAGTCATTTGTCTCGGCCGGTATTTTACGAGTAATATTATCAGGTGCCGACCTGCCCTGTTCAGGGAAGTGTCGTGACTCCTTATTTGCCTGCAACACCCTGAAACGGAGGCCAGCAGGGACCGATAGGCGAGTTCAAAGAAACAGCACACAGCCACAGCCCGCTGGGCTGGAGCAGCACAAGCCAAACCCGGGACAGCACCGGGGGTCTTGCACGGGGAAGGGGCGCAGCCCCCGCCTGCCCCTCGGCCCCTTCCCGGGCTCCCTTCGCTTCCGTCCGGCTCGCTGGTTTCGCAGACGCCCGCGGGAGGAGGAGGAGGGCAGGGAGAGCGGGGACGGGGCATCCCGGGCGGCTGCCGGTGCCCAGCGGGCGGGAAGGGCCGCCTGCGCCCCTCCGAGGCCGGCGGGCACCGGGGCCGCGGGGCGAGCGAGGCGGGCGCGGGCAGCGCCCGGTCCCCGCCCGCCGCCGGAGGAAGGGGCCGGGCGGCGCATCCACCTGCCGGCACCTGCCCCTTCCCCGCACCCTGACTCCTCCCAGGCCGTGCCGGCCGCTCCCGGCTCCCTACGCCGCCTTCCATCCCCTCCCGTCCCGTCCCGTCCCGCTCCGGCAGCCCCAGGTAAGCGCTGCTCTCTCCGCCCGCGGCCGCTCCGCCTCGGGAAACACCTGGGGCCGGGCGGCTCCCGAGAGCCGAGGAAGGGAGGGAGCGATGGGAAGCGCCATCCCGGCCGCCCCGAGTTGCGCCTGCTGTGTTTGGCTTTTAATTAAGAAACTTCGGCTGCGCTCGGAGGGGGATGAGGAGGGACCCCGGTGGCGTTTGGAAACTCTCGTCCCGCGGGGGTGGGTAGCGCCGGATGATGGAAAAGCGAGGGGGGACGTGGCGCGCCCCTCTCCGCGGCGTCTCCCCAGTCGCCCCCTCTCCGCAGCCGGTTCCTCCAGTGGTAGATGCAGCGCGATAAAGCTGCGCTTCCCTGCGGGCCGGTGTGTAAGGGAAGCCGGGATAGCCGGGAGCCAAAAAGCGCGCAGAGGAGGTGGATGAGAGCTGTGGATTCAGGGAATACCGCGGTGCGAGGAGGCGCAGCGGGGGGAGGGTGCGGAGGGCTCAGCCAGCGCCGGCCCACCGCTCCAGGTGGAGCTTGACCATCTCTTGGCCTGGTGATGAAGGGCAGGAGATTAGGCAACTTCCTCAAGGTCATTGAGCGAGCAATCCCTTATAGAGAGAATAAAACAGAACAACGTCTAGTTCTGAGGCCTCTTCAGTGTCTATTAATTTGGTTTTTTGCAAAAGCGCTGATTTCTGGTGAAAGTTGTCACAACTCGTCAAGTGATTTCAGAAGAGTAACTTTTGGAAGAGCTGTATCAGTGAAACTTCTGGGCCAAAGCTTTGCCTGCTGAAATCAATCCACTCCACAACTCCCCTCAGGTGCCTTAATGTTCACAGCTTGCCTGGACCTCAAATTTCCACCTCAGCTTCCTGGGTGGGTGGCTATCTGTGAATTTAAGGGACCATTTCCACACTGAGCCTTTTTCCTAAGTAGCCCTGTTTGCCCTGAGTGAAATGACACTAATGCCTTTAGTGCTTTAGAAAGAGCCAAAGGAAGCAACTTGGATTATTTGTATCATCTGGGGCAATACTGGGGGGAAAGAGATGACTGTTGTGTGTGGCATAGATCAATGAACTGGGAAAATGCCAAATTGTGGCTTTTACCTACAGGTGTAAGTGTAAAACCAAAAAACGGGTGGACTAAGATAAAACTTGATGTCAAAGTAGGGCTTAAGGTGCCTTTTTTCCTTCTTCCTTTCATTCTTAAGCTGTTAAAATTTATGCTGGTTCATAGGACAGTCAGCGTAGAGCAAATCTATCATGGTAGCCTAGCCTGAAAATGGAAATAAGTTGGAAATATGTTCCTGGATGTTGATGGAAAAACAAAGCAACACGTTATTCTAGGATGCTGGTCAAAATATTTGTCTTGGAGTTGCCAGTCCTGAAGACAGGGGCTTTTCCTCTTGTGTCAGGCCAGGGCTGGTCCACACTGAGTGGTTTGCAGTGCTGCTGCAGCAGCACTTCCCCCACAGCTTTGATGTGTGGATCCTGAAACCTGTTTCTGGCAACAGGAGCCTCCCCGTGGAGTGAATTCAAACCCCCTGCCAGCAGATTTGCTTTTCATTCTTATCTGCCATAGACCTCTTAGAAGTGGATGGCAGCTCCTCAGGACCTGTAGGTCACAGGTTAAAAATAGCTGACCTGGACAGATATCTAAATAAGTCTGATTTGTTAACACTCCTGGGTTTTATTTTTCTGTGGAGTGGGTACCTAGTGGTACCATATTAATATCACATTAATTTGCAGCTCAAATATGGTGATCACGTAGTCTTGAGAGGTTTATTTTCTTGCCAGTGACTTTCAGTGACACAGACGCTTGAGTTTTACTGCCAGGAGAGGATGATCAAATACGAAGATGACAAGCAAACGTGCTTCTGCCAGAAAGTTATTTGCTCCTGGCGTGGAAGAAGGGCAGAGGCAGAACCCGGGGTGTAGTGTAGGGGAAGTAAGAATCCAAATGCCAAGCTGGCTGTTGCTGCAGTCGCCAGCTCCTCCTGTGATGTGGTGCTGGGTGCTGTGGTTGGCAGCTGTTGCCTGACCAACAGGTCCATCTCCTACCAGGGCCAGCACATCTGGTTCTTCTGGGCCCTTGGCCCTTTCCATTTCAGAAATGGCTGTTTTTGTAGGGTCTTGTGCCACTCATCATCCACTCAGTGAGACAAGAGGCATTCAGCGTCCTTCCCCACCCCACTGTTCCTAACAAAGCACGTGAGGCACTTGCAATGAGGCTGAGTTTCATGGCAATGTCTCTTTTCACAGAAGACAAAGAGATGATTATTTGTAGTACAAGTATGGCATCCTATAACTTTTTAAAGGGAGACTGTTACACTTAGAGATTTTTAATGCCCTTTATTCACACGTGGAAGTAGAATTAATCTTGATTTCCTGGCCTCAGGAATACTGTTGTGGACTTCATTGAGCTGCTGCTGATAGTGCTTATCAAGAGGTATTTTAACACCTCTTGATAAGGAGTTGTACAGTATAATGGCATTTCAGGAGCTAATTTAGAACAGCTTCAAACCTATTTCTTAGGAGCCATGAGAATGCCAAGGTTTTATTTGTGGCAACCTTTCATGTAAATATTTGTACAGTCTCATGTAGTTCTCTGGAGGAGAGTTCACCTGTGATGTTACTGCATGGCCAGGGTGGAGCTTACCTCTGTTGAGAAAGTTAACTGAAGGGACAGGACATGGGGAGACCCTGACTTTGATGACTTTGAGGCATTCAGACAATTTGTCTTTGACCCCTTTCAGAGCATAAATTACCGTGGAGTAAATTTCAATCACATTTTTTAATCATCACCATAAAAATATTTAGTGTCTCTTCCTGAAGAAGTGTCAAGGAAATCTTGTTAATGGAATGCGATGAAAAATTTTATTTAGCTCCTTTCCTTTTTCATTCATAACTGGATTTTAAAAAATCTTTTTATACTTCATTTGCAAGTAATGATAATTTCTAGTAGTGATTGTTAAACAGGAATCTTGACCACATTTCTTTCCTCTTGTAACAGGAATTGTCCAGTTGTGAAATTGCTCTGTGAAAAGATCATGAAAATGAATCTGGAATCACCTCTTTGCTTGTTTTCCCCTCTTTTTTTTTTCCTTCTAATTGCCCTGCTAACCTTTCCTCCCCAACAACATATCATGGTTATATTGTGTTTATGGTTAAGCTACTGAAACTTCTAGGGGGTTGTAAAATGCTTGGGAATGAAAAAAAAATGAAGGCATATTTCCTTTATAGCGTCATCAATGCCGTAATTTGTTGGCTTGCCCTTTTTTAAGGCTGAGCTTTGCACTGAAATTACTCCTTTGCTATCTTAATGAGTTTTCTTGGTTTGCTCATTTACATGGATAAAGGGAAATTTTTGGATGTGATGCACTGTGTTAGGTTCATGTAGAGTGTTTGGAAGCTTTCATGCTTCCTCCTTTTAGAAGATGAACTTGACTTCATCCATTTGGCTTTCGACTGTTCTGTCCTCTTACATCTTTCTTGTTTACATGTGGCTGCTTTTACGTAGGTCTAACTGTGAAAAACTAGTTTGGTTTTTTGGTTCTTGCGTTTTTGGTTTTTTTTTTGATAACTCTCATAGGGCTTAGCAAACAGCTAACGTTGTTTCTGTTTCAGGAAATAGCACAAAATATGTATTGAAGCAATACGTAAATGCAGGAAGCAAGCTGTTGCCAATGTACCTCTGGCTTCTTTGGCCCCGTGAGTTGACAGTGTTGAATTGGGATATCTGGGGGTAGTTATTCCATCCTATTGGCTTAGGCATGGAAACAGCCTGTAGTGATCTCTGTATAAAATGTTGTGGAAACCAATTAACAATTACCACACGGTGTGTGCTAAGGAAGTCCCGTTATTGTTTCTTGCATGGAGACCCAGGGCAAAAGCCAGCAGGCCTGGAGTCGTTAACAAAACCCTGGCTAGACCTTTGGAGGGTGTCTTTGCCTTTCATTCTTTCTGTTGCCTTCTTGGGGTGTTGGCTCCTGGCTAGGAAAGGACAGGTGGTGCTTTCCTGTCCAGAGCCACAGCGGCTGTCACAGTGGAAGGGAGGAGGACAAGCCTTTGGAGGACCAGTGGTCTGGAAAGTCTGTATTTGATTAATTAGGATGTTGTCAAAAGAAGTACAGACCAACTCTGCTGCAACTTTTACTGATTTACCTGATTTACACAAATCCATAGGAAAACTTAAAAAGTTATTGGATTGAGTTCGTTTTGAATTAATACAATATTTTTAATTTTTGTATTGTTGTTAGGCTTTGTTCCTTTTTTTTTCTTTATTTTGACAACTTTTACTGGAAATAGTGATGTATTTCTTTAATCTTAATGACCCATGACGTAACATAAATATCAATACTCCTAGGGCATATGTGGGAAGAAGCTCAGTTCCTTCAAGTAGTAGCTGCCAGCTGTGAGGCAACACATTTTGCTGTATTCCTCAGTGCCCTGTGTCAGTGATGGCTTTTTACTCTTTTTCTCTCCTGTCATTAGAATCAGTAGCTTTATTTCTGTACTTTGAGTCACGAAAGAAAAACACACTCGGTTTTGGACCTTCTGTGTTGCTGGAGGTCCAAATGCTGGCTCTGCTCCATCCACACTGGGGTTTTGGAAATTCAGGGGCTCAATTGCCTGTAACCGATGGATCCCTTTCATTATTTGGGTGTGCTCTTTCCAAAACTAAAAGGTGTTAGCAATCTGACCTGCAAGCCTCTGGCACCCTGGGCTCGAAGCTTGCTTGGTGCTGAGGAGCTCCATCCCCTGTTTCTTCCCCTGGGATCTCCAGCTCCCTTGAAAGGACTCCTGAAGTTGTTTCTTCAGGTGTAGCTGGTAAAGTGCCATTACAGCTCAGCAGAGACCAGGAGGAATGATGGCAGTGAGAGGAAAGGACATTCCCACTAAACTCTTCTGCCTCTGACTGGGTTTATGATACTTGTACATGGGATCTGTTTAAATTTGTCTGATGTGTGAGGTGAGTTAGAGGCCAAAGTATTGGGGCTGAGATAAGAGAGACCAGTCCCTTCTAGCTCTGCAGTTGTTGGGATGGGGAGAGTTTGACAGGGCAGTTTGTTTCTCAGTGACCCAGCTTCCTTATCTGAGGAGTTGTTGCAGTTCCCTTGATGTGTTTGTAAAACGTTTTGAAGTGTGGGAGTGATGTGTGCTTAAGAAGACTAGATTATATCATTATTGGATGCTACACATTGATCTTTGCCTTAACCATTTGCAAATCTAAAATGACTTCAGTGGTTTTGGTTTCAAGAAGTTTTAAAACACTGGCAAATGTGTATATGTAATAATCTGTATGTACCTGTGACTTCCCTGGATTTTGTGGTGTGGTAACAGCAAACTGTTATTAATCAGAAGCTGGGTGGAAAATAGATTAACAAGAACTAAATTGGGAGTGATGGTTGAAAACCAGTTAAGCAACAGAGATGCTTTTCCCTCAGTTCATTTGAAAAAAAACCTAACAAACAACACCCCCAGAAACTCCCAAAAAGGAGTGAGGAACACTCTTACCTGCTAATATGCAAAGCCTTTCAAATGGTAATGTAAAAAATACTTGGGTTTTTCTTGGTCGTAGTACCTGTTGGCTTACCTCAGAATCACCACCTCTGTCTGGCATCACTAAACTTCCTAATCCTTCTTTTCCTCTCCTTTTCAGAGAACAAGGAACAGAAATATCCTCCTGTGACTCTTTATTTGTCTCCAAGTCTGGGCAGAGCTGCACTTCCCGACTGCTGTGAAGAGCTGGGTGAGGATGGATGCGACATAAAGCAAAGAGAGAAATCCTGGAGCCTTAGTCACCAGTCTGATGGACTTACTGTGAGTGGCAGTAAGACTTGTTTCTCACCTGTCTGCCATGCAGAGAAGTTCAGTGGTGCATTATTTACACTTTTTTGCCAGCTCTGATAAGCAAATACCAGCGCCAGCCTTCCTGAAGTGTCACAAGGAATTGGCGCGCTCGAGGTGCCAAGCAGCTGTTCAGTTCTGCTTCACAGACGTCTGCAGCTCAGTTTTGGGCGAGATGACGCCTTGGTAGAGGTCCTAAAAAATAACTTGCACTTTGGGCTGAATTATGCTGTGTCTTAATGCAACTGCAGTGGGCCCACGTGCAGGGTTTTGCTCTGCAAGGTAGGGAAAGGTATTTCTCACTGCACGGCTGAGGCACTTTCTAGGCTTTTTTTCTTGTAGAGTAACACGAGAGGATTCAGTAGATAACAGTATTTATTAAAGCGATTGCTTGTGGAGGTGTGTAACCATCTGGTTTAGATCTGCACCAGCAAACATTTTGTATTTCTTGTGTCTGTGGCAATTGGTAGTTTTATTTAACGTTAATGTTTAACTTTAAAATAAACTGCTATATGCTGAAACATTGGATTTAGCTCTTCTCTTTTACTCTGTTTGCAAAATTTTCACGTTGTTGTGGCATAGTTTCCCTGCCGTGCTCCTCTCCTTGTTTTTGGTGTGGTGGCTACACCACACAGCCAAGAAAACAACTGTTTGCAGCTCGTGAGAGCTTTAATTTTATTTCCTGGTGCTTTGCTCGTGCCCTTGTTTCTGTGTCCTAAACCTCGGAGCGATACGTGAGTAAGTGCTGAGAGAGGCAGGAGGAGCTGAACTTGGTACTGACACCGTGTGGGCTGTTGCCAGGGTATTCTTTAACTCTCCTTCTGTCAGCGAGAGCGAGCACTGACTTAACCTTCTCAGTTTGTGTTGCCCTCGTGTTAATGAATAGTTGCCACTGTATAATCCTCAGGCTTGTATTGAGAGGCTGCTGAGATCTGATTTCATGCTGCACCTTAATTTGTACCCTCTCTTCAAACACTTCCGTTTCGTTTGGGTTTTGGTTTGTTTGGGTTTTTTTTCCCCTCCCTGCAAGTTTGGTATTTTTCCAAAGGGAAAGCTGACAAGAGAGGTGGGCAAAGCCTCTGGTTGTGACTGTTTTCTTTTTTGTTTGCTTGTATAGGTTCACACTTCACTTCCAAACACTTGAATTGTTTCTGTACTGTTGACAAAGGAAAGATGATCTCAACTGTAGTAAGTAAAAATATTCACAATATTCCTTCTGATTTTCTTTTAATGTGGTTATATTTCTTTACTTGTGACAGCCTATTGAGTGATGTCCTGATTAACAAGTCTTTTAAAACATGGAATATTTGTTGTGTTTTCTTTTTGGCAAAAAGGGAAAGAGACACTGTGAGGCAGGTGTAAGAGGCTGGACTTACCCAATATTTCAAGTGCACTGATACTTTTAGGAGAGATTTGTTCTTTAAAAGCTTGTTTTGGTGGGATAGGTTAGAATGGCTTCTAACTAGTTCTTGAAGCTCTCCCAGGATAAATATTCCACAACCTATTGTAGGCCAGTGTGTTTCAGAAATAGCCTAGGATACCTGGTGTTGTCACAGGACAAAATGGGGCAGTAAGCATTTATCCTGGACCTGGACAAAGGCTGTCACTTGTCAGCACTTCTTTCTAAAGCTGTCCCTGCGGTTTATTTCTACCCTGTCAGATGTTCCAGGGCAGGCATTTCTGCAAACAGCTGAGGAGGGCTGGGCTCAAGAATCCTTCTTAGGTTGGGTTGCTATGGATCAGGACACTGATCTCATCATAGGTTTTCCAGGCTCACTCTGTGTTATTTTTGTTATTCAAAGTGTGAGGTATTAGGCATGAGCTGTAAATGTCTTTGTCTGTGTAGATGGACTCACCAGTAAGTGTTTTGTGTGCGAGGTGTGTTTTACTGAGCAGGGTTCTGCAAGTTACGCTGTCCTGACTGCAGCCTTGTTTTTCCTTTTCTCCTGCTTCCTTCCTCCCAACATGATCGTTTAGGGTCCGCCGCCATACTACGAGAACCGGGGCTTTCAGCCAGAACACGTCTACCCTGCCCAGCAGGCAGGAGGTGCTAACCCATACCCACAGTACTTCTCCACGAGTGCTCCATCCGTGCCAAGCTATGTCCCAAGGGTTGCCACCCACCAGTCGACCAGGCCAGTAGCACATTCGTCCAGGAGAACGTGTGCATCGAGTGAGTCTGGCTGGGATTTCTTCCAGTTTTACACTTGAGAGCTGTCAAAGAAAGCTAACAAAGAAAAGGCACCTTCCCTTCCAGCTCATGACTTGGAGTCACTTCCCTGTGGATGAAGAAGCTAACACCTGGCTGGGATGCTGGTGCAACTGCATGGGAACAGGGGTGTTTTGGAGGAAGGATGGTGGAATGGGGAAAAGTCTGTCTAAAAATGTCTGATTTTAATGTCAGATAGTGCTGGTGGTTGGAGATTACTTAACGTGTGAACCGAATTTATCTTTTCCCCCTTGCTTTCATTTCAGATCTAAGGAAAACCATAATAATTTTGTTATCTATATTAATAGTCATTTGTTGTGCAATTGCTGCTTTCTTCATCTGGTATTTTGGTAAGTTTTTTTTTTTTCCTTCTCTTTTTGTTTTGTTTTGAAAGAAAAGATATATTCAACTTTTAAAGTTAGAAATATACATTCTCATCTTACATTTTATGCGGAGTAAAGGACAGGCAGGTCTTTGTTCCTTATCTCCTGAGAGATGAACTAATGTTCGTTCCTAATGGCTCAGTTTTGTTTGGGGGTTGGGGGTAGGTTTTTTGGTTTTTTTTTTTTTTGTTCTTTCTTTTTAATGCTGCTGTTACTTTCCAAATTTGAAAGTAATTTCCAGTGAAGGGAGAAGATTGCACTAAATGTGTATACCTTGAATGCAAGAGTGTAAACGGTCAAGATGTGTTTTGTTCTGGTAAAAGGGGATCTCTCTCGGAGCAGAAGTCATTTGCATTAATTTATTTTTTTCTGTGGGGCTTTTGCTTTGAAAATGTGTAAATGCTGTGTGAGCCCAGCCTGTCTCACCATTGTGAGTTGTACTGTGGATGATAGGTTTGCCTTGGAAATCATCCCCAGTCGGGGTGACTGAGCTCTGAAGCTGGGCTGGATCAGTTCTGTTTCAGCTCAGGTGAAGTTTGCCTTGTGCTATCTTAATTTCCCTTTCCATGAAAGCCACTTTTCAAAGGAAACTGAAAAACAATTTGCTATGTTTTTAGGAGCCTCTCCTTTCTGTTCTGTGCACCCTGGTGGAAGATGTCCCTGCTCATTGCATTGGGGTTGGACTAAATGATGTCTAAAGGTTCCTTCCAACCCAAACTATTCTATGGTTTTAAGGGAGTTCCTTTAGAACTATTAGGATGACGCTTTGTGTTCTTAAGGGTGTTTTTTGGACCCTGATTTTTGCAGGGTGAGTGTAATCTTGTTTTAAATGACAGCAAAAGTACATAATTGGAGCACTCACTTTCTACCTCCTTTTCTGAGTGTTCATGCTTTGTCTGTGAAGTTGCCTCCTTTCTGACAACTTAATGGTGCCTGATTATTCGGGGAGGCCAGTGGCCAAAATCCAATCAGCTGCACGAGTGACCTAATCTGACAAAGGATGCAAAGGACAGGGCAATACATCTTCTGCTGTGGCAGGCTGGGCTCCCTCCCACCTCCCGAGTTCAAGAGCCGCGTCCCATGTTTTGCGCTCTCGAAGTGAGAGCTGGCAGCGGGCACCTGGAGCTGATGTGCAGCCTGGTGGCTGTGTTTCTCTCTCCCTGCAGTGGAGAATCACTGCCTCAGCTCCCTGATCGAGTGTGGATCTTCGGGAGTGTGCATGCCAGCCTCTCAGTGGTGTGACGGGGTGAGCGACTGCCCCAACGGGGAGGATGAGACCCGCTGTGGTGAGTGACCGGGGCTGGGGAGGAGACCTGCAGCCAACTGCAGGAGCCTTGGAGCAAACTGCCTTGTCCAGAGCTTGCCTAAGTTACTACAGGGCTGTCTTAACCTAAGGTGTATCTTTTAAATGGTTCAGGATGTGTGAATGCTTTGGAGAGTATTTACAGATACTCAGTTTGTTTCCGGTCTGATCGAAAAGCTGAAATAAAACGCCCGACTTAGGGGTTTGAGCTGCCTTGGCTTTTGAATCAGTTTTTAGAATATTACCTTTAAATTTGAGTGGGGTTTGGGCAAAACTGAATCTAACACTGTCTCTGGAATGATCAGTCATCATTGACTTCTCAGTAAGCTTCAGATGATGGCATAAACCTGGTGGTCTTCAATCAGGCTTGTCTTTTTCCATGTATTTTGCATTTCTCATTCTCCCCTTAGTTCTTCAACTACTTCATAACTCATTTGTGTAAGAAAGCCTGGCCTGATCCTCATTTTGAACTGAAAAGATGCCAAGGGAAGCTTTAGTGCAGAGCTGAAGGTAGAAGGTGGAAACATCATTGATTTGTCCGTTCCAGAGGCGTGGCACCTCGTGTTATCCCAGTGCCACACTGGTGAATTCCGATTGTGCTCTTATTCCCTCTCTGTAAGCTTTTATTCAGTCTCATGCAGGGTCAGCATTTGCTGGCATGTGCTCTGAAGCTGTTCCACTCCATTTGGTTGAATAATGGGTTCTTGGAGAAGCTTGTTCAATCCGTTCCTTTGCTTGAACTATTTTATGTTCAATTCTTGTGCAAATAAATACATAAAGGGACGTGGAATGTCAGAGCTAATTGCTCCTTGTTACATTCTTGCTCTACAAGTGCTTCTCTGAAGAAATTTGGTGTGTTAAGATATATTTTTCAATAGATCATATTTTATTTATACACTGTATGTGATATATCAAGAAATATATGGCCACATAGATAAAATATAAGACATTTTTGGACTATTGCAATCTTTCTCAGTGGGAGAGTATAAAAGAGAATTTTGAGCATAAAAGCTGAAATGAAAGGATGAACACGATCTTGTACACTTGCATTTTAGAACTGGTAGTCCTTTTAAATTGCCTTACATGACAAGAATGAAATCACTGCCATATTTCTGTCTACTGGGTAATTACTCAGAATTTGAGTAGAAGGCAGCATGATAACAACAGTTTATACATAGAAGTGAATATTATGGGTAACTACTTCTAAGTAGAGAAAGCAGTAGTAATAGCGTGTGGTGTTCTTGGTTTCTTTTTTTCCACCCCCCCCTTCTTCCTTTTCTGGCAGTTAGACTTTTTGGACCAAATTTTATCCTGGAGGTTTATTCACCTGTCAGCAAATCCTGGTATCCTGTTTGTCAAGATGACTGGAATGATAATTATGGGAAGATTGCGTGTAAAGACATGGGGTACAGCGTGTAAGTCCCACCTCCCTCAGCCTTTGCTGAAAGGTTAAAATTCCCCTTTTGCCATTTTTAATGTGTGTGAGACTGCTGTGCTGTGAAAATGTACTGGCAAAGGCATCTCCTCATCTTGCCCTGTTACACGAGGTGCATACATATTAGATAAAAACATTATTTCAACCTAGTGACTGGTGGGAAATGGAACTTGGCGAATGTTTAAAGCATCTGGGACTCTGGCTGTGCTGCACCACCAGGGTTCTGTGTTCATTCAAAAATAAAAATAAATATTTCTGGCGTTGTCATGTCAGAACCCCTAGCTTGGCACAGCTTATTGTCACTTGTTTGAAAACAGAGACTACTGTGTTTGATAGTGGACTTTTTGTTCTGCAGAGATACATATTTCTATAGTGGTGGAGTAGCACCTGAAGTCAACTTTAAGACCTACATGAAGCTGAACACGAGTGCTGGGAATATCGACTTGTACAAAAAGCTGTACACCAGGTATCTTTGTTTAATACAAACCCCTCTCCTTAACCAAGGGTCTGTTCAGCTGCTGTAAGAGGTGTAGCTTCTGCCTGCAGCATAATGCAAGCACATCTTTCAACCGGGTTTCTTAGAGGGAGGCTCTGTTTACTTTGTTTTTAATCTGATTGCAGCAACTGTTCTTCCTTCTGTTTAAAAACACAGCTGTCAATTTTTCCATCCTCCCTGTCCTTTAAAAGATTAAATGTCCCATCCTCTGTGCTGTCTAGAGGGTTGCCATGTCAAAGTACTTTTCTAAGGCTCTTTGGCCATCAGCAGGAGTTTCTGTGTGGTGACAACAGCTACGAGCTGCAGCACATTCACAGCAGCTGGTGCAGCTTTCTTGTTCACTCACATGAACACAGAGCATGCAAAAATGGATCTTCACAGTGGAAAGTACCATTTTTATTCTCGTTAAACAACTCTGAAGTGCCTAGTTTCAAAACCTGTAGACTGCTGTGCCTGAAAACTTCCTGCAGCTCCCTTGTTCAGATTCTTCTACACTTACTTCCTAAATCAGCTCAACTTTCTCTCATGCTGTTCTTCATCTTGCTTCTCAATAGGCTTACAAACCTTTTGTACTGGAGCCTTCGGTCTTCCACATGACAGTTTTGGTGAATGCCAGGAGTGGTGGAGGCCAGATGGTTGCTGGTAGGGTAGCTGGAGAGAGAGTGAAGAAACCTCAGCAGGAAGATGAGGCTGAAGGCAGGGCACGTAGCTGGAAAGGGTAGGAAGCAGCTGAAGGGTGGACTTTGCTCACCGTTTCCTTCACTGTGTGCCTAAGGTCCTGTTTGGTATTTTATTTCTCTTGCAGTGATTCCTGTGCTTCAGGAAATGTGGTTTCCCTGCGCTGCATAGGCAAGTCACTGGCTTCTTCAAACTTCTGCTTGTCCATGCCTTGAAATGCTCGGGCTGGGAAGGCCTTTTGGACCCGTGTAATTAATTGCTGTCTTTGGATGGGCAAATGATTTAATTCTGGTTCCCAAGTTTCAAATAGTGCAGTTTAAGGGGTAGGGTGGGAGAGGAGACGAGGAGGATGTTGGATGCCTGGTTGTTTTTGTCTTTGCTGCCACTGGTTCCTTTAAATGACTTGCCTGTGGTGAAGCTCTGTATTCCTCACCCGAGCAGCTGTGCTGGGATGCCTGTGGCACATTTTCTCCCCTGGAATTCAGCATTTGGGTGGGCAGCGCCTTCTTTGGTGATGGCTATCATGAGGAGTCTCCTGGCTGTTGGCTGCACAAAGGTGTGTGGACGGCCAGAGATTCTTGAAAGGCGTGAAGAACCACTGGTTTGCAGCTTATGGTGAACCAAGAGCAGCAGCTGACAAACGATATCTGTAATTTGATGGGGGTCTGGGCTGTGGCACGCTTGGGATCTCAGTGTCCTGGGATCTCAGGGGCCTGAGCTGTGGTGTGTCCAGCAGGTCAGACCTGGTGTGTGCTCCCCTCTGCCAGGGAAGCCCGAGGGGCAGAATCCATCTCCCAGCTCGCTCTTTAATCGAGCCCTGTGTGTGTCATTGACTCCTCAGAGTGTGGCCTGTCCACCAAGAGCGTGAGCGTCACGAACAGGATCGTGGGTGGCAGCGGGGCCGCGCTGGGGCAGTGGCCGTGGCAGGTCAGCCTCCACGTGAAGGGCACCCACGTCTGTGGGGGCTCCATCATCACCCGCCACTGGATAGTGACAGCAGCTCACTGCGTGGAAGGGTGAGTCCCTCCCTCCATGGCTGTTGCCACTGCTTCGAGCTGAAATGCATACATTTATCCAGTTCTCCCATCTTTCTCATTTAAAACCGAATTCCTCCCCCCTGCCCGGCATGCAGGTGCTAGGGATGGTGCTTTGTCTTTGTAGCAGTATGGGTTTGAAGTATTAAGGGGAGTTTTGTTCTGGAGGAGGCTGGCTGCAGATCATCTGTCTGCTTTCTACAGGCAAAAAGTCTTATTTTACTTTTTGTCCTATTTATAAAATGAAATTGGTGGTGTTGAGCACAGATACTCACCCAGTGTGAGATGTAAACTCAAGGCACCAAACGTAATGCCAGACATGCAACGTTTTCATGGATATGTTGAGTTACATTGTGAGAAAAGCCAAGAAAAATGGGGACAAAAATTTCTTAAATATCACACTGCTGTAGATATGATCAATTTAAAGATGCCTGTTCCATTTACTTCTTCATATCTTCATGCCACAGGGCAGTAAAGTCCAAGTCAGTATTAAATACAGATTTATACCTATCCAAGGAGTACTTTACGTAGCCATCAACAAGAAAAATAGCTGTGCTTTGTACATTTTTAACCTATAAAGCAGAGTTGAGGGTGCTGCGGCACCTTGTGTAAAGGGCAGAATGCGTTTAAAAGGTGGCTGCTTCTGTGGGAGGGAAAACCCACAAAGCAAAAACATTTTTAATGGTTGATTGGCTGGATGGTAGTCTGAGGCTAAGGCAAGGGAGAATATTTGTCCTTAAACTTGAGGAAGGAATGCCAGTGTTTATTTCTACGTGGTGATCTTATCCCTCCTTTGTTGTCTGGATTTGAGCTCTGTGATATGCAAAAGCTTTGGGAATGGCAACCAAGCTGTAGCTGGCACAAACTCGCTTTTCAGTCGGATCTGGGGGGTTTTTTTTGGAGGTGGGATGACTTGCAGCCACTACTGCCTTGGCAGATCTCTCATGGAGGGAGTTTTAACACTTGTGGCAAGCATTTATAAACTGTGCTGGAGCACAAGAAGCTACTTAAATTGCATCTAGCAAGCATGCTTAAGATTAAAAAAAGCCCCACCAAAACCAACCTAAAAAACCCCTGGCATTTTCAAGATAGTGAAATTCTTTCACTAGATCATATTTTTAGTAATTCTGGCTTCTGCTGCCAGTGATACCACTGACATGTGAGACCTCAGAAATAATCTGCTTGATCCCTGAGCCATGGAAATCAATAGACTTCAGTGTTGCAGTCTCAGACTTAATTTGTTGTGCTGAGTGGTTAAGGGGGTGGAGAGTGATACTTAACCCATTTCAAAGATTTTTTTTTTTTGATAAATTTTTGAAATGAGAGTCAAGCTTTCCTGAAGTTAGACGTCTGGCAATTTGCTTATCTTAGACTTCAGGAATGGTAGTGAAACGCATGTGCATTCTTGGTCACACGTGCGTTTGACTGCTATTCTTGAAGATAATTTTTGAAGGTCCTAATCCATGTCTTGACACCACAGAAGGAAACCTTCTGGCCTTTCTTTCTGTTCTGCAGGCGATTGTCTGACCCGCACAGCTGGAGGGTTTATGCTGGGATTCTGAATCAGGATGAGATGCTCTTTGGAAGTGGATACAGAGTGCAACAGATCATTTCCCATCCAGATTATGACATGGATTCTAAGGACAATGATGTTGCCCTTATGAAGCTGGAGACACCACTGAGTTTTACTGGTGTGTATTCTGCTCTTCTTGAGGCAAACATCCAGTGGCAATGAGCACATCTTTTAAAACTTCTGAATTTCATCAAGAAGTCCTTGTGGGTACTTATTGGAAGAACACAAAATGACACGGAGACACCTCAGAGACTGGGTGGAGGTAGAGACAGAGGGCACAGCCTCTGATTTGCTAAGTAGGATTTATTTAAATCTACTACATGGATAGGGGGTTTGGGTTCATCTCAATAATGCACTTTTAGCCCAGAAAGCTCTATGGTGCTTCAGTTTAGCCACGGTTCTGTGTGCAGACAACTACAGGTGTAGTGGTGGAGCAGCAGATTAAATCCCAAATCAAGTCAGGTCAAATCATAGAGGAAAAAAAGGAATGCCAGAATGACAAGAATTACAGGAAGTTCCTTTCATAAAAGCAGATGTAGGTTGTTTGTAAGCAATCAGTACAAAATAGAGGACAATCCATTATTTAAACCTGAAGGACATTTTTTTTTGTACAGGCCCTTTGCGTTCCAGTGCATCAGCTTAAATCTACTGGGAGTAATCAGAAAGGGATTTTCTGGAGGTTGTCTGTTTTCCAGGTTTTTGTGCTGCACACTTCTTGTATATATAGGTACTGAATGCTGCTTGTGTTGTGATTATTTTCAGCAGAGCTTTGCAAAGAAAATGCAGGGATGTAGTTGTCAGAAGTTCTCCTTTTTGTCCTCTACTGCTCAGAAGAGCTGGTGTTAATTTTTCTAGCTAACCTAGAGCCATTAAGATAAAGTTCCTCACTTTGAGGTAGAGGTAGAAGACGAGGTAGATTTGAGGTGAAGATCAGGGAAAGGGCAGCTGGTAAACTTTTCTGCTACTTTGTGCACTGCTTGTCTGCAAAGAAGGTAAAGTCCAGAGGAAAGGCCTGGTGTGTAAGTGGTGGTTGTGCTGAGATATTTCATTTGCATTTATTTTGAATTCTGCCTGGATATCTGGGCTGACAGATGTCACTCTGTTTGTTTTGCAGACACTGTGCGGCCAGTTTGCCTGCCTAATCCAGGAATGATGTTCCAGCCTAACCAGCAGTGCTGGATATCAGGGTGGGGAGCAGAGTACCAAGGAGGTAAAGAGTGGTTCTGGAATTATTTTACATAAACTAGTCCTGTTCAGCCTACAAATAACTGTTGCATGGGCTGATGGGGCAGTTTGATCTACGTCTCTTCATACACTGTTTTTTCACCCATTTTACAGCCCCCAGTATTTGCCCAGGGCGTTCTGTCTCAAAGCAAATTGTAATGGATTGCATTCAGCAAACTGCAAAGAACCCTCAAATCAGTACCGGGGGTCAGAAATATTCATCCAGGAAATAATTCTGTGCAGGGCCACCTCTCCTGTAGCGAGGGTGGCTGTGTGCCAAACCCGTCCCGTGGACATGGGAAAGGGCAGGAGCTGCTCCCTTCCACCACCTCAGGCTGTACTAGCGTGATGCAAGGAAATTTGTAGGAATGGAAAAGGAAAAAGGAGCAAAGGTTTCTTTCTGTATGAGAAAGGTCCTGGGTGGGGAAGGGGATGTAGGGGAAACTGAGCCCTGAATGTGGGAATTGCTGGCAGCTGGTGCTGGACCATGGAACTGTGGGGAGCAACTCTTCACCTCACGTAGACTTCTTACATCTCAAACATCCATCCTGCTGTTTGTAGGAAGTTGATTTCATCTGGAAAAGCGCTGGCTGCTTGGATTTGTAATAGCAACGTGATGTCATGCTTATTCTAATTTTGTCTTTGTATGTTTGTGCATGTGTCAATTTTAGGTAAAACTTCAAACAACTTGAATTACGTTGCGGTGCCCTTAATAGAACGTTCCAGGTGTAATGCTGTTTATATCTATAATGGCATGATTTTACCCACAATGATCTGTGCTGGAGACCTAGCAGGAGGAATTGATTCCTGTCAGGTTATTATTATTCCTAATTAATATCTAATAATGCTCTGATTATTTTTGTGGCCTTGCTAGTAGGATTTTTAAATTATCCATCTATCTGTCTATCTAATCTATCACAAACAAATCCTATGTTCCCCAAAAATTAAAAACTTGCATAACATATGGTTGGGCTTCTGGTTCCTTTGGTGGTGCATCCCTTTAAAAAGGAGAGCTTTTGTTTTATCTCCTGAATGGCTGCCAGTGCTGAGTTCTCACTAAATTCCCAAGGAGGGTGAGGCAGTCCTTTTTAATGCTTCAAGGATGGTTTGTTCCCTGGTACTTGAAAGTGATCAAATGCTCTTCATAATTACAGCATTATTGTCATTATTATATCATTAATCACAGCACTGTGCTTGTGAACAAGAAAGTCAATAATGCCAGTCTTTCTTAGGGGGCTCTGGGCAAATGATTTTCATCTCCGTTGCAAGCAGACATTGCTTAATATCAAAATTGCCATCACATTTTGGTTTTGTGACCCCCTAAAACGGTGGGTAGATTTTTTTTTTTCCGGACCTGAACCTCTGTTCCTGAAGTGAAACGTGCCGTGCTTTTCCTGCTGGCTGGGTCACTCACAGTGTGTTTGTGTCCTGTGCAGGGTGACAGCGGAGGCCCTCTCGTGACCAACAAGAACTCAGTGTGGTGGCTGGTTGGGGACACCAGCTGGGGAACTGGCTGTGCTACTCCCAACAAACCTGGAGTGTACGGGAATATGACGGTGTTTTCAGACTGGATTTATAAAAACATGCAGGTAAAGGGTCTGGAGTTCTTAAAATAAATTAGTTTTTAGAATAAATAATTTAAAAATAATTTTTAAAATAAATCCTGAAATGTGATTTTACTAAAAAAAAAATAAATTAATTAATAAATGTGACTTGCCTGCTAACCAAGCTGTTCTGTTGGGAAGCATCCAAGTAGTTGTTAAAACAGAACTTGAACCTTTGTTTTCTGTTTTGTTTTGTCTTTTAAACAGGCAAACAGATGACAAGGGTGTCCTTGCCAATCGATGTTCCTGAGGACAAGAATAAATGAAGCCATGGGGGCCTGGGATATTTATTCACTTTGCAATTGATTTTTTTTTTTTCCTCTTTGATTTTTCTTTTTAAAAATAACATGAAGGATTGCACACTTGGTTCTGTGCTGGCTACAGTGACTGATCTTAATCAGTGAAGGATTATCACAATGAGCACCTTTCTTCTCCTTGTGGTACCTGGCAGAGTCATTCTGCCAACTGCTTGCTGAAATGTCTCTCTTTTGTTGAGTAACTTTTGCTTGATAATCAGGTAAAGGCTTATAATGACAATTTAAATCACAATTTATTCTATGATTTTCGTAGCAGGATGCTGAGACAGTTGGTTTAGTAGTTTTTAAATTAAATGTTAAGTAATGTGAATGTTGAATCTCTGAGCTGCTGGTTGGCAATTTAAAAAGAAATGGATGTTTTTTATGATAGAATCATAGAATGGCTTGGGTTGGAAGGGACCTTAAAGATCATCCAGTGCCACCCCATTGCCATGGGCAGGGACACCTTCCACTAGACCAGGCTGCTCCAAGCCCCGTCCAGCCTGGCATTAAACACTCCCAGGGATGGAGCATCCTCAACTTCCCTGGGCAACCTGTTTCAGTGCCTCACTGCCCTCACAGGGAAGAATTTCTGCCTAAAATAGAATCTGAAAGTGCCCTCTTTCAGTCAGATATCACCACCCCTTTCCCTCTCACTACATGTCCTTGTCCAAAGTCCCTCTCCAGCTCTCTTGTAGGCTCATTAGACACTGGGAGGGGCTCTAAGGTCTCCCCAGAACCTTCTCCAGGCTGAACAACCCCAACTCTCCCAGCCTGTCTCCGTGGGAGAGGTGCTTCAGCCCTTGGAACACCTTTGTGGCCTCCTCTGGACTCGCTCCAGCAGGTCCATATGGGGGATCCCAGAGCTGGATGCAGTATTCCACGTGGGGTCTCGGGAGAGCAGAGTAGAGGGTGAGCGGTATAAATGAAGGGAATTTTTCATGCACTACAGTACAGGCACGGAAAAACAAAACCCCTGTATATTCAGGTAGCTAAAAATCCTCAGGATCTCAACACAGCCGTCATCAAGTCAGATGGTTCACAGTGAGACCAGTCTGGCTGCCTCAGTCATTACAGGAAGTGCTGTTCTGCCTTAAGCTGCTCTGAACACGGGATGGGCAAGGCCTGCTGCCACTCTCCGTGTGGGCTCCAGACAGGGGTGCTCCGGACAGGGGTGCTCTGGACAGGGATGCTCCGGACAGGGATGCTCCAGAGGTGCAGCAGGAAGCGGGGAGCTGAGTCTCAGCGGTGAGGTCCCTGGCTGAGCACATCGAGGTCACCTCTTGAACCCTCCCTGCCGGGAAGGGCAAAGGGCACACGTTTGCAGTCGGGCTGTGTTGCAAGACCTCTGCAGACACACGTACAGAGACTGGATGTTTTATACAAGGAAACACAAATCTGCGTTTCTGCCTGACGAGATGAACTACCTCATTCATTAAATCTGGCTTCCGATTCCTTAGAGCTCTCCTTTATGTATCTGCCTGTATGTTTTTAGCAAAATGTAATTCAAATCCGAGTGCCACCTGAACTAGGATTTTGAAAATAATTTATAATTGTAGTAGAGGATCAAAAAGCCATATCAAGTCACTTTGTTAAGAAGGATAAATCTTTACTGAATGAAATTACTCCATTAGTCTTGTTTTCTCTTTTGGTACTGAAATGCAATTATCTTACATGTAAACAGTGCACCAAATAAATTTTTTTTTTTTACAAATAGTTTTCCTTAGTTGTACTGTATATCTGTTTACTTGGATTTTTTTTTTTTGGAAGCAGTTGCTGGATTCAGTGTTATGAAGTGCTTTGAGAATCTGATTTTAAAACCCCCAAACCAACAAACAAACAAAAAAAACGAAGAGAGAAACAGCTCAAGACGGTGACCCAAGAGATTATTTTAATTCTGATATTTCAGGTCCTTGAACAAACCCAGGGAGAGAGAGCAGGATGTCCAGGAATGTTGAATGTCTTTGGTGGCTGGTTCTGATGAAATCACTCTGACTTAATTGAATTAAATAAGGAAGTTTAGCCTACAGGCAGTGGCTTGGGGGAGTCACACCCTATTTTGTTATTCCATCTCATGCTGCCTGGAGCAATGTGTACCTGCCTCTCCCCTCCAGGTGTGAGATGGGTGTTTGCAGTAGCACGTGTGCATCAAGTGCACCTTGGGGGATGGGGATACCATGAAATAATCAACCAGTCTAAATTCCTTTAAAACAGAAATTAAATAAGTTGTTGTGGCATAAGGTGCTTTTTTTTATGGCTTCTGACCTGCAGAACTGCAAGTCAATAGCAGCAAAATAGTGTACTGGAAAAAAAGGGGAAACTGGCTGCAGTGCTGAGCAGGGTTGAGGAAGCTGGATGCTGGGGTGGATGCTGTGGCACAGAAGTCAGCCACCAGCTGCAGTGTCACGTCACAGGGACAAACACTTTCTGCCATTTCTAGCCTGAAGGGAAGGCTTCTCTTGCCAGAAACCTGGAAATGACTACGTCACACACTGGTACAAGCACAGTTTTCCTGGCTGAATGCACACATTACTTTTGCTGCACAAAGCACAGCTTTGTACATTAAACTAAATCCTCCATATGAAGGATGTCAAGAACACAGTGTGTGATATTATATTTTGCATTGGCTTCCATAAAGGAAAGAGCTTTTGCAAAGGTTCTCCTTGCCCTGGGGAGGGAAAGGAGAAAGGCAGCAAAACACATGCTGAGACACCCTTGTAATGTTTAACATCCTGGGAGGCTTCATTCCTTTTGGACATCCAAATCCTGCCATCAGTCCCAAAATTTCAAGTGATGCTCCAGACATCTGAGAGAAAGAGTTTCTCTCAGCCTTTCTCTGCAAGTCAGAAAACTGGAAAAGGAGACTCAACAGAGCCAATGGCATCCTGTGGATGTGCTGGTCAGATGAAGTGAGCTTTCTTTTCCTTCCAGGCTGTTTGATGCCCACTGTGTGCTCCCTCTCTACCTACTGGGCTGAGACTTAGCGATGACACTTTGCAGAGGTGTCTTTGAGGTGATAGCAGGGAAGACAACAATCACAGCAAGACAAAAACACAAAGGGAAGTGGGGGACCACAAGTGTTGTGCACTGAGTTTCATTGAGGAAAGTTAGAGCATCTGATTTCTCCAGTTTGTGAGTTGTACAGCTTCCATCCTCATTAAAAAGACAAAAACAACAAAACATATAGTCCTCAGAGTGCTACTTTTTAATGATTATTTCAGTGGTTGTAGAGAGTTCATAAAGCAAATGTTAAAAATGGGATAACTTTTGTTTAATCCCAACTCCTCCAGTGGAGCCCTTTAAGTAAAGGCAGCTGTTTGCATATAATTGATTATGGAAAATAAAGCAGAACTGAGCACTAGGAATTAATGATAAAGATCTGGGCTGACATTACATATTTAGGCGATTATACAAAATTCTTCACTAATGCTAGAAGACAAGGAGAAAATAACTTCTGAAAAACAAGGAAATTACAACAGGCTGAAGTCTCTCAGGTACTGGCAGGCTTTGGTGAGACGATCAACTCGTTGGCCGAGGTGGTTCCTATGTTTAGCAGCTTCAGTGTCCTCCTCAAGGAGAATGTTTAACTTGTCTTTATCTTGCAAAAGTTGCAGCATTGCGGTCTGCACGTTTTCCCCAAAGTCGTGAAGGACAGAAGACATGATGATCAGAGGTATCTGATTGGAGAGGCGTTTACTTGCTTCCTGCAGGAAGGGGGAGGAAAAAAGCAGAATGCTAATTTCGCAGAAAAGAACTGAAAAATGAAAGATCTATATGTAATCTGGTTAAAAGTGATATTAAGGTTTTAAAATACTGGATTGAGTTACTGTTCAAGAAGTGAGTATTGCTATAAACTAAAAATTATTTGCAACTAGTCTCTTTTGTGCCTGAAATCTAAAAATTAAGTCATGGGAATGTCAGCTGTTGCTTTTTTTCCCTCAGCAAACTAAAGCCAAGGCAGGCTGTTCTCTGCTTAGCTCTGTCAGCTGTCACTGGGCCAAGTTATAGCAGGACAAACATATTCCTGACAAACAGGGGGCAGCAAATCTGCCTCATCAGAGTCTGTGAACTCACAGATAAATAGGCCTTCGTGTGAGAAACCATTTCCAGGACAACAGCGGAATCTTCTTTCGGAGTATGAAACTGCAGCTCCTTCATGCTGGTGTTTTTGGCAGTGTCTTCTGCCTTAACTGCATTTAAATCACACATGTAAAGGTCATCCTGGCAGAATACAATCTTCTCCATTTTAAACTGTGTCCGGATACATCTTTCAGCCTCTGCTGCTTGTTTCTCTCTAATGTCTTCAATTCTCATCTAGAAAAGAAAGGAACAAGAAGTTCTAAGACATTTGCTTCCTTTGGAAAGGTGGCAGTGCTTAGCAGTGTCCCCAGGGAATGGCAAGGTGGGCACAGTGTTCAACAGCCCTCACGCAGCACTGTCTCGTCCCAGACTGACTCTTGGAACATGGAGCAATGCTTTAGATTGTGGTTCCCCTGTTGTGAAAGAGCAGAAAAATGTGGCAGTTTTGTCCCCTCCTTAAACATGAGTGGGATCAGTCTGGAAAACTGGTGTTTCAGTGGAAAACCTGGTGTTTGAAACCCAAAGGAAGATACGAGGAACAAGCAGCAATGGGCAGCCATGGGTCCAGCCTGGTTTTGCATGTGCTTCATTTGCATCCCCCTCTTGCAGTAAGTGGCAACAGCAGGCACTGATGTGAGTTCCATGGCCCCTCCTGCCCTTCTCAAAAGCTGCACTCTCCTGTCTGTTGTCAGCAAACCAACCCTGTCTAACCCCTCACTGTCTGGTGCCTTTATTGAAACCATCCGATATTCTCTGGCCTTTTTGATACTTACACCTAAATGTCTGTGGAGACAGCAAGTTCCCTCAGTCATCCTCAAGTTCCCTTAAAACGCTTTCCTAGCATCCCTAAGAAAACATCCCATCTTTTTTCTCATGCCAGAACTCCTTCCCTCTTCATTCCTCTCACTGTGTTACACCTAAAGACACCTCTGTGTTTGAATGAAATAACTTCAGTCTTTGCTGAGATTCCTGCACTGGCTAAAACCCTGGCTTGTTTTCAGAGAGGGAAAAGCACTGTTCAGCACTCTAAGGCTACCCCCATGCTCACAAATCATTGCAGGGCTTGAATCTGAAGTTAATGATAAACTCTTCAAGGCAGCCATACCAGATTTTCTTTGCATTGTGTTGTAAACATCAAGAATGAGAGCAGAATGAATAAAGAATGGATATATTACAACTTTTCAAAGTTGTGCAAAATGCACTTTCATTAGTGCCATTATAATCACGCTATCTCTCCCAAGCTCTTCCTTATTTTCCTGCAAGAAATTCCACACTTGCATAAGGGTAATGCAATGAGACAGGTACCATAGGCATGGCTGTCTTCACAAATGCCATTCTGTCTTTTGACTCAGGTTATAGGTAGTGCTCACCTTAGCAGCTCTGCTTAGATTGTGAAAATTAGCAAAATTCCTTTTAACGAGTTCCATAAATTTCTCTTCAACCAGTTCTAAGGGAAGAACAGACAGACAAAAAAAAGTCAGGGAAGTAAGTGATGTTTTTAACCTATTGTTATTATGAGATTTGGGAAATGAATTTTCTGTATTCATTCAGAAACAGCTGAGCAGTTGCACGGATGCTCTCTGCCTTTATGATTGACACAAACAAGCAGGAATTGGGTTTTTCAGGTGCCAGAGTGTGACCACTTAACACCTGGGAGATTGAACACCAGAGAGGTTTCTTTGATAAAGCAGTTTCTGTGCTTACAGCCAGGTGTAGCATCACTTGGTCATGAAAGCACACCTGCATCTCACCTCTCTCCTCCGAGGCAAGAGGAGCTGTGCAGTGCAGAGCACCGAGTCTGGCACAACACAGGAGAGACAGGACCACAACATCATTTTTCCTGGGGTGCTTTTTACTGGATGAGCTACACACCCTTTCCCCCAGCCCCAGCAGTCCCTGTATAATGCATGCAAAGGAGCTGTGTTCCCAATTCAGGGTTCTGAATTCCACTCCCTGGGTTTGGGAGTACCAACCAAGTCGCTTGGCAGGCACCAGGTACTTCTACTGTACTGTTTCCTTGCTGTGTAATTTATTATAGTTATTTTCTAACTACCTTCCAAGAGCCACTGGGAGAACTCTTAACAAATGCTGGAGACCACGTGTAGAGATTGAAGGCTCTGGGGAAGAAGCAAGTCCCCAGGTTGAATCAGATTTACTTCCCCACTCTGAAGCACCCTGAGAGCATCAGTGAGAGCATCAGCTTATCCTGGAAAATAAACTTTTCAGGCACACTCGCGTGGCCTGGGACGTACCCACCACGCTGTTCAGGATCATGATGGCTGGCTCCTCCAGTTCTCTGATCTGCTCTTTTATAATGTCCTCAAAAATGCTGTAGTTGCTGAAGCCTGGGAACTCCCGTCCACGGTACTGGTCTTCGTACTTCCACACTTTACTGGGCACAGTTTTTTTAGCTGTAATAGTGAAATAACGTTGCTTTGCTACTAAATCACTCAATCTATAGATTTCAGATTTAGGAAGGAAATCTATTTTTCCCCTTTGAAATGCACTTGAGGGGAACAACTACTGAGGTGATCTTTTGTTACTGCAGAGCAGAGCTAACACACTGTTGCTCACTGAACGAACCCTCTCACACACTGCATCAAGCTTCTAACTGACAGGAACTATGATGGGGCACAAAAATATTGGCTCTTCTTTGCATTCTTCTCCTCACAGAAGTAGCTGGCCATTACCAGTCACTTCCAAGTTTAAAAAAACCCAGAACAAAACAAATCCCCAAGCTCAGCAAACACTTTTTCCAGGGAATTTACTATTGACTAGCTGTTTTTATTTGAGATACCAGTATTTTTTTGTTGAAAGTATACAAATTTGCTATTTTTTTTTTTTTTTTGGTATGAGGTATCACACACCTTAAAGCAGAGCTAAAATGGAACAAAACCCGCCCAGATTCTAAAATACTAATAGCAATAAAATTAAAACATTAACAGTAATAAGAAAAATATTATCTAGATTGTTATTATTTATTATTATTAGTTGGTGTTGCTGTTATTTAGAATGGTTCAGAAAACTCACAAATTCTGCGCCAGAGTCTTGATTTTATTGCTTTGCTGGGAGAAGAGAGACAAGCACTGATTTCTCTGTAATGACAGCATTTAACACAAACTGTGCCTGTGTTCCCAAGCACCAAAGCATAACTTGCCAAACACTACAACAGATGGATGCTCCTGCCTTCTCGTTCTTCACTTGCTTGAAAAACATTTATTGATGGTACTGTGTCTGGATTTAAAAGCAAGGGAGTGGGCTCTCAGGTCAGCTGCAAGGATGGGTTCTGTGCTTACCCTTTGCGCCACACTCCAGCAGAATCACGCCCCACGTTTGAAACTCTTTGCGGATCTTCGTGTACAGCCTGACTTCATCTCCAAGCAACTGCTCCTCTCCCCGCATTGTCTGAGAGATGTCTTGGTTAAAGAGTTTGATCAGCTGCAATGAGTTAAAGAACAAGCAAGCAATTTAGTGAAGTTTCGTTTCTTCAGACTAATTTGTGTGTGTTAAGTAAATCTGCAGTCATTTGATGTTAAAGCAGGGACACGGGTCATAAAAAAGATCCCTTCCTTACGTCTTTTGTGCTCTTAGCTCCTGGTTTGTTTGGTTTTGTTTTGGTTTCTTTTTCAAAACCGTCAGAAGGAGAACAAACTTGATACTCTTTTATTTCCCCCTGTAGACTTTTAGAACCATTTACCAAATTCTATTAGGCCAGACTTGTATGCAGTCTGATGAGCTTTCGTAAGCACCTCTGCTGCCTGCTGAAGGCTTACTGTGAGGGAGTAACTCCCTGAGATGAGACACTTAGATGGACCTGCAAACCATATTTTGACATCAGCAATACACTTGGTCTTACGAGTGCTGTAAACAATGGACACCCTTCAAAGTGTTGAGCAGGCAGTAAGTTTTCCCTCTCTGAGATGCTTGATTTTGACCAATCAGCTGAGGTGTTGTTTAGTATTCTTGTCACATAAACACAGGGAAAAAATTGCTAGAAGGGGCCACGAGCTCCTGTGGTCCATTATTTTTGCAGATGTGGTTTGTCTATGTTATTCTCAAAGCATTTCAGTGACAGATACCACAAACTTCCCGGTGGTCCGTGCTGATGGCTGGATAATTTCAGGTGGTTTCTTTTCCTCCCACAGTTCCCTCCTCGCTCTGCTCTGTGGCCAAACCAATACTGATACTTACATCTGTGAGGAAAAAGAGCTTCTCAGACTCCATTCTGGGTGTGCCTCTGCTGTACCTTTGTAGATCCTGTAATGCTTTATGGAGTGTCTCACGTATTTGGCTCTCCAGCGTTGGCAAAGTTTTCTGGGGAGGAGACAGTGAAGAAGGACATTGAGATGGGTTGAACATGTCTGGTTCTGCAAGGAAAACAAAATCCCTCTAAGAGTGACCTGCACCTGCACATGATCTTTGCAGCTCCTAGAAATCCAAGAGCTTGCTGTCTGTGTCCTGTGTGTGAGAACGGGATAAAGTGCAAATATGGCCTTCATTGAGGGAATGCAGGGGCCAGGAGCTCCCTGAGAAATCAGGCTGGACCTCATTGTGAGGTGGGCAGAATAGCTGCAGTCTAGGGCAAGATGTCACCTACAGTGAGCCAAAAACTGTGTCCTCACAGGCTGTGCCAGGAAGGTGGTGATCTGGTGGTGATTGTTCAATTTCTGATAAATACCTGATTGAACATGGCTGTTTAGTTGCTTCTTTTCTGTAAATTTACATAAATAATTTTTTTTCTCCTTTGTGACTGAATTTAGAGGTTCCCTATATTTTAGCATTTTTCCTTAATGGAATAAGATATATTACTTACAGATATATGTATATCAAATAAAACCCCCAATATGCTTACATTAGTATATTAAGAAAATAGAACATCTTAATAGAGCTTTTGAAGACACTTCCAGTTAAATAGAAATCACCGCGTTTCAGTGAGCTGATAGCAGCAATTTGTCACCCAGGTGATCAACACTCCTCATTAGCAAAAAGAAATATCATGGCTGCCATCGAAAAGGCAGGAGTTACAAGTCACAAGCAGATGAAAAAATTTGCTTATTGTTGTTCTGCAGTTTAAAGGCAAATCTGAGGACAGAGCACAGGCCTTTTTTTTCCTCTGCCTCTCAGTTCGACTTGTTCTCAGCTTGCTGGGTTGAAGAACAATTAAGCACTCTCTGTGCATATAAAGATGCAATCCAACTGCAGTCCAAGGCTGAAGGGTTGAACTTCTTTTCCAGTAGTAACGGGTACAAACAGCTTTGCGTGGTACCCCTGTTACTTACAATGATGTGTTTCACAAGTTCATTTGTGAGCTTCTCTGCCAGATGCGGGATAGTAGCCTTTCCTTCCTCCATAAGAATGCTGTGAAAAAAAACCCAAAAAAGTGGTTTTGGATAGCCAGCCTATGCAGGGCAAGTAGGCAGCACTGATGCTCTGTTTTCATTAGTTCTATTACACAATTCGAGTAAAGAAATACCCTTTGGGGAGTGCTGGTGCAGATGTAGCAACAGCCCGGGACTCTCTGGGCACTTTTATGCAAGAGTTGTTTGACAGCTACTGGCTGAGCAAAGGGAAAGAGAAGCATCTGAAATCAGCAAGTTCTAACAGCAGATGAGTGATGCGCTGCTGTATTATTTCTGCATGTGTGAAGTTCACTGATTCAAAACCCTTTTCACCTGCCATTCTCTGTATGATGATTGATTTGCTGCTGAGACATCCGGGCAGCCTGTGCCCTCAGCACAGGCAGCATTTCTCATGCTCTTTCACCGTGTTTTCCAGTGAATAGAAATACTTCAGTGCCTGACTTGAAGTGCTCGGATGCTTAACTCGAATTCTTTGGGACCACTCTGAACTTCTAAAGTTCATTTCACTTCTTCCACGTATTTTGCACCAAACCACCCCTCCCATTTAAAAACTTTATTTGGTACGTAAAATTCTTCTGGATTACTGAAACACAACACTACATGGGCAATGAGAAGTACCAAGTATAATTAATAACTTTTTGTAATCCTAAATTGGTTAAGTCTCAGCAAATCAACAGGGAGTTTTGAGGTGACTTTAACACGTTTTTGCTTAGATCTTTTCTGGGAGAAGTACCTGAAATGTCTGTGACTCTCAAAGAAGTTTTTCTCCTGCTGGATTGCAGCGGCCAGGGTCAGTTTGTTGTGGATGTCCTGCTGCCCACGACACTTCACGATCATGTAACCTTTTCTGAGGGGGATTGCCCTGTTTTGCATGATTTTGATGATGGACTCTTCGGTTCCTCTGTCCACCAGGTCAGGTTTTGTAAGGACCCCTGTGAAATTAAAAGAGAAAATTAACCATCAATCAGGAACACTCTGTACCATGTTTTATAAAGCAATTTTTTTTGGTATTCTCTCTCCTAGAAAGCTCTCAGCTCCTGGGCTTTGCATTGTAAAACCTATTCTGCAGTTGGCCTCCCACCATGCCTTTTGCATTGCAAACCTTTTTTAACAGGCAGCAGCAAAGCTTTCCTACCATTAATGCTGAGATTTTCAAATTCCAGTTATTCATAACATCAATGCCAGCAAGACACAAAACTGAGGGATTCTTAGAGCTACTCAAGAATCGGGACTAGAAATATCTGCAAATATTTTCTTCAGGCGGTTTTATCTTTTTTTCTCTTCTTCTAGTAGCTAATGTCACATTTTTGGCGTGGAACACAGAACATCAGGTCTAATGGGGAACAAAAAAAAATAGATTTGCTCTTCTTTTCAACTTGCAGCTTAAAAATTATCTCACCTAGTGTCCTTTCTCCACTGGGGTCCACCTCTTGAGCCATTTTCAGTGCTTCTGTTGTTGCAATATCCACATTGCATGGCACCACTACCAGATTGATCGTCTCTTTGCAACCAATAATTCTTTTAAGCAGCATTTTGATCTGCAATTCAACAGAGCAGTAAGGAAGCGCAGTGGAATCAGGTGCTTGTTGTAGGATGTGACCATTTCTAGCAGCATGAGCCACTGTCTGGTGACATTAAATGTCACATATGCTGAGGACAGTATTGCATGCTAAAGGATGGCATGGAAAAGGGTCAGCAGAAGAATGCAGCCTCTTTTCTTATGTCAAGATTAATCCACACCTGGCACAAATTAATCCAGCACCTGGCACGAATGAGACCAGACTGCTGTTAAACCTGTCTTGACAGCTAGGTAGAGTTTAACCTCTCATGCACATAAAATATTTCATTATGGAAATATTAAAGGCATTTTGTATTTAATCACACATAGGAAAATCAAGTTCTGATGTCTAGGTACACACTTAGGGACAGAAAGCAAGCTAGATTATATTGATAAATCTCAAATTTGTATCTCTGAAAGGAGCACAAATGTCTTTGGCTTATATTTGAGTGGAATATTTGTAGGAAAAAAACCAAAACTCAAAACTCAAGACATCTAGTTTATATTCTTTTATGTTGCATTGCCAAACTAAACGAGTTTCTCATAATTGGTGTTGTTTTGCAGAAGCTTCACACAGCTCTATTGTGCTTATTACACAGTTAATTCTTTTTTTCCCCCTGGATTTTGGTGAAGATGCCCCTCTTTTTACTTCCCACCCAGCCCCGTTTCTGACATGCTGCAGTGCTGTAGACTCCATCTCTGGAGCATACAGACAGCTGGGGACAATGGAAATATTTGGATTATATCACATCTGCTGCTTTCTTTTCAATACAATAGAAAGATTACTGTCTAACTGTGAAATTAAATTACTCTCCTCCCAGAAAGTAAAGACCAGACAATCCAATCTTGTCTCATTTTTATTTGGTATATTTAGTTTAGTTTTGTCTCCTCTTATTCCAAGTCCCTATTTAGAGGTAATTTAGGAGAAGCAACCCACCCAGCCCCTGCACATCACCCTCACAGCAGGCCTTGTTCAACTAGAATTTTATTTGCATTTCCCAGCATTTCTTCTAAAAGCAGCCTGAGGAAGAGTAGACTTCCCCTCCACTTTAACACGTAATCTCTTAACTCCAAGAAAAGCTCTGCTGGGACCCCTCAAGGGATGAGACCCTGGGCACAGGTTGGCACATGGGGCTGAGGTTTACCTGGTCCCCGATGTCTTCTGGCTGGCCCCCCATGGCCACTCTGGCAATTCCAGGAAGATCAATTAGGGTCAGATCTGGGACATCTGGGGACTGAATTTCCAGGGAAATTAATTCTCCACTAATGGCACCTCCAGGACCAGCCACAGCATCCTGGGCTGTGAGGAGAAAAGAGCAAGGCAATGAATACAAGCTTCAAACAGTGCTTCAAACCAAAGCTGAACACAATGACTTTGAAAAGTACCTACTACCACCTCAGGTTCATTTAGCCTTGGCTTTTTCTTTCAGATCCAGCCACGCTCTTACATCCATTTATGCAAAAATCTAAGGACATGGTCACGCAGCACATTGAAATGGTTATGTGAAGTCCTTTTGGAATATGAACTGTAATATTTTACAGAACATGTATTTATGAACTATCAGACAAAATACATGTAAATAAACCACAACGACAGGGATCAGGTAAAATATTGGTCAGTTGTAGAAATGCTTCCTCAACAACAACAGACTTTGTAGGCATTAATTAATCTAACAACAGACTTTGTAGGCATTAATTAATCTTTGGACGCCTTGAAAGATAAATAGGTGTTGTTCTATATTATTCACATATTGATAGGGAGGTTAAGAGATCAAGCATGTTGTCCCAGATCGTACAAGGCAATAATGCTTGAACTGTGAACACAGAAAAGCAAGGAAATCCCACAGTTATTCTCATCAGAGATTTTTCAACTCTGTTATTCCCTTAATATAGTCCTACCAATTGCCTGGCCAGTTTTGGAAGGATATATTGAGAATACCCAGATAACATATTGAAAAGATACTGAAAAAAAAAAAAAAAAAGGAAGAATAGAAATGTGCAGGAAATAAGGACAATCCAGCTTTCACATTTAGGGCAAGTTCTTACTACTCTTTGGGTGAGAACAGTGATTTCTTACACAGCATGAAATGCCTTCACAGGAAAACTGTGACATGCAAAGGGCAGTGACTGAGGCCGTGGTCACAGTACCTAGCAGAAGCTCTCTCTGTCCTCCACTCTGCCTTCTGGCAGTTTTCTCCAAAATCATAAGACTTCCAGCCAGAGACACCTCAGCCACTCTCTGAGCTTCTGAACTGATGACAGGAACCACTTAGGGCTTTGCATGTTTACAGTCTGACAGACAACCTCCCCAAACCAGGGAACCAGGAAGACACCGCCCAGGTAAGGACACAGCCTGAGCCTTTACCGTGGATCGTGATGAAAGGATCACGGATCTACTGAGCGGCATCCCTGCCTGTGGTGTGGGAACCTTTAAGGTTCCTTTAAGATGACCTCTAAGGTTCCTTCCACCCCGGGCCATCCTGTGATCATCACGGATCATCTTCAGCACAGAAGCAGTAACTGGTACAACTCCTGAGGGAACTGCAGTGTGCTGACCCACCTCCTCCTGCTCTGACTCTGGCCCTCGGTGTCACTCCACAGCCGCTGCGGATGCTGCTCAGTCTCAGAGGATCCAGAGGAGACTGAGCAAGCCCAATCCACTCACCTCGTCTGATTGCTTCGTCCACCTCAGAGGCGTTCTGGAGCTCCAGGGTAACATTCTGGTAGCAGATTTTCCCTTGCCATGGCTGGGTGTGAGGTAGCCTCTTGAGTTTCAGTTCCAAGGGACACCGAGTGACAATACCTGCAGAAGTTCCAAAGGCAGAGGTAGCTCAGCAGGAGTTGTGCACAATACACAGCCTTGTACTGTGTGGTGTACACAGGGTTGCCTAATTCTTCACACAAAAACATGGAAATGTTCCAAGAGACAATGCCAGGGGGATCTCATCCAACTTCCTGCTCAGAGTAGGGTTGTCACTGGAGCTACAGGAGGTCAACCATGGCTCTTCCCAGATATGTCAGGTCTTGCAAACCTCCACAGGTGGAGATTTGCTCCTCTCTGGATGATCTGTTTCAGTGCTGCAACTAAATCCTATGAAAACTTTTCCCACAAGTCCAGCCTGAAAGGCTAGAGGGAATTGTCCACTCCTGTGGAACTTGCAGAACTTATGTGTGTGAAAATACACACACACAGAGCTGGAAAGGGAATCTTCTTGAGCTGCAAAGTCTGCCAGCACTCTTCCCTGACTTAAAAAATATTTTAAGTAAAGATCTTAGTACACCTTCCAAAAATAAAAAGAATAAAAAGGTATCTGTAAAAAAAATTGTTTAAAAAACCCAAACAAATCCCAAAAGCAAATTTCAAAATTAGTTTTCCATGTGAAAGTGATACTCTGCTGCACTGCTGTTTCCTGGGAAATGCACACAGTCAGCTGGTGCTACTTTTCAGTCTGTCCACAGCTGGGGAGACTACACTACACTCCTTACTCTCTTCACCACCTGGAACATGTGCCTTGGATTTTCCTTGTGGTGCCTCACCCATGCATCCATATCTCAGTCATGGGGTTATCCAATTCTGGACCAAAAAAAAAAGAAAAGTAGAAAAAAAATCCCTTCCACCTCATCCAAGTGAAATTCAGGTGAAAACCTGCTGAAGTGAATTCTTACCATGGCCCCTGGGAAGGGCAACACCAGACAGGGCCTCCAGGACAGAACTTTTCCCAGAGCTCTGGTCTCCAATCACTGCAATTGCAGGCAAAGACAGGTCTTTCTCTATTCCAAGAGCTCTCAGTCTGTCAACGAGATCAATGCAGGGTCGGATCTTTTCCTCATATTGGTTGTACAAGGTGTGTTCTGCAGCCTGCCAGAGTTAAACTTACAATGAATTTTCCACAGTTAAAAAAAAAAAATTAGATATATTTTCTAGCTCATCGTTCTTTAGTAAAACTTATTTACTGGCATCAAGCTGTACTTCATATCACTGTGCATCCTTGCATCTCCATGTTATAAACAGCTGCCTGTAAATATGAAAAAAACAGTTGAGGTTGGCTTAAAAACCATCTTTAGTAAAAATACCAAATTTTGGAAGCTGTCCTAAGAAGATAAAGAGTAGGAGGAGATCACTTTACTAAGTGTGCTTTGTTATTTTTTTTTTTAACAGCTGCCATTTTCTTCAACTCATCTACAGATGCACTGAAATATGTGTATGCAAATGAAGACTGGTCCCAGTAGTCACAGAATTTAGGACAGAATAGCTTATTACATCTTTGTTTTGGAGTCTGAAGATTTAATTTGTGCACAGACACCAAAAGGCTTCTGCTGTAGCATCCTTGACAGGTGGCTAAAATCCTTTAAATCATCATGGCTCTTCTTTCTTTGCCTCATGCTAGGCTCAGGTAAGGTGAATATGAGTGAGTTGTTTTAAATGACTGATTACTGTCACTTTCTGGTTTGGATACATGTCCAGATAATAAAACAGGCTCTTCATTTACATGAAAACAAAACAAATAATTTCCAGCCTTTGGCAAAACAGGTCCATCTGCTGTTAAATATGCTCAACTAAGTATATAAAGATCAGCTTGGTCTCTTCTCCCTGTTCCTGTCTCCATGTTCCAGTATGACTGCTGCATTTAGAAATGCAATTTTGAGAACACCAATATGTTTCAGACATATTGGGCCAGGCACATTCAAACCTGATTTTTTGAAAAGAAAAATGGAAGTTCCTCTCCATCACTTTTATCCAAGAAGGATGTCTCTAAAAGTATGTTGTGGACCAGATGTACTCAAACGGAACAGATTTTTTGGTTCAAGATGAGGAAGATAGCACACATTATTGGAGGCAGGCATTTAAACACTGTCTTCAGGATGATGTTTAATAGCTAGTAAATTCTCAAAAAACTTCAATCACTGTGTCACGGACTTAAAACCAATCTGTGTTCAGTGTCAAATATCCAAGCAGGTTATTATTAACCTTTCCCTGCGTTCCTGTTGAAAGAGCTTCAAGTAAAAAATATCTCAGCTTTTATGATTTCTGTTCAGCATTTGTTGTTGAGAATGAAACTGATGCACATCACACATTAAATTGGCTTCTAGGCTGCAGCCATTCCTTTTTTTTAGACCTGCATTGTTAAAGTCTGCAGATTAATTGCAGGTACCTCTCTTTCTGGGCACACAAATGCCTGCTTGGCCCTGATCCCAAAAGTCCTCCTTAGACCTAAAAAGTGCAGATTGCCCAAAGAGACAAAGGAATTCATTTTGGGGCATAAAGTGAAACAACAGAGTAAGAGTGGGGAGGATCTGTGCCTTCTGGCCTTACCTTGTCCTGTTCTCTGGAAAACTCCTTCTCCAAGTCCTTCTGCTCACATTTAGGCCTTTTCACAAACCTATTCTCTGACATCAGAGCAGCTTCTTCTTCCGGTTCTGGTGGGAAGGGCACTGCAAAACTGTCTGGATAGGTTTTTACGAAAGGAAATGCAAACCCTTCTTTCTTTAGGGTGTGTTTGGTTCTTTCAGGAGACTGTTTGAATGCTGCATTCATTTCATCCATGGCCTTCCACGTAGGTTGTCCGTAGGTGCTTCACTAAACAGTGGTCACCGCCTGCTCCAGCCACGCTGGGGTGCAGCTTCTGAAATCACACACGGGGCAACGAGTGACTCCACTTTGCAGCAGTGATCAGAGCAGAGGGAATCAAATACCACTTTTATTTCCTGATTCAAGTCCTCAGTAGGTACCAAGTGCCACAGGTCTTTTAAAATCACTAAAATTGGTCTCCAGAGGACAGGCTTGAAACACTTCTCCCTACCTCTCTTACGCATTTTTTGTGTTTCCAAAAAAAAAAAAAAAAAATTGCCGCAGAAAAAACAATATTTGGTTTATGAGGAAAATAAAAGTTACACCAGTTTTTGCAAAACGCCAGTTTTCCTCAATGAAATATTTTGCTTAAACGTGTTTGGAGAAGCTCAGTCAGTGTCTGGGCATGACTGGAGGGAGTGTGAAGCCATCACTTCCTGGGGTAGGGCCGTGGGCTGGGTCTCCATGGGTGGGACACACCAAGCCATAGCCTGCTAAGTGGCCAACTCACCTCTTTTGTGGTAGAAACACTTGTCAGAGGCAAGCCTGACACCTGTTTTAGGAGCTTTGTATCCTGGTCCCCTCCTCTATAGCTTAAAGCCCTCTCCCAAAAGGAGACTTTTTTTGATGTGATGTTAGAGAAGGGAGAACCAGGAGGATTTTTATTTCTTGTTCAGCTTTCCTTTATATAAAAATTTTGTTTTATTTTCTATGGGTTACTGATGAAACTAGAGGCTTTTGACAGGACATTTTCCAGGGAAGGTGATTTCAAGCGAAAATGATTTAAGGAAAAAAAACAGGAGCATTTTTTCAAAGTCATATTTTTTTTAGACTCCCTTTGCCAAAACCAAGATCTGCTTAACTCAAACACAGAAGAAAATGAATTAGGAGAAACACATCTTTGCTTGAAATAACTTCCTGTTTTGTTAATTTTTTTCTTTGAATTAAGTGTACAGGTTTTCTAATTTAAACCGATGCCAAAATAGGATGATCTGACAAAATGTAGGTTATATTTTCAATGTATAAAACAAGTTTGGAAAAAACACCACATGTTGTAGTAGAGTAGTCAAGAGGCGGCTTTGGGCCAGGCACAAGAAGTAGGACACTGGGCAATTATAATTAGAATTATTGCTAATACAGTATGTAAATATTGCCAGTGCAGTATCAAAACAACTCTATCATCTATTACAATGGGTTATAATCAGGCTGTGGTCCTCCCTGCTGTGTGAGACTCCCTTGCTTCCAAAATTTCTCAGAGCAGTCTAGGTGCAGCTTGGTCCACTTAGTCCCAGATTTGGCCAACAGTCCATGTCTAAAGAGTTACAATATAAGCAGGTTCAGCCAGAAATGTACAGGTTTACAGTCGTTGGCCTTGCAGAATTCACCATGGCAAAGCAACAAAGCACGTCTATAGTTAGTTTAGGATTTAATGTCAGTTTTTGAGTGGATCTTGGGGATTTACACTCCAGTCCAAAAGCGCTGGGGGAGAGGGCACTGGTACTGGTGGGGGAAGAAGGGAATGGGAAGGGGGGAAGTTCAACCCAGAAACTTCCTGCACCCTCGGGACACCAGCCTGCCCTGTCGGCCCACTCTCCAGCAGCATTTTACACCCTTTTTGTGGCCGATGTGCACTGAAGTGCACCATCAGTGCAAACTTCTCAATTCCCGATCTCTGGGATGAATTAATTATGTAAGCATCCGGACATCCTGCAACACCCACCCGGTGTGCTCGTCTTAGGACAAACCCCATGGCCATCGCAGACGTGGGGAGGGCTGAGGATGCGTGAGGAGACCCGACTATCTCTGGTCACCCTTTACAAACATCGAGATGGGGTGCAGACCGCAGAGGGCACACACGCACCCCCTAACAAAGACACCTCCAGGCAGCACCAGAATGAATCCACAAGTGTGGATTTCTGGGGCTACACCGCTGTTCTCCCCCCGGCCCTGGAAAAGGTGAGTGGGTTGTGTAATCGTTCCCTGTGCCACTCGGGCATGGTGATTTCTTTGTGTAGCGAGCCGTGACAGCATCGCATGGAAGAAAGGAAGAGGGGAAAACAAAAGAGCCGCAATTTAAAAGCGCCTTCCTGCAATGGGCCAGAATCCACATGTGAAACATGACACTTGGATGACGTGATGAGACTGAAAGTCTGCCAAAAATTTCCTCTCACCAGAGCAGCTCCTGCCCCCTTTGTCGGGACAATACTGATTTCCTTGAGCTTTGCCTTTAGAATTTGCCTGCCTGCGTGTGGGAAACCTCTCCCAGCACAACACGAACCACTCTGCACAAACACCAACCTGCTGATGGTTCTGAAGAGGAATTGCCTTGTTTTTCTCTTAACGATCCTGGCTTTGCCTCTCTAGGAGATGCAAAATCCCCTATCAGAAAGAATCCCCCAGGTGCAGAGCTGTGGTGCTGAACCCACACAGCTCTTGGATTTCTTTTCTCTCTGTCCAGCCAGGAGCACATGGACTTCTGGCTGACATACCCTGTGATTTCAGAATATTTGGGTACACTTCTCTGGGGTGTATGTTTATTAACTCCAGCTGTCTTCTCAGAAAAAAAATTATGAATCAATGCAAAGCTTATTGTGGTACACATGAATACCACTGGCTTGATCATCTCGCTGAACACTGCCTTTAAAAAACGTGTCTAAATTTAAATGCCCTCTTTCAGTTGCCTCCTTTTAAAGAGGAAATAATGCTAACTTCTTTTTTTTTTTTTTCACCCCAGAAAGCAAAAAATCTTGCTCCTGGCAACCTTGTTTAATCACACTTACTTTAGACAGTTATGCAGCCTTCTCATATTAAAAGGAGTGAAGATAACAGTCAAAAATTGCATTACTATTTTTGGAAGAAGGGAAAGAGAAACTTACCCTTGTAAACGTCCTGTAGAAAGGAGAAGCAGTAACTGTTTGCAACTTCTTCAGCTGCTTTTTTATTTACAGGCTCCACCTACCCATTATGACAAGAAACAGGAGAAATGAAACCAATTCTCACTGGAAAAATATTTCTCTTCTGTGGAAATGGCCAGGCTTGCTGTTTCAAAGTACAGAGTTGCCATGAGTGGGCACCACTTGCTTACCTTGCACCTGGCTCAGTTAAGGGGGTGCTTATCTTAACACCTAAATCACATCCTCAGAGAAGTGGAGATCTCACTGCCGTAAGTTCATAGAGCCATAGAATCCTAGAATGGTTTGGGTCGGAAGGGACATTAAAGATCATCTTCTTCCACCTCCTGCCATGGGCAGGGACACCTTCCACTGTCCCAGGTTGCTCTAAGCCCCATCCAACCTGGCCTTGGACACCTCCAGGGATGGGGCAGCCACAGCTTCTCTGGGCAACCTGTGCCAGGGCCTCCCCACCCTCATAATAAATAATTTCTTCCTAATATCCAATCTAAATCTACTCTCTTTCAATGTAAAGCTGCCCCCCCCCTGTCCTATTACTACATGCCCTCGTAAAAAATCTCCTCTCAGTCTTCTTCTCACTGAAGGCTCACAGAAGAGCAGCCACACCTTTGCACCACTATTCAGTGGATGATACTGAGGTGCAACTAAGTTTAATTATTGCTGAACTTTTAGTGAATTGTGAATTATTAATTAATCACTGTCTAGCCTTAGGATATTTAGCCCTAATGCTGCAAATGCACTTATCAAAGGCAGTTCTGAATCTGTTATAGCTGTCACCTCAATAAACAATTCTCTACTTGGCAAAACTGTCTCCAGGAAAGCCTGTGGAGGGGCTCTGTCAGGCAAATGTGAAATTCATGCTCTTAAGGCAACAGCTTTGTGATAGCTCTGGAAATAATAATGCAGTGTGTTGGTTTGTTTTCCTTTCGTTTCCCTGTATGTTCAGTGAACAGCAGAAATGAAACTCCCCCCAACACAGCTGAGCTCCTCCTCACTTGGCTGTGCTGCAGACAGGATGTCAGTGACAAACGGCAGAGGTACTTGGAAACAACTGCCCTTGAACAACAACTTGCCTTTCCTCCCCACCAAAAAGGCATCTCACTGAGTCAGCTCACTCCCACCTGGGGCAAAACCTGCTGGTTCAAGAGGAGCCCAGGTGAGCTGCTGTGTCTTCCACCTACTGGGAATGCTGGTCCTGTGCCATCCGAGGGACCCTTTCAGCCTCCTCATCCCTTCATGCAAAAAGCAAGTGGGGGAGAGCCCTCCCCCCCACAGCAGAGGGTGTATTTTTTCCACCTCCCAGAGGGACTTTCCAGCCCAGCCAGGGTGGCAAACCATGCCACCACTCACCTGGGCTGTGCCTTGGCTGCCAGAGGCTGCAGGGTATGGCCCAGGTTGTTGGATGTGGGTGACAAGACAGCTCAGTGGCACACAGCACAATTTGTCTCTGTTAAGCACTGCTTCAGGGCAATTTCAAGCTGTTTCTCAAGATCTTGTGATGTTTTCTTAGCTTCACTGGGTTGCTTCCTCTTTTGCTGTATGTGCTCTCCCGGCCTCATTTTTTGTGGTTTCTTTTTTCTTTTTTTTTTAATAGTCTCTAAGCTGTTAAGCAACATCAGCATGCTTAACTGCATGAGGGGTTCAGTGGGGGGCTTTGCAAGTCAGCTGCAGGATCAGCCCGTACTTCTCACTGGTTTTGCCTGTTGCCTGGATCGATCAGCTGCTCTCCATTCCTGGCTGTTTTGGTGGGTTTCAGACTGCCTTACTCTGGGTCCAGCTGCACAGCAGACACACTGTTCTCTAGACCCAGCCCTTTTTCCTCCTTCCTCGCCTGGCAGTGACTTTCTCCTCTTGGCTTGTTCCCAAGCTCTGGCTGTGGGTGTGTGGCAGGATGTGACACAGAGCCAGTGCTGAAGCAGGACACCTCTGTCCCTAAGCTCTCCTGGCCTCTTTCACCATCCCCATCCTTGCACTCAAGTGTACAGGAGATCAGTCTGAGTAGGAATGAGCTTCTAAGTCACACTGTTGTCCCAAAATATGTTCTTTCACCCTGTGAGCAAGAGGCTGAGCCGTGCACAGAGTTGGGGTATTTGGTTTATTTACAGTTCTGCACAGAAAGAGGTGCTGAGTGGCAAATCCACAAAGCCAGCACAGCGACTATCAAAACTTTTCACTATTTATACACACAAAAAAGCATTAATGCTAATTGGCTACAAGTTGCAGAGTTCTCTTACTAAGTAGTATTCTATCTTCTGTTGGTTAAATTGTTCTCTCACTTCTGTTGATCAGTCCTCATGCTCAGTCTTTCTCATCTTTCGAGTCAGTGGGTTTTTTGGGTTGGTGGGCACTGAGGAGGTGGTCGTGATCTCCTCTTGCCAAAATCACCCCTTCCTGATTTGATGAGCTGTTTAGTTCCTCACAATCTGACATCATCTTAGTTTATTCACCAAGTGTCCTTGGTTTGCTGGTTCAGCAGTGAGTTATGTCTGGTTTCAGTTGATGTATTATTTCAAGTTTCTTCTAGTCCTTTATTCTACAGCTGTGGATGTTACAGGCCTGGGTGCAAAGAGATTTCAGTTTCCTGACAAGTGTCTGTGAGAAAGCAAGGCTTTCTCAAGGACGCTGCAGGAAAACAATTTAAAAGTATTGTAAACTATGGTCTTGTTATGAGACCAAAGAAGAAAACATGAGGTAAGAGTTGCTAGGTCCAGCCAATCCCTCTGGGGGGTGGCTGGTCAGTGAACCAATGACCTTGTGTTAGTCCAGCGTGCTAAGGTATATAAGCACCTTTGTAAATACAATAAAGAGGTCGGTTTGCATCTACATAAGGCCGTCCGTGTCGTTGGTGTCCGGGCTCGCTAGCGACATCCAGCTACTGCAATTACTGAGACGTTAAACATAATTTATCTGTTTGTGAGCTGCTCATCATTTCCTCCTGTTGAGGCTATGAAGCCTGTCTCCACAACAGGACTCAAAAGGCTCACTTTTTATGAACATCACATATTTTTCTGAAATTAATCACAGGGATGACAGGTAAGTCAATCGCTTCATGATTTTCCAAATGCAAATACACAGCGCTGCAATTAAAACAAAGCATAATAGGGTTAGCATTAAGAGAACAACAACATGGTGAAGCATCTTATTGGAAATCCCTGTAAGCAGTTGGTAACCATCTGAAAAGTGTCCCACCATCAAAGTTATGCAGGAGTAGCTGGATGTTCCTTCCTGTTGTCAGTTTTTCCCACTTGAACACAAAGAAAGTCTGTCTCTGCTCATCCTCCAGAATGCAAAAGAAGCATCTTTTAAATCCAAAGCAGTCAAATAATTATTAGTCCACGATTATTTGGTTTATTAGTCTTAAATCCTGTACCAGCCTACACTGCTGAGAATGAGGTTACTTTAGTGGTGTCTGATTCAGGCTGACACTCTCTAAGCATTCAGTACTGCACTCAGGATGTTATTCTCAGGTTCCTCTGAGCTCTGGTTCATTATTAAACAGATTCAAGCCTTCCATGCCTTTTCTTGTGGTGTTATATAGAGGTTTCTGAAGAAGTAGTTCAGGCATTTCACTTGCAGAGTACATCTTGTCCCAACAATGCAAGGGGACATCCTAGCAAATAGAAACTTGTGAGTCAGTTTAGTGTCTCCAGCTGTGCTCTCCATGGGTCGTGAGAATGGCTCTAAAGCTCATTTTCCCATTACACCAACAATCAGAATTATAACTTTACTGAGCAAGCCCTTGCAGTGAGTTATTACTGAATGTCTGGCTCCATTATCCATCAAAAATGCCTGGTTTCAGTTGATGTATTATCTTAAATTTCTTTCTTCTACTCTTTTTTTTTTCTATAGCTGCTACAACTACTGAGACATGTTAAACATAATTGATCTATTTGGGACCCATACATCAATACTAGTGATTAGCTAATGCATTTTCAGCAATGCCTTTTTTATGTGATCAGTTTGGTTTTATTTAATCATAGGACTAGTTTTCAAAAAAAAGAGGAACTCTTAGCAGTATTACTTGCTGTGAAGTGTGAATTCAGGGCTCTTCTTTCTCCCCACATCAAGACTTTGGTTTTTCTATTTTCTCCTGAAACAGCAAAATAAAAACTTTATCCCCTTAGTGGGAAATGTTTTAGTGTAAGGCATTGGATATGGTTTTCATGCTTATGTAATGATTTATAACAGCTTGTTTCATGGCAATACAGTTCTACAGATTAAGACAACACAACAAAGGATGTTTAAAATAGGCTAAGCAGAATTTCATTCAAATCTGAGAGTGTAGAGTATGTTTTGAAATAATTTTAATGAACAGAAAAATGGGACACGATGCAAAAGATGAATGACCAAGCATTTGTCAAAGCCGTTTCAGATTATAATTTTAAAAGAAATCAAAATATAATGTAAATGCAGTCGTTGGCAGGATCATTATGTGACATAAACCATTAGGAAAAATCCTTAATCATAAAATTTTTCAGATAATATACTGGATGTTGTCTAGTCAAACCTTATAAATCAAAGTGGTTCAGACTGTGTTGCCTCGGGCTGTATCCTGTTGAGTCTTGGAAACCCTCAGGTACGGAGGTTCCACAGCCTCACAATGAAGTTCATTCAAATGATTGCATTATTTTTTTCCCTTCTTCATATCCGGTTGGATGTACCCCCCATGTTTCAGTTCCTTTCTGCTGTCTCTCATTCCCTCACTGTGCCTCTCTCAAAGAGCCCAGTGCCAGCCTCTCAGACAGAGGTGCTGGGGGGTTGCTCCAAGCCCACCCCCAGAACCACCCCTTCTCCAATGTCCTGGCTTTGGCTGGGAGAGAGTTAATTTTCTTCCTGCTAGCTGGTACAGTGCTGTGTTTTGGAGAACAATGTTGATAACACACAGATGTTTAGTTGCTGCTAACTGCTGTTTACCCTCAGTCAAGAACACTTCAGTTTCCCCTGCTCTGCCAGTGAGGAGAGGCACAAAAAGCCAGGAGGGGCCTGACCCGGAATGGCCAAAGGGATATTCCATACCACAGAATGTCATGATCAGTGTTTAAGTGGGGAGAGTTAGCCAGAGGGGTCCTATTGCTGACTGGGGACAGGCTGGGCATCAATTTGCGGGTGCTGAGCAATTGTGCTGTGCATCACTTGGGCTTTATTTTTTTAAATTTCAAGTATTAATTATTATGATAATATTTTACTTGTTCCAATTATTCAACTGTTCTGATACCAACTCAACATTTTTTTTTCTGATTCTCCTCCCCATCCCACTGTGGGGGGCATAGATGAGTGAGTTACTGCCTGGAGGTGCTTTGCAGTTCAGGTGCAAAGCAGGTTCAGCACTGGTTCGAGCTAACGGAGGCAAAAAGCATCTTGTCCCACATGGTGGGAAGGAGTGGGTGGTGATTTGAAAGGCTTTAAGCTAAACAGAGGAGTGGAAAGGTCAGAGAGAAAAGATAATTGGGGGACATTCTTGGGATGTGTGTGTGCCATGAAGGGTCTGAAAAATACATCAGTAGGTAGAATACTGTCCATGGTTCAGGGCAGAGAGACACTTCAGTCAAAGCCATTCGCTTTAGTTGTGTGTTTCTGAGCCTTGTTCTCCTCTGGTAAGGGATGAGCTACAGGGAATTGGGTGAGATGCTGCGTATAAACTCTTCCACCTCCTCCTGCAAATGTCTCAAATGTATTTGTCTGCTGTTTGACTTGGCTGAAGTTTGATTCACAGTACCAAGAGGGGGCCCCTCAGTTTATGGGCAAACATGGGCCAAGCCACAAGGTCTGTTCCTTTCAGCAGCAGTCTGCTCTCACCTCCTCCTACCACTTCTCTCTCTCCAGCTCCATGGAGTTAATATTCCTCAACATTGCTTCCTCATTGCTGCTTGGAAAAACTCTATGGCAATCCCCTCATTTTTCCATGCAAATATGGGATAGATCAGTGAGGGTTGAGCA
>WBMZ01010677.1:0-189902 GCA_013400975.1 Atrichornis clamosus | reverse complement strand
TCACTCTGCTCACTCTGCTCACAATGCTCCACGCTGCTCACACTGCTTCACATGCCCACTTGGCTTATTCCCAGCTCACTCTTTTCGGGTTTCCAGCTGTGTTTCTTACAGCTGTGCAGCTGATGAAGCTCTGCTAAGAACATCAGCCTGGTTGCTGGTGTTCAGCCACGAAGTATGGTGTGAGCACTTTCTTTCAGTCGTTTTATCTGCATACAAGATTGGCCACAGCCACAAAAAGCAAATAAATTCTCTGACAAACTGTTTCTATATTTGTGCAACTTGTTCTGTTCCGATTGGCATGGCACAACTCTTAAGCCTGTACTTGGCTTAGTAAAACCTGCTCTATATATCTCTTGATCATCGCTCTCTGAAGCTTCTGGAGAAGGAAAATCAAACCCTTGCTTTCACTCTTTAAAAACTGGCATTTATAATAGGTTGAGCTACATCCATCCCTGTAGGAATTCCTACATCAATTCCCTCTGTAGGAACAGAGGGTGCTGGATCTCTCCCTGGTTTGCATCCTGTGGGAAGGGTTGAGCTCAGCAGCCCTTGGTCACTCCGGAACCTGGAACAGGTGGAACAAGTCTCTGTGGACTTCTGAGGCAGCACTGCAAACAGCAAGTTTAGGTGAGATTAATTACCCGTTTTATATTGAGTACTCGAAAGCATCCTAATCTGTACAGCTAAGTGCAGGACTGCTGCAGAATATATCCCAAATGCAGGACTGCTGCTGAATATATCCCACTCTCGCTGGATGTTTAATATATCATTATGTTTAATGACTACCATTATTTGGGTTAAAATGGTGCCGAGATGCTCAAATTTGGCATCTGTGCCTGTCTTAATTTTGGCAATTCCTATCTGCGGGATGCTTAGATTCGCAAGCCTGAACTTCTTATTATACCTTGGGATAATTAGCATTATAGTTCATAAGGGAATAGAGCAGAATAAAGGATTGAACAGAAACTGTTACTTTTAATTAAAATAACAATTTAACTAATATTTTTCCTGTACTTTTGCTTGTGTTAATAATGTTGGTGGACAAGGTTATTCGGATATAATAGCAATTTATGTGTCAAAATGGCTAATTGGATGTAAATGAGTCAGATTCAGTTAATGCTAGTAAAATAATTAGCATTTTTTCAAGGAAAAAAGGACAAAAATCAATATGGAAGAAAAATATTTACACCATCCAGAAGGGTTTGGAAAATTAAAGGGAAAAAAATTCTTTAGAAAAATGCACTTTCAAGTATCTTTGAGAAATAGATCAGAAACAAAGTAAACAACCATTGAATGTTCAGAAATTCAATGTTGCGAAAGTAAAAATCTTTAGGAATAATTAAGGTGGATAAAATCTCCTTGCATTGCTAACAGTAGAAAAAAAAACCTTAATCACAGAAGGAGTTAGGCTTGATAAGTCAAAGGTGCCAGTGAAGGTGTCACAAATAAATAATTACCAGGCTTTGATCTTACTGTCACTCCAAAGATCAAAGTCTTAATTTTTTAAACTGAGACATTTTTTTGCATGGGGACTGCACAATTCTGCTGGATCGTTTTAGAGTGTTTTTACTCATGCAAAGTAAGGATCATCTAGAAGTCTGCAGGTAAAATGAAACTCAGTGGCATAAATGAAAATGTATCAGAGATACCTTAATAGGAACTTATCTTCACACCCACAATGACCATTTTGATAAGCTTTGGTATGCTGAAGTCAGGGATGGTCTTAAAAAACTTAGTTGAAAGTCATATGAGTTGGGGTTGGGTTTTTTTAGATATTTTAAAGATAATATATTGGCCAAAATATATTTCATAACAAATGTAATGCATACAGCTCAGGGAGTATGTTCCAAAGAAAATCTATTCAATCGAGAAGCATCAAAGCATTCAAGCAAGACCTTGAATGAGTTATTAAACAGTAAATAGTCTGGGAATGAAGGTAGAAAAATATATATGAAAGAGAAGGCAGTGAATGTGATGAGCCTTCTGCAGAGGCTGCTTTTTCCCCTCGGCCTGTAATATAGGTATGAATTTATTCTGCAGTGAACATATTATTTATATCTTTGCTCACCACCTTTTTATCTCATGCTTTTGGGTTTGGAGTGACTTTAATGGGAGCAAGGAACAAGACTTAGCTTAAAATAAAGATGTCCTCCTGAGAGAAAGGCCAGGGTTTGGCCCCATGAAGATCAAGTCCTGAAATGTTAAGGGTCATAACAGCTGCTGATTGCCTGCTGGAATTTCCCCTAAATTGTTGCCTTAAAATACTCTGAGTTTAAATGGAAAGTGTCATTTTCCCTCAAGTAAGCTATTTCTCTTTAGCTATTAATTGGAGAAAGAATACTGTGAGCCATCTGTTATTATGCTCAATTTCTGCAGGTTACGTAGCAAATTTTAGTGATTTTTTTTTTCCAGTTCACTGACTTTTTTAGTGATACAGTGTTTTCAGGTAATTATTTCAGCTGCGAAAGATGTTTTAAAGTAAAGGTTTGCTATAAATGTACACATGCACAAAAAGCATAGGGCAAGGAAGAAGAATATTGGTGAAAAGCATTTCATCCCTAGATTATCAATATAAATCCCAGCCAAGCCTTGTAATAACTGAAAGCTTTAAGATGGGCATTTATCAACCTATCCAGCCTTGTTGAGGAGTCTTTTTACAAAGAGCCTTGGAGCATGGGTTGAACTGAGGGCTCTTGTCTACAGCATCCTTTTCTATATTAGCTTTCTCTCTCTGTGAATCTTGCAGCATTTGTTCTTGGTGGCCCATTTTTTCTTTGCAGGCTTTTGGACACTGGGATTCAGAATCACTGGTCTGCAACTGGCATCTTCAAACTTTGGGACTGGGTAAAAAAGAAGAACATTAGTTGAAAAGGCTTTTTAACTGGAAAAAAGTAACTTTACCAGCAGAAGGAGGACAGGAAAAAAGAGAACTTTTTTCCCAAGGGACGTTTGCATTGCTGCTGCATTTTTGCCTGATAAGTAGACACATTTGTAGAGTGGCAGTTTTCAGGCTTCAAGAACACACTATAATCAGCTAATCTAAACCTGCAAATAGCACAGGCCACATGTTTTTCTCAAATTAGTTTAGGTTGAAATAGGACATATTTTTTAGAGAAAAGTCCTGTGAAGTGTTTAGTGTCTAGTGATGTGACATTTGTCAAAGAACTGGAAAGATGTTCCAGTGGTAAATCATCCTTCCTATAGAAAGTACACACCATATGTCTGAACGGATGCTCCTGATTCAGTTTCCAGTTCTTGGGTCTGTTTGCCAGACTGAGAAACCCTCTAAATCCACTTTCTGTTTGACACTGTATGACTTGGACTATGAGCAGAGACTTTTTGTTCTAAAATCTCTTGAACACCTGGAACCTTTCTTCATGAACCATGAACTATGTTTTCTAATTCTTTCATCACTCTTTTGTCTTTTCCTCTGAACTTTCTGACCACTCAACATCTGTCTTGAACTAGGGGCATCAAAGCTGGACACAGTATTTCTCATCCTGTTCAGTATTTCCACATTCAGGGACCGCATTCATCTTTTTAGCAGGACATCTTACCCAAAAGCATGTTCAGCTGAAACCCCCTTGGTTTCCCCCAGTCCTTTTCAGATTTGTTAGCACTGTTAGCTGTGTGGTCTCTGTCTGTTGGAGTTTGTGTTGGTTGGTTTTCCTGGTTCCCAAAGCAATCCAATCCCCTCTGTACTGCAGGCTCTGTCTCCTCATTATTCAGCCACTCCTCCAATCTTTGTCCATCTCCCAACTTTGTTAGCAATGATTTTGTGCTTTCTTGCATATCAGTGATAAAACATAAGGAACAGTATGGCTAAAAACTAATGGCTTTAGGATCCCACTGGAAAAACATGTTCAAGAATAATTCCCTAAGGAATGAACAGTTACTCAGATTTTAATCCTTTTAATGTACGTCATGTTGATTTTTATGTCATTCAGGTTAATCAAAACATCGTCTAGTAAGCACCATCTAAAGTAGCTTTTAGAAGTCTATTATGCCATCATTGTTACTTTTAGCAACCTGAAACCCCATAAAAAATCAAATTAGTTTGATTTGGCTTGCTTTGAGCCTGTGTTGATTGGCATTAATTATATTAGCCACCTTTACTTCCTTATTAATCAAGCCCCTCTCAGCCATTTCATTATTTTCTGTGTGATCAGTCAGGCTCACAAGCTTTAATTACCTGAGCTGCCTGTGTACTACCTGCTGAAAAGTTTATGTCCTCACATATGAAGAACAGTGCCAATGGCGCAAGGGCCATCTTAACATTCTTGATGGCATGTGGAGCAGATGATTTAAGATGGTGAAAAAACTAAGAAGGGGAATATGTAGCTTTTTTGCTTACAGGACATTAGGAATCAGGGCACATTGCAGGCAGATAGAAAGATACAGTGTGGCTTGTATGGAAAACAATTTTCTGGTTGCAGAGGATTTTAACATTACCTCATCCATTTGGAAATATGAAATACTTGATAAGTGGGAAAATGTTACATGAAAGTAGCATTCATAAGTGACTACTTTCTGAACATTTTTCCGCTTATCTCTGGGTCTGTCAATCATTTTTTCTCAGTCAGTCATCAAAAATATAAACAAATTAGAAAATTGCTGAAGTTTTCTGCCAGAGAATCTTTACTAGAAGTCCTTGCATATATATTCAATTTTCCAAATATCAATGTCTCGCTCCAAATTAGAAACTCTTCTTGTTCTCCAATATGAGTAAAAATTGCAGCTGCAGTTATTTTTATTCATTACTCATAGAAGCGGATTTACAAACCCAGGATCCTCAAGGGGAGATCCCACTTTCTTCCCTTCTCAGTCCCAGGGCCACAGTGCCCTCATCAGCTGGAGGGTGTTAGCAGGGCTCTGTGAAGGGGCACCCACCAGGATCCCGCAGGTTGGGCTGCGTCGTGCTGGTTTCTGTGGCAGGGGCACCGGCCGTGCGCAGCTGCCACCCAGCACAGGGTGGCCGTGCCTTGTCTGAGGAGATGCAAGGCTGGGAGCTCACTGCTTTACTGGAGACTGCAAGCCCAGAGGGAAAATAGACAAACAAGAACAGGACCTTTGGGAGTGTGTGCTGATTCCTTGGACACCCACAGGAATGAAGGTAAAATTATGAAAAACCACTGCTGTTTCTCCCCTCAAACTGTGTAGCCATGAACTGAGAAGCGCCCCTGCCCAGGCTGTCCCCACCAGCCAGGGGCAGGACTGCAGCCACTTTAAATCTGCAGACACAGCACCAAGGTGAGGCTGGAGCAGAGCCTAAGCAGGAAATCAAGGGGTTTTCTCAGAGCATTTGGTGAAGTATTTCCACCTGTGATTTGGGTCCTGATCCAGCGGGAGAGCAAACCCTGCTCTGCTGATGGGGAGGAGATGCAGACGCAAACCCTGTGAGGACATCATCTCCCTTTGCTTTCTTTATCATGCTCTCCTTTCCAGATTTGAGGGGTTTATCTTGGTTGTGATTAGTTTCCAAAGGAAACTGATATCAATAAAATAGCTACCCAAGTCCATTTTAAATGCCTGTGGGGACACCACTACTGCTGGTGCATCTGGAAGCTGCACTGCTGCCAGAGGACATCTGCACAGTGGGACTGGGCAACCCAATGCTTCACTGGGGGTGCCAAGCAGTCAGGAAACAGGTAGTGAAAAGAAAATTGGTTTTCTAGACTGCTCCACCTTTTACAATACTCATTGCTGCAGTTAATGCAGTATTTCCTTAATGCCTGAACCTTCATGCAATTTCAGGATGTTTGAGCTGGAGGATGGTGTTGCTGAGGAGGTGGCTGCCCGTGTGTTGCATATTTGCTTGTTGTTTTCCTTAGCTGATAGCAGTTTTTCTCGTGCAACAGTCTGCTAAGCCACGCTGTACCTGGGGATTCATAGTGACACCCTCTTCCTTGGTTGGACAAAAGTCTGCAGGTGTCCCAGCAGAAAACAAAAATTATTCAGCCAAAGCATAGGAGCAGACTAGTGTTAATTAATAGATCAATTATAATCTATGCAATAAGTCGATTATAATCAATGTTCAGGCACTCACAGATGTGAAAGTACTCATTTTTTGATCCATAGCCGCAATAAAGATATTGATCTCTTAAAAAACAAGAAAGGAGTGATATTTTTTTACTCTCAGGTTTCTAAAACCTTAGTTTTAGAAACATCCTTACTAAAATGACATCATTCTACAACTTCAGTCCTTGGTCTTGACCTTAGAGTTGATGTAAGCAGACTGCTGTGCTCCCCTTGAACATCACCTCACCTGTGTTAGCTGCTGTGTGAGCAAACAGTTGGTCAAAGTTAGAGGTTAAAAAACCCTCTCAAAATCACATATCGGAAGTCTTATCTCTGCATCACAATGTGGTCTTATCTTTGTGGTGGGGGATCTTATTGCTGCTTCCTGACCTGTATCACTGCCGTTCACTTGCAGCAACTGTGGCTTAACCATGACATTGAAGAACCCTTCTTGCTTAAGAAAGAGGTCTTATCATGAGGAAGCTGATTTAGAGTGCAAGATCATTGTGCTTTTCCTTCTACTAAATGTATGGACATATTTTTAGATACTTTCATTTTAAAATATTCATTCCTATGTGAAACCAAGTTTTAATTCCTAATTATTTCTTAGGTTTTCTCATATCACGCCCATTATTTTTTATCTTATAAATAAAATGTGCTTAGGGACAGACGTTTGCACAGATGGTATATCTTAATGGGCTTTGTACCAGCCTGGTATTAGATACTGTTGCCCATATTAGTTAACTTTCAGTTTTGAAATTCAGAGGTAGTAGCATTTTACCATGGCTGGTCGGATACAGTGACATTGGAAAACTGTAAAATTTGCTTTTATACTCACTGCTCTTTAAATTAGATTTACTGGTTATGTCATTTGGGGGTTTAGGTTACCTACTTGACATTTCTTTGTGCACAGCACAAAATGTGCAAATTTTTGCATCCATAAAGTAAAATGTGCTGAGAACTCTCAGGTTCAGTATATCTGTATCTGGACACAGCATTTTTCTTTGTATTTCAAGTGAAGTCCGCGTTCCTGCAAAATACTGTTATGATGCCAATCCAACAGCTTTTGTTTGGATTTCTAGCACCATTTCCCCTGTCCCCCGTTCTGTGTCTCACAGGCTGGCACGGCTGGAGGAGTCAGTCTTGCACATCTAGAGTTTGACGAGGGCTAAAGGAAGATGGGAAAGATGCTGCTGTGTTTGTATCCTGATTTCCCATTGGTGTCAAGCAAATATTTCTTCCACACCATAAATATTCAAAAGCAGAGGGAAACTTCTTGCCTTTGAAATTATTTGTCAAGCTATCAAAATTTACAGAAAGTATGAAGGAGTTTTTACAGAAAGTCTTCTGCATAATTCACCCATCTAATTTCCTATCAGATCTGCCCTACCAGATGTTTCTGCTGACTCAGGCTGATGTGATCATAAATTCCTATCAAATGTTTACAAAACCCACCTTTTCAGTTTTTTGCAGGGAAGTGTAGAGACTATATTATGTTTTATAGAGAGATAGATCGCTGCTGTAAGGAAAGGAAATAAATTTCTGACTGATTTGTCTTCATTGCCTATGAAAATGGTTTATTTGACTTGATCAGATTCTGTCTGGAACCAAATCCAGACCATTTTACTGAGTTGTTGCTGCAGATGGCTCTGATGAGGTTACCTGTGTAAATGATGGGACATGAAGGACTTGGCCATCGATACGAGGAAGACCCATTATAATTTAATAGCCCTGGGTAGTTTCCATCTGCCCCTTCTCTTTTATTTCTTACAAACCTGTGTGCTCATGTTTTGTGCTGATGGGTGTGTAAGATATCCCTTCTTTGGCAGCGTTTGCTGTGTTTGGCCATTGCGTGGCTCATGGAGAGCAGAATTCCATGGGCAGTGAGAGGGACTTGACAGCACCCTCCAGGTCCACAAGGCCAGGCAGTGATTTCTTGCATTCATTTATATCAGTGCCTGCTCCCACAAAGGAAGTCAGAGCTATGACTCTGGGGTGCTCACATGCACTGGTGTGGAAACTGGGCTTGTAGCATTCTCCAGGTAATTCTTGTTCAAGAGCCCACACTTCTTTACTGAGATATCTAATAAAATTAACACATTGTGAGGTTAAATGATCAATAATTCTAAATTTTGTTTTCTTACCACCTTCTGTGGGCACCAGTAAAATACTTTCTTGCAGGCCAGATCTTGAAAAGCTGTCTTTGATTTCATTAGGAGAGATTGTAGATTTTAGAGCCCCCAAATGGGCATCTTTCTATGATGTTTTACCTGATTTGGATGACTCAGCAATCAAAAGGCATGGAAAAATTTGCTAAGGAGTTCACTTCACTTTGTGGTTGCCCTTTACGAGTTGGAGGCTGCACGTGTTCTCCATGGGCCACACTGGAGGAGGTTGTGTGTTAGAGGAGAAAGGGATGAGGAGTTACAGCCTCGTGACCAGAGTCCTCAGACATCTTCAGGCTGGTGGCACTGCACACCAGCTTCACTTCATGACAGACACACACAAGGAGCACTGCACCTCAGTGTTACATTTTGTGTTGTTGAAAGCACGGCCCATGGGGCTGATTCCCCTCTTTGTGTGAGACCCAGCACAGGCAGGACAGAGAAACAACCACAAAACCACAGATGAAATGCAAAGAATAAATTTATTTTTGTTACCTCACCAACCAGGGGATCCCTGAAGCAGCACCTGGGCAGAGGCACACAGCAGGGAACACAGGCACCCTCCGTGCTGGATGTTCACCAAACCTGTTGTTTTCACCAGTGTTTCAGGGATTTGCACAGGTGTAGTTTCTACTGGGGTTTGATCTTTCCCACAACATGGCAGGAATCTTGAGCATGTTCGATAGATGCCTCCAAATCTATCAGAGGCCTGTGTTTAGATGTAAACACAGATGTTCTACTTGTCCAACTCACAAGGCTAAACAACAATTAGTATGATATATGTGTTGTTCAACACCCCAGCTGCAAGTCACTTGACCGTGCTTACAAACCTTCTTGCCAATCTTCATTATTTTGCCACACTTTGCTACTGCTCTTAGTATCAGCTGTAGTTGCATCTAAGTTATGTGTAAAAATAATGAAGGATTAAATTCTGCTTTCTTAACATTGTTTTTTGAGGGAGGGGCATAGATGTTGCAGTTCTGGAAAACACTGCATAGGCAATTAGTATTTTTTTAACCTCTGGTTCACCTTCCTCCTTCTTAATGTTTGTCTTGCTGCCAATAGATCTAATTGAATAGAAACCTGTGAAGAAAATTAAACATTCAAAACACATGCTGGTCACAGCAAAATAACCATTATCCTTAATGGGAATTGCATGTACATATTGAGTGAGGGATTCACCACTTTGCTTTTAATTCCATGTCATTTAGAATTACTGAATGAATGTGTGTATCTGGGCTTGTTTTCATCCCTCTAATGTACAGAAGATCAAATCCTAATTAAGGGGAAATAATTATCACTCCATCCTCTCACAGTTCTCCTTCCTATGTTCCACTGAAATGGTTCAGAGTAGGTATAGGTGGAGTCAAAGATTAGCACAGTTTTGTGGCCAAATTCTGATTTTTAATCTTGCAGCAGGTCTGTCTCATTCACTGCTGAACTCATAGAGCAGTAAATTTAATAGCTCCATAATTAGCCTGGTTTGTAAACAAATACTACTATTTAGATGATAGTGCAAAATGCTCTTCCACAGAAGTTATCAAATATACAGTTATTTGGGCATATAATTTGAAAAATGAGGGTTATTTAGTGGACTGGTATTTCTTGTCAGACCACAGCATGAAGTTAATTTGCTGTTGTCTGACTAGCTTGTGCCTTCAAATCACTTCTGGCAGTGAGGGGAAAGCGTCTGCCTGAGGGACACCAGGTCATTGGCGGGGGCACCTGCAAGTGCCACATCCTCGTTAGGATTGCTTTGCACAGTGCAATGCTCCTGTCTGTCCCGGGGCTCATCAGGCCTGTGCTACAGCCCTTCCGTCTTCATTCCTCAAGCTTCTTGCTGGCACGTGCCAATCCCAGACTGAAGCAAAGACAAGACACACGGGTGCCTCTCCCTCCTCCCGGCACTTGCCTGCCTGTCCAGGAGCATGGATACAACCGTGGCATCTCACTCTGTCCATGTTTACGTCCTGTGACAGCACTGACATCAGCTGCCTGTACCACGGCAAGTGCTGGAAGTAACAATGATTTACAGCAACTGCTCTGTCTCACAGCTTTAGGAGGATTGTGCCATAGCAGGAGCTACAACACATGAAGCATCTCACGTCTTGTAGTCACTGTACTGGAAGAGTACAAATTGTTCTGAAAAACAGGTTTAAAATACTGGATTCCCACTGACAGTTGTATATGACAGTTTTAATGAATGTTTGTGACTGAGCTGGAAAGCATTTGGAAGGAGATCTGTGCAACGTGTGCACCTTTAAAGCAGCATCAGCAGGGGTTTGGGTGTCCCCAAACGGAGTCAGGATGACCAGACCGACTTTTTCCAGCCTGGAGTGTGGCAGTGGCATTTCTTTTACAAGAGGCAAGTTGTTTATTGTTTTAAGAGGACAAGGGTCAGACTACCTGGAAGAAGGAAAGTGTCAGAGATTTCTCTGAGAAACCTCCAAGAAAAACAGAGGTGGAGAAAGCTCACATTGCCCCTTAAAAGTTGTAGATGGCAGTTCATGGGAGAAAAGATTCAGCTTGATTCTCAAGTTGCAGTGAGAGTTGGCAAGGTACAGGATTATGAAAGGAAGTTTGCTTTTGTACTTTGTGAAATGAGCATATTTAAAATGGAAAGAAAAACTTGAAATGCCACAGACCATGAAATGAAAATTTCAAATGCTATTTCAGGACAGAATTACGCACTGGATGCTGTGCAGTTTGGCGATTGTGCTGCAGTCCTAAGTCCCACATTGGGACACCTGCTCCGGCCACAAGCACTTTTGGCCTTCTTCAGAGAGCAAAGACGTTTTAGCTTGTGGCAGTGGTTTAGGGACCAAGCCAAAGAAGCCTACAAGTGTATTACCCTGATAGCAGGGGAACATTACAATGCTTTTATCACTTAGGAAACACTGAGAACACTAGAAACGTGGCAATGGGGGGCCCAAAAAAAGCATGGTCTGAAGTCGGCAGTTTAGCGTGGGGCTGTCTGACGCGTTGGCTCACATGGAGAGGTGAGCAGCATGGAGCCCACCAGGATTTCAGTCCTCATGCCTGCTGACAGTTGTCAGTAGCTGTGTGCACAGCATGTTTTTGGGTTCAGTTAGCCGGGGCAAAGAGCATCTCGCACCCATGTACCTCAGTGCCTTTAACTCATCTACTGCAGGCACGAAAGCAAGATTTTAAAGAAAGACTGCTGTCTAAAGCTGTTGTCTTCTTGTGGGATCCCTTCAGTCTCGGTTATCTTGTGCATCCTAGTTAACAAGCCCTCTGGAAAAATTAGAAAGAAGTGGGAACAAAATCTCTACTGGAGCACTTTGAAGGCAAGAGCATTTCCTCCCAGTGAGAGTCATGCAAAAGCCAACCCTTAATGTCATCGAGTAGGGTACACATTTGTCACTGCACTTAAAATTATTGCTTAAAGATTTTTTATAGTTTCATTGCAGTGGTATCCAAGTGTCTCACAATGCTTATTCATTTTGATCCCCAGTTAGTGAAGAGCAGAGCAGAGCAGGTTCTGTGTGGATATAGTCAGCAAGACATAGAGAACTAGAAAAATGGCATAGACTAAAGGTAGGCTGCTGAAGGTATTTAAGCACATCATGTTCTTCAACCTGAGAGATCTCTCTAAGGTCAGATGGGATGATGAGGCCACAGCAGGGAGCTGAATCCAGGTGCACTGAGTCCTTGATCAACTCCTGGATTACCATGCTTCCAAAGCAGAGCAGTTTAGAAATGCAAAGATAAATGGAGGTCTGTTTGATCCTTATCCCAGTTTGATACAATGAATTTAGAAAAGATAGGATTTGAGTGCAACCTTTGATTTCATATTGTTGTGATCAGCATATTTAGTACTTTTGATCCATGCTGGTAACACAAGAATGGTATTTCAGAGATGTGAAACAGCAGGCAAAATTTCTTATTTTCAAGCCATGTTTTATTCTTAATCAAAGCAAGGACAAATAGACCATCAAAATTCCTGCTCTGCATCATCTGAGCAGAGAAACTGGAATGAATGATGTGCCAATGATGAATAGGCCTATTACCTTGTAAATTGTACTGTATAGTACCACTTGTAACAACACAAGATGCTGAAGTGCTTTTTTGATTTAATGATTTAACACATTATTTTAGTTCTCATTCTAGAGGCAATATGGACAGGAAGACGTATCTGATATTTATTGAAGTTAAAGTTGAAAAGTTGGTTTCATGTAACCATCTCCAAAAGAACCATGCTCTGTAGCAGTAGTAGAAGTAGTAGCAGCAGTAGTAGTAGTAGTAGTAATAATAATAATAATAACAGCAACAATAACAATAATAGTCTAGAAGGTACACTTTTCTAGTATCAAGTTTGGAAAATTTCAGTCAAAGCTACTTGTCTCTGTCACTGTGGGATCTTCCCTAGTTGCAAATAGTGGAGAATTTTCAGGGTTGTGAAGTTAGGATGGAAGTTGATGTTGATTCAACTAATTTCTTTCATCAGAAAAATGGAGTTTCTGCTCCTTCAAGAAAAAAAAAACCCTGCCAAAAAACTTCTTTTTGTGGAACCATAATCATGTAATGAAGTAGCATGTATAAGAGGTCACAGAGGAAAAGTCCCACTGGACATCAAGGCTCCCTGCTCAAGCTCGTAGTGGTGCTCAGGCACCAAAAGGTTCTCTGAAGGGGCCTCCAGCCCCCATGGTGGCTGGCAGCTGTCTCATGCAACTTCCTGCTCATCTGCCTCATCTTGTGTCTGAGAAGGAGTTAGCTTAGTGTCCTCACTGCTCAGTTCATGTGTTGATTGGACGTACCCTTCTTATATTTGGTATTAACGTGTTAGCAATATGCCCAAACATGTTTTTTCTCTTAGTATCCTTAGTTTTACCCTCTCTTTTTCTGCCCTGAAAATAAAGACACAAATTCCTACTGTATTTACACTGAATTATCATCAGCTCTCTGCTGCCCATTGCTATGCAAACTGTGCTTTTTTAGCCTCTTCTTGTATGTCAAACACTTAATCATCCATAGCATCATAAGTACTCCATCTCTGCTCCTGCTCCACTCTCCGACCATCTTTCTCAAACATTGTAAGCAATGTTGCATTTTCACACATAAGACTGTGGGGAGGTCTCACAATTTCTTGTGCAACACTGTGAATGCTTCCCCGTCTCTGTGGAAATACTTCTGATACGTTCTAGGATCTTTTTGTCATTTCTGCCTCTTGGTGGTTTGCAGTGATTCTGTGATCAGCCAGTGCTTCTGGATATATAGAAGTGTCTGTCTAGACAGTGAGGTGTCTGTCCCCTAGCATTTCCAGATGATGAGCACTCTGCTTATGCCAGAAATGCTCATTATTAATCCCTGGCTGTACGGCCTTGCACTTTGCACAATTGATTTCCATCCATTTCTATTAATTCAGACCTCAAGGTCATCCAGTTATTACTGTGTGCAATCCCTGTTCTCTTCTGAATTGACAGAACTCCTTCTAACTACGTATCATCAGCAAATTATTACCACCCTCTTTCTTTTGGTTACAGTCTTTAATCAAATTGATCCCCAGAATGAATCTTTGAGGAAATCTTCTGGTAACCCAGAGAGTTGTTCTCAGGTTTCTTTGGAAAGGCACAACTCGCATCTGCTGGAATTTATCTGCGTCTTTTCAGATATTGCTGTCTGGTTTGTAGTAGCAAACCTCCTTCCCTCTTCTGGTTTCCTCTGCACAAAACGTGTCCTTTACATAAATGCTTAGACTCTGTGATAACTTTTAATTTTGCTATAAATATCAAGATTGACTTAAAGTCAATACATTTTGCCATAAATAGAGTGCATTTCATGACAAGAATGTAATTAACTTTTTCCTAATTAATTGTTGGCTGCTTGCCAAATTAGTTCAGTCACAATATGTATTACTTAAAATGATTCCAAGCAAATTACTAGTGTGGCAACCAATTGAAAACACTCAAATATCAAAACCTCAGCAGCCTACAGTTTCCATTCGGAGGCAGGTCAGAGTGGAGCTGCAGTAAATGAAAAAAGAGTTAAAAGTGTTTTTTCCATAGTTGTGTTAGCACCATTTATTACCCAGGAATGATGTCATCCTCAGAAGCTACGATCTAAGTCTGTAACTGAATAAAGCTCGATCCTGAAGTACCTGGCTTCGGTGACATTAACTTCAGGGTGAGTTTAGCCTTTTGCTTGTGTACGCAGAGTACTTCCAGCACGACATAGTAAGCCACATGTGTTTGTTCAATAATGAATGATAGTAGCAGGTGTCGAATGATTGCCTTTCGGTTAATAGAAAAAACCAAATTGAATTGGTGCATCTTAATTTCATTATTTGAAAATAATAATTTGATTAAGCTTGGAACAAGACCCTTTCAATCTGGTGCTGGGAAATACAGGGGTTTCCTTTCCCTGCTTCACTCCCATACCTGGAACTCTGACGCTGGCACTCCTGGCTCATGCTGCTGTAGGGCATGGATGAGGCATCTGACCCCTTGCTTTTAGTGACCAGAGTCCTTCAGCTCCTGGAGAAATCCCATCCTGCTGTGCTTTCCAGGCGATCTCATCAGCAGCAAGGCTGGCACATGGAGTGATGCAGCACCCCTCTCCAGCAAGGCTGGGCACGGTCCCACACACTGCTCGGGCAGGGTGGTGTGACCGTGGCTTGTTCCTCTCTCACCCCCTGGATGCTGTGTGGTACAGGCAAAGGATTGCACCTGTAAAGAAAACCTTTTAATGCTTAGACCTTTCTGTAAGACTTGCCACAATCCTTTAGTCTGCTCTTTACCCTGGAGCATTTAGTAAAGATAACAATGAAAGAGGATTAGTAGGTGAGATATAGTCGGTGCTGATGGGGCAATTATGATGATTGGGTTTTTTTACTTTTGCACGTCAAACTAGAGGACAACATGGAAGAAATGCTGTGTACCAGTTATGGACTTGTATTTCCACAGAATCATACAATCATTTAGGTTGGAAAGGATCTTTAAGATTATTGAATCCAACCATTTACCTCCTGCCAAGTCCACCACTAAACCATGGCCCTAAGTGCCACAACTACACATCTTTTAAATACCTCTAGGAGTGGTGACTCCACCACTTTCCTGGGCATCCTGTGACAATGCTTGGCAACCCTTTCAGTGAAGAAATTTTACCTACTATCCAATCTAAACCTCCTCTGGTGCAACTTGAGGCCATTTCCTCTGGTCCTGTCACTTGTTACCTGAGAGAAGAGGCCAACCCCCACCTGGCCACAACCTCCTTTCAGCCAGTTGTAGAGAGTGACAAGGTGCCCCCTGAGCCTCCTTTTCTCCAAGATGAACACCCCCAGATCCCTCAGCTGCTCCTCATCTGGCTCGTGCTCCAGATTCTTCCCCAGCTTCGTTGCTCCTGCCTGGACATTCCTCACCTCTATGTTTTCCTTGTAGTGAGGGCCCCAGAACTGAACACAGTGCTCGAGGTGTCACTGCCCTGATCCTGTTGGCCAGACTGTTTCTGATACAAGCCAGGATGTCTGTGTAGAGGTATGCTGAGTTTAATGCCACTTACAAACTCACACCTTTAATTGCCACTTACTGTAAAAGGGTGGTACAATCCGAGCAAAGTCTGGCAAGGTGTCTAGAGGAATCAGAAGTTGTTTAGAAACAGTATCCTGAGCTACTGTGAGTTCCTTGCTGACAGAGGAGCTGCGCCCCTGCAATGCAGGAATCAACTGTCTCTGGAGGAGAGGACCTGGCATGCACTGGGTCTTGAGTTTTTCCTTGACCAGGAGATATTTTCCTGTGACATATTGTCTAATTTTATATTTTAGCTGTAATGCCACATAGGCTTTTTTTTCGGTTGAGTAAATCTAAATCTGAATAAACAGCCTAAACCACTGAGACCATTATTTGGCTACAGTAATCTCTGCATGCAGCAGCTGCCCGTCAGAGTTGCAGTGTTGAACCTGGAGGTTTCGTGCTGTTCTGTAAGTAGATCTGTTGCAGAGTTGAATCATTTAAAATCTCATCAGTTTAAATGAAGCAAAGAACATCCCAAAGAGCTGCATTTTGGTCTCTGCTGCCTCAGTGTGGTCTCATAGCCATGCACTATCCCAGTGTCTCTGAGCTCTGGTTTTCACCCCGGAGTGAACCCTTTGATTTCCACCTGCATACACGAGCTGTGCCTACACCTGAGGTGACAGCCCATCGTGTGAGCCTATGCTGATGGAGAATGGCGCTCCCCTCACCTTGCACACCTGGGCATGGTGGCTGTGCACCTCGGGGAAGGCAGTTAAGGTTGGCAAAAGTAGATGGCTTCATGTTTTCTGCTGAAGATGGCTTTCTGGAAAGCAGAGATTGGATGAACTGTGTCCTCAAAGTGTCTTTCTCTCTTGACTGTTTTGTGTCAGCACTGGGGAGATGATAGAAATATCACATCAGACTTGCATCTGCCTTTTCAAGTATAAATTATAAACTTTTCAGGGCAATGTCCATCTCTTGAAGGCCCATGTACAGCACCTTGCACAGTGGATCCCTGAGCTTATCTGAGGTCTCAAATGGTCACTGTACTGTATCTCCACCTATTTTGTCACTTCTCTATGAAGGCTATTATTTTCATTATATGATCAGTAGAAGAAATGATACATTACACACTCACATTTTTTTAATGAACATGTCAGTCTTTAGACATAAAGAAATTATGTTTAAAATTTTTAGCAAATGTTTTCAAGCTAATGTACTGCAGTGGCCCCTTTTTTGTTAGCCACAGTAGCATGCATTAAATGTCAAAGTGCTTTAGACCATACAACACAATATGTCAGCATTATGCAGCACCTGAATGCTGGATGCATTTTTGATGCCCAGCAAAGGAAGAGAGATGCTGCATTGTTGGGAATTCTTCCTGACTTTCAATCAAATACCTGATCTGCAATGCCAAACACAAACTGCATTTCATTTAAAAATGCTGCTAGGTAGTCCTTGATTGAACACTCTGAACCTGATCAGAATCTAATTTGGGTTTATATTACAAAAGACCCTTATATTAGCACCTCTAGGAGATCAATAACGGGTTTTAATGCATACTAATAAAAAAGGTCCTAATTCCAAATACAGCTTTAAGTTTCACAAGAGCAACATAGTTCTTGCTAATCAAATCCTTGTTGAACAAGGAGCAGTGAAATGGAGTACTCTTTTCAGACAAACGTCTCAGAATTGCACTAACAAATGCCACAAAAGGAAACCACGCTAATCTATTTTTCACAGTTGTGAGTGCAATTAAATGGCACATTTTAGGGGAAAATGTTTCTTCATGGGGGAATCCTGACTTCTTCCTACTTTTAGTGTGCCTGCTCAGTATGTACTGCAGTAAAACGTTTCCCTTTATGACAATAAAAACCATCATCATCTGTAGACTTAAGAAAATATGGAAGAAATTATGTCCATACATGATTGCTCATACTAGCAAGTAGAACATTGACTGGCAGAATGATTTTTCTCAAAGGATTTGCCATGGTTGTACAAACTCCATATTTGGCTAATTGATAATGAAGACAACCCTTCATCTCTTTTCTGTGGTACCTCAGCCAATGCTTCATTGGCAGACCGGAGCCCTAGGAGTCTGCTGTACTAATAACTGCATGTCAATTTATTAATAATACTTTAATTCAAAATTCTATATAGACAGGATGCAATTTGATTTTCTAGGATTTATTCTTATTTTCTACATTACTGTGTTAATTACATTACTGGATTTGGTGAGCAAAAACTCAGCATGTCTCCCAGATCTCAGCAGCTGATGCAAAACTCAAGAAATTGATCTTGGCAGTTTGTGTAGCACTGCAGGTGATGCACTGCGTGGGAGGTAGAGGAAGATTTTATTGATCCACTAATGTCATTCCCCATACTTCTGTCCTCCCACTGAACCGACCATTTTGTCTCTGCTGCAATAACTTATGTGTTGCAGAGCCACACTCCTCTCTCTGGTGTAACACCAGCCTCTCAAAGAAGGATGCTCATGATCTCCCTTCACTTTACTGAACCACATCTATTCCTTGGGACTTGTATTCTGATTCTGTTGTGGCTTTTGGGGTTTATTTTGTGTGCATCCATTCATACTCACTCAAAGTATCCGAGATGATTTTTGCTGGGCCTGCAAGAAGAATGACACTTGTATAGTTTGTCATAAAAAACAGCAGAGATATAAGCCTGTATTTTTTCACCAAAGCAAAAAAAATGTCCTAAATGCCTGGGGATGTATTCATAATATGACAAGGAGAAGGCAGTCTGTGTGAATATAAATCAGAATTTATACAGTAGAGCCCCTGTTGGGGTGGCTGAAGTGGCCACGCAAGCCCCTGCTTCTATAGTTTAGGCTTTTTCATTTTACAGAAAAAGATACAGAGATTTTCAATTAACAAGGCAAAATTATTTCTGCAATTACATCGTTAAACCTCACAGCACAGTCCTGTTTCCAGAGACAGGAGCCATGGTGAGTGGAGGGCTTGTGTGTGAACAGGGGAGGGACAGTCTGGAGTCACTGGGAGATGACCTCCAGAGCTTCCATTCCATCATGTGGAGGTTGCTGCTGTGAACAAGCAGATGGAGCATAGGATGGCCTGGGTTTAAAATGCCCAGACTTTTCCCTTCAGAAGTAACAAAATGCTCTACCTAATGTTGTACTGAGGAAATAAGTGTTGAGCATCAGTGTTATCCTAATGTGGTCCTTCTGTGAGTGCTCTCCTTCCCTACCTAGACAACACCCCTTCCCTCTGAAGCTGGCACTGGGGGAAGGGGTGCCAGCACCGTTTTCAGACAACAGTGTGCTCCTCAGAACTTTGTTATCTCCTGCATGTCATCACCGTGCCCTGCTACCACCAGCAATGGTCTTTGCAGCTGAAGGCACCAAAACGAGCACACAAGGTCCTCCAGGCATTGAAGCTGCTTACACATTGACGAGACAAAGAAATGGTCCCTGGAGAAGGCATTCCTCAGGTCTACTTTGGTCTCTCTCCTCGCAGGCTGCAGTTAGTTCCCACGTACAGTTCCACTGAAATGTGGGCTGCTTTTGTCCTAGGACGAGCAGAGAAATGTATGGATTTCCCTAACCGTGGTCCTTGGCAGTGCTGTACTACAGCCACCCCCAAACTTTCCACTCATTTCTAGAGTTTGCTTGCCACTCTCTGTAGGAGACTCTGGGATTTGTTCTTCATACATGTACTTTTTGTCATTCTACCTTAATAAATACAACAAAACAATGACAGGAAACATATTAAACATGTGAAGTTTGCATATGCAATGGGATGTCAGGATTTTGTTTCAGATTAAAAGCTGTATAAATGTTTATAAATCTGGTATGGAAGTGTCACTGATGTAGTGATATGTTACCATTGGCCAAATTGGCTGCAATTTCAAAACTGTGAATTTCTCAACATTTCTCAAGAGTATTTCATGTTATTTGCCAGCTAATTAATTGTTTTTATTCAGGAATGCAGTGTCATTTTTGCATTCATCATTCATATGAATGAGGATTTCTCACTTAAACCTTTTTTTTCCCTTATTACTCTTTGCTCTGGTAGAAACCATTTCAGAAAAATAGATTTTGATTATTGTTCATTCCGTAATAGCAAGGTTACTAATGCAAAAAGAAATCTAGATACAGTCCAGAAGTTTTTATTAACATTTTATTTGCTGATGTCTTAAATCCAGAAAGGTTATATCAAGTTTAAACTACATTAGCATTTGTATTGAGCAATAGCTAGTCCCTAATGACTTTAGAATTAGAGTTTACTGCTGTGAATACTTAATCTTTCTTACAAGCTTTTAAATTAGAAGAATAAATGCTGCTAAAAAGAAAAAAATCAAGTTATGTATATGGTAGAGTTGCAAAACTATACTGTATGATTAAATATGCTATAGTATTTTGATTTAGGACTCAAAGGACATACTTATTTTTCATGGAGAACTATATATGGAACATAAATAATTCTAAATACAGTTGAGCCAAATATTATTCAGTAAGAGACGGGCCCTAAACTATATCTCATTGCTTTTTGATGCCTGGTCTGCTGGTATCACTGCAGTTACAAATTTGTGATTATTTAGAGGGAATTTTAAAGAATGTTCTTACTTTTAAGTGAATTTTACTGAGGGGCTGCTGAGAAAACTGATGGTGCTGCTGTGGTAGGGAGGGGAAGTCTTAAAACCTGGAACATTTTGAAACTTTAATTGCCAATAATTCTTGCAACGCTTATCAGGTGAATCGTATGTATTATATAATGTGAAACACTGCGCTAATCACATCATTATGCAAAGCCTTTTTCCAAGGTAGGTCTTGAAATGCCCTAAGGATGCAGCAGGGAAGTGTTGGGGAATTCAGGATGTATTTTCACATTTTCCTTCTATTTTATTCCCTCACATTTCACACCACCTCATGCCAATCATTTGTTAATGAAGAATAGGGAGTTTCCTTGTCATTTGTTCCTGAAATTGTACCTTGCCTCTGAGATATACACTGAAGGAAGGACTCACCATTCAGATGTTGCTCTGCTTTCAGTCAACCTTTGTAGATCAGATACAAAAAGGTGACCCTGAAATGCAATTACTTTCTTGGTGCTGCAGTCTCAAATCAACAAACATAGAATTAAATGATTAGGAACTCTTTTTCAGTATCACAAAGCTGTAGAATTCAGTTTGCTTTTTTTTTCCAGTGAAAACTTTGAAAATTATGATACAATGATACTCACACAGGAAAAGCAAGAATTAGAAGGTGCAGGATGATAACAGCATCGCTTTCTAGCATCTAGGTTTCACATAAATTGGATTATTCCACAGCATCATTGCTCTAAATAGACATTTGCCTAAAGCAGAAGTGGAAGCCTCCATCATGCCAGTGTGCAGCAAAAGCCAGCACAGGTCATGACAGCCAAGCCTGTGACTCAGGACAGTACAGGTACTGCTTCCAGCTGCCTCCTGGTACTCAGGAGGACCCCAGCCTCTCCCTTCCACTCATTGCTGTGTGCATTTAATTCTACTGTCTGCAGCAGTTCCCAAATTTGTACTTATTCTGCAATCTTCCATTCCAAATGACATTTATTCCCCAAGAAGACAAATTATTCACTTTCCCAGCGATGGCACTGACCTAGCAATGGAATTGCAGGCACCTCTCAGGTGCCCCCCTCTCAGGGTGTGATGTTCAATATTTCATCTGTGGTCTGAGGCACAAAACTCCAACAAAAATCGGCTGTAGCCACCAAGTCCTGTTACTGTGGGCCCATTCCAGAGCAGGGCTTGAGCTTCCAGCTCTCAGTGCAACCCTTAATGTCCTACTAACCCCTGTGAGAATGGAAGGATGCTGGCATTAGGTTGTCCTCCCCTTCCCAGGCATGCACTGACACTGGCTGCTTTCTGGAGCTTGAGAGTGTTTCACTGTCTTCCCAGTTCTAGATGGGACAAAAATTTACTCCATCATTTAAAGATGAAGTAGGGAAATTTATCAACGAGACCATGGGGACATCCGTCTTCCTTTGTCGTCATGGAAAATAAGTCTTTGAGATTCCTCAACTTGTACTTTGTATTTTTTAATAGATCCAGACTCTCCTTTTGTTTTTAACCTGGACATCTATTTTTCTGCTCTTTCTTTTAGCCATGCATGCGGGGATGCTGTGGGATGGTAACCATAGGAACTGCAGAACACAGAAGACATAATTTCAGCCCCAAAATGCATATTGCTGGGTTTGTGTTTGCTGGACGTGAACTGTCTCATTCCCTAAACAACAAAAGGAAGTGAAAAGAAGTTACTTGATTCAGAGCAATTAAAGGAGAAACTCAGACAGTTAGCAGACAGTGGGGAAAGTATGTATTAGGTGATGTTCTGGTGTGTCCAGGAAGCCAGTATAGACAGCTAAGAGCAAAAGAAATCTCAGTTCTTGTTTTATATATATATATATAATGTATATAATATATTTAATAACAATATTATGTGTATTTAATAACAATAAAATAATCTGGTCTGAGGCTTTCTTATCCATTCTGGGCATTTCATCATCCTTGTGAACATTGTCAGGTGATCTCAGGGGTCTGCTGTGCAGGGGCTTCACTGACGTGATGCCAAAGCCATGGTTCTGTGCTACAGGCCGTGGGTAACTTGCCCATTACTCCAAAGCAGACGCACCAATTAGAGCAGTAATGCAGAGTGGGGCTCAGCCCCTCATCTTCAGTGTCCAGCTTTGAGTGTTCACCTACAGAAGGGAACCTCCCGGGACTTGCCCCCAGGTGATGGAGCTCAGCACCTCAGGAAATCATCCTGAGGATCAAGGCCCCATGAAGAGGAAAAGGATGTTGGGGAGTTAGAATTTGTTTCACGTGATTTAAAACTGCTGGGGAGGAAATAAGAGTATGAGATGATACTGGAAAAGACAAAAAGTGATTCTGCTGTACTGATATCTCCAGCCTGATAGAATTGGCCTGTTACGTGACAGGTCAGATAAAACATCCTGTGCATGACCAAAACCTTTTTACCTACTCCACAAAGTAGGTAAAATTCAGAATATTGCTGTGGAATTCTTGTTGCAGAAAATCTAGTGCTTTCTCTCCAACTCCCTTTCTCCATATAAACAATCCTATTTCACCTGCACACAAATGTCCCAGGAGAGGCGGCTGTGTGGCTGCAGTGGCTTGTGTTTCCAGTTACACAAGAGACTTGGGTATTTTAGGGACCAAACCAAAATCATGATAGTATATAGTAATGTTAGGTGCTATCATTTGTCTTCCCCTTGATAGCACATAGATAGCTGCATTTATTGTTGAATAAAACCACTTATTATAAAAGGACTTCAGCACTAAATAGTTCTAGGGGTTTGTTATTATGTGCATTTGAAAATTAGTGCCTTGATGAATCACACACCAAAAAATAATATCTTTTCCTAGAAATGCCTTTTTTTCAGGGAAGTGCTAAACATAGCCCTGAGGAACTTAAAAAATTACTGCACTGCTTAGACTAATGAGATTATATTTATAATACCAAATTTGTAATAAGTTAAAAAATAAATTACCTTTTGCTTTTGAACTGATATTTACTTTTCCTTTCTCTCAGAGGGAAATAAACTTTAAAATGAGAGAAACTGAGTTTTACAGAATAATAAGACTCCACAAGTCAGATATTAATGGAATACAATAATAGTGAGAATACTTGACTTAATAAGAAAAGAAAAATGAGGCAGCTTAGTACTCCTTAGCTGGTCTAATGCTGATATTGGATTTACTTATTTATCTTTTTAGGAACCTCCTCCCCTTTCTACAGACTTCATTTTAGTATTAGTATTTTCATTATATGGAAAAACTTGTTTCCCTCCATTATGTCCAAAAAATGTTACCTGGGGACAAACAGGCATTTTTGCAATAGTGGAGAAGAACAAGCAAAGCAACAAATGTATAACAACAGGCACCTTTCAGGGCCACACTTTTTTGCACTTCCATTTGGATTAACAAGGGCACGTACAACTCCCCAGTGAATGTTTCAGGGTTTTCCATGCTGCATTTCTCCCCTTCTTTGATCTCTGGAGCACATTTCTCATGAAAATGTTGGATTTTTCCCCAGGTTTTGCTCCTGGGTCTGAAAACAATGAGCTAATTCTATTGTCCTGCAAAGAAAGTGTGAGGATACTGCAACAACTGCTGCAAATTCAATAACAACAACAGTAACAACAACAATAGCAGCAATAATATGAATGCTTATTAACTTCATAAAACAATTACAATTAAACTACTAAAATAATTTTTTTGCCTTAAAGAAAAAAAGTCCCTTAGAAGACTTCCAATGTACAGTGGAAAGTAAACAATGTAACAAAAATATTTAAGAAATATAAAAATCATCAATGAACAAATTGATTATGAGAAAAATATGCTTTAAAGATTCATGAATAAATGCAGCTAACTGAATCACTCACCATGGCAATTAGCAAATCATGTCTGTGTGAAAAATGTGTTGTCAAATAAATGTTTTGTAAGTGAAATCAGTAAAGGAGGCTGGCTCTTGTACAGAAAGGAAAGAAGATTAATTGGTATTTTTAACTGAATTGAAGAGTATACTTTATTCTCAGGAAGAATTTGATTTCTTACCTCAAGCTGCAGACCTGTTCCCTTTCAAAAGGTTGTAAAAATATTTTTTCAGCATTCAAATGATATCTTTCCGTGTCCCTTCCTCCCAGCAGAAAAATAACAAAAACATCTAAAGTTCAGATGTTTAGAAAAATTTTGCCCTGAGGTCTGAAACCAAATACAAGAAATTCCCTGCTGAAAGTATTTATTCTCCCTGCAAGATGGAAGCGGTGACAGGTGTATTTATTTTAAAGGGAAGGTGCCCCAGCCTGTCTGCATCACAGCTTGGAGGAAAACACTAATAACTCCAGCTTCAGTGGCTGTGGAGAAGGAGATTCATCCATTAAAGCAGTTCCTCTGTAAGGACTGATATCCCAGGAGTAACATCACAGGCACCCACTGCAGGTGGAAGAGCAGGGTCTTGGAAGGTTGGATGTTAGATCAATTGCTGGAATATTTGCTCCTCTTTCTCAGAGCCTGGCAGTGAACAAGCAGGACCAACCCCAGCTTTGAAATCTCTGAGGAAGCTACTAAATAGGCTGCTAATCCTTCAGATGGAGGCATTATTTTCAGCAGCATTTGTCTCTTCCTACATGGCATTGACCCATCATGACCAAAATGGAGCTGGTGGCCCTTCTCTGTCTGCGTTGATTACCTTGGTTGCTACCATGTACACCTGTTGAGCATGTGCTGAAGCGTGGATGAGCAAATATGCTCTTAACATGTAATTTCTCATAGTAATTAGGAACATCCCCAGAGCTCCTTGATTTTGTGAGCTCTCCAGGCTTGCCTTCCCTGCTGGCTTAAGACTTCACGTTCAATTTATTTTGGTTTGCAGTATATCATTTGTGCTGACATGGTTTGACTTGGTTTTGACACTGTATTATTGTCTTCCCAGCCTTGTACTGCTGGCTGTATGAGTGTCTGATGATACTCAGTGGCACGCAAATAAATAGACAATTACAGTTGGTACAAACATCCATTGTCTTTCACAATGTGCAGGCTCCGTACTTGATTTCCAAACCTAAGTATGTGTAAGTGGTTTCAATAAGCTGTTTTCTGAAAATACCCATTACTGTCAATCCTGTGGAAAATATCCATTTTAAATGTCTTTGCTCTTCAGTTAGTGCTTTATTAGCCCAAAGATCTCAGCAGGGTCCTGCTTACCTGCTGGGGTGCTGCATCGCTCCCTCAGCACCGCTCTTTCATTTGGGTGCTTACCCACAGGCCTTGCACCCACCCCAGCAGATCAAAAGCTCAGGCAGCTTCCCATGTTATGTTTAATTTATAGTTTAAAATATACGATACTTTGATATATTTCAACCCATTTATAGTGTGAGAATAATCCCAGGTATTCTTCCTTGTATGTCCCAACTGTGTATTAGATGATAAAAAATGGAGTCTTTCCGGTGTTTGAATATCCAGTCCAACATGCCAACAAGTTTTTGTGGTTTATTACCACTCTGAAGATACATGCCATAATATTCTCCATGCTGAATATTAGATGCCCTGCATCCACTATACAGGATCTATTTCTCTGCCTCTGTGCAGTGTTGCCTTCAGGCTTAATGAAGGCTCTCCAGAAGGGCTAAACTAGCCCAGATATTAGTTTGATTGTCCTGTAGGAAACATTCTTCTATAGATTGGTTTTAGTTCCTCCAAGAATCTTCAATTTGTTTGGGGCTTTCCTATATGTTGTTAAAAAAAAAAAAGGAAACATGATGAGAAAGCTAAGAGAGCTGGAGAGTCGAGAGAGTTTCCACTAACACCAGTGGGTTTTCCCTACTTGCTGCAAGTAGTTTTTGGTCCCACAGCTACTCTCATCCATGCTAACAGTACTTTGTGTAAATTGAGAGTAATTTTTTCTCATGGTTGCTTTTGGGTCTTTGTCAGATTGTCTCCTGTTTATAAAGTTAATTCCAGGTGTCAAGAAACAGGAGATACCCTTCAGGGCTTCCCAGTCCCTCTCAGCATGACCAGGTGCTCAGTTACAGGTGCCATTGGGGAACTGGTCTCCAGCTACATGAGTCTGAAGGGCACCTCCAGACAAAGAGGAGCACCTTTGCAGTCTTGGTACAAGCTAGATTTGAATTAAGGAGCTGTGAAACCACAGTGCAGTAGTGTTAAAATGAAGGACAGCTGTGTACCAGCACACTGTGGTCTTGCAAACAGACATTCATGTTTCTTTCCTGTTAACCAACTTGCAAACAAGATAGGTAGGATGCACATCTGCTGGCTGTTGTGTGTGTTTGTCACTGCAGGTTGTAAGAGGATGCTGTACAGAGCAGTCACGTCCTGGGATAAGAAACAACATGATATAATGGCGTTGTTTTCCAGTAGATCCCATTACTTTTTCCCTGGCAAAAAATGTAGATGAGAATCTGACTTTTCTTCATGGAGGGACAAGCTGTTTTAGAAAGCACTACCAGAAAGTTGTGGTGTTTGGTGATGAGATTCAGGAAGCAGACTGCATGAAATTTCTGTGCTATCCACCATAACTACATGGTACAGCCCATCTTTAAGCTAGTTTTATTCCTGGGTTTAGTGGCATTCAGCCAAATCTACTAATAAAGCTTAATGGATCAAATTATCTATTCCTCATTCAAAAGTTGTTCGTGCTCAGAGAGATAGAATTAGAGCAGTTAAAAAAAGGCAGTTGATTGAAATGTGAAGTCAAGTGATTGAAGAGCTTTACAAACATTCAGGTTTCACATTTCTGGAACTCATCATGAGAAAGCTCATACAGGTTTTCTGGCCTACAAATCCTGCTGCACAATCTGTTCTCTCTCTCCTCTATTACGAGTATCTTTTTCATCTGCTGTAAGTAGGATCTTGGTCCATGAAGCTCAGCTTGTTGACCACTTTCCTCCCTAGCTATCCATCCACTCTGTCTGCCTGAGAACAGGAGCTGATCTGCTGCTCCAGGCGTCAGTTCAAAGCAGCAGTGAGACAGCTGGCTGAGACAAACGGCACTGGTTGGCTGTCACTTGTCTATCACTCAAGTGGAGAGTGTATGGAGATGGGATAGGGATTTAACATGAAGGCAAAATTCACCTTGAGCAAGTTGTGTAAGGAAACTGAAGAAGATTTAGGTTGTTCAGTCATAGAGAAAGGACTTGGCTCAGAGAAAAACAGTCACAATGGAAAATAAACCTGGCATGGACAACAGAAAAAATGATGGAATTCAAGTTTTGAATCTAAAGATAACAATAGGATGAAAAAATAAAGACAGGATCAAAACACAAAGGAAAGATGGAGGAGAGAAATGGGAAAAAGCCCAGAAGAAAACCATATGCTAGTTGTAGTAAACTGATAGGAACCAGAATAACACACCCTTACATGGAGATTTGTATCTGTTTGAGTAAGCTCATTTAAACATACCTCCAGTTAAACTGTCTCAACAATCCCAAGAGACAAGAAAGCAACAGATAAAGGTGTCCTTAAACCTTCCTCCTGGTTCTGGACATGATACTGAATCTTGTATCCAGAGCTGTCCAGAAGTGCAGTGGGACTGACAGTTTGTAGTGTGAAGACAATCTTTCAACAAATTAGTTGATTTCAGTATTTGGATTTTGATGTAATATGTTAAAGTTTCCACTGTGATTCATCTTAAATTCCCATCTGTGCAATAGAGTAGCAGAAAACTGGAAAACACTTCAGCAGAAGTCTCCAAGACTTGAATTCAAACAGAGCATTTCCATGCTCCTGCACTCCATTCCCTCCTCTTTCAGGTTTTCCAACCCCTAACAGAAAATTCAATAGTAATAATTGTTCCTATATCAGTCATTAACCACATCAAAGAAACACAGTTTATTACAAAATAGGTGTTAGTTATAGAGAGGTTCACTGTGAATAATGAATCCCAAGCACAGTGGCAGTAATGCTAATCTTTGTTTTGCAAATATTCCCCAAGGCCTTTTTCAGTAAAGAATCTAAATGCTCTTCTGTGAACATCAGGTCTTCTTTAATTTCTTCCTTTGCTTTCCCTTCTGTTTTTATAGCCACTATCTATTTTTAATTTCCTAACTATGTGCTTAACCTGGAGGTATTGGTTTGAATTCTTTCTGATGGGTTTGCAGGGCTAAATTCAGCAAGTACAGACCCTGAAGTCACAGTAATGTTGATTTGGCTCTGTGAAAGTACATTTGTGTTTGTTTATGCTGAAAAGGTTATTTCTTAAAGAAGGAAGATCACTGTTCTATTGCCCAGCAGCTCACTGTTTCACTGAGAAATAGAAGCATTATTTGAGTTCTCCTCAAAGGCTCCTCAAGGACCTCTGGTCCTTCTCCCTGGAGAGGTGTTTGGCCAGGATCTTGGAAGAGGCAGTATCATATTCCCCACTTCCTTTCCCCCATGTAAAGAGTAGATGGCTTTATGGAGGTGTATTTTTTGCAAAGAAGTATAGCTGTGTGATATTCCTGTGCGTTCTACAAAATTCATAGTGGCCTCTAGGATCAAGTAGATCTGTGTTGCCTAAAATGTATTTGTAGTCAGAAACAATATCAAAAGTATAATATGAGGTTGTAGGCTCTGGTGAGGCAGTGTTTTTAAACACTGTAATCTAGAAAAGTAGGCATAAAGGTTTGGGTATTTCAATTAGTATTCATATTAGATGGACTTATTTACTTGATCATAAAGTCACAATCAAAGCTTATGCATGGTTGCCTTTTGGGATATTGATCCATGGCCATGCAGGCAACCTGGCAAAGCTGCTGTTAAATTAATGCAGCTTTCAAGAGTGACTGAGCAAAGGATTAATGTAGAAGACTATTAATCAAATTAAGTGTTTCCTAAAATTCTGTAATACGTTTTATGCACAAAGGAAACTTTGGTAAGGACTCTTTATTACAACACAAAATATTTATTCTATTGTATTTTGTAATACCAAATGGAAATTTGTTCTCTTCTTCAGTGAAATCTGGTGTTCAAACATTATAGCATGAAACCTGGAAAAAAGCCTGTATGTATAATGATTTCCAGCAGGAAAAGAGTAAGTGCAATGTGAACAACAAGGTGAAATGGAGGTTCTTCTCTTGTTTAGTCAGTCATATGTCATTCAGCACCATCACAACTATCTCTTGTTGACAGCAGAGTCACAGTCACCCCTGAGATATGACTCTCCAAAATTGCCCTCTGGCAGTCTGACACCCTTACAAGTCCTTGAGAGCACTCTGGATCACCTGGATACCAGTGGGATCTTCCAATTCCTCTTGGATAATGTTAATAGACCATTGCAGATGATTATGTGTGGATTAGCAGAGCTAGTAATGTGCATCTGGTCTGGTGGGTGGATTAATTAAGTCTTGCCTGTAAAGAAATGCAAAAACGAAAGTACTATTCAAGTTCTAAATAGAAATATTTATGTTACCAAAATCGTAGGAGGAGTATAATGTTGCAGTGTGTCTCTGTGGGCAGAGAATGTCTGCATGGGCCAAAGGGATGACTCAGATACATCACAACTTCTGAATTCACTGGGAGTTCTGTATGCTCACTGCAGACAAGAGTGAGCTTTTCATGTGTGGCTTGATGTGTTGCAGCAGGTTCATCCTTTTTTTTCCCCTTTCTTCACTCCTAATTTGCAATGTTTACTCCAAGTCCTGTTTTGGTCACTCTTTTCCCAGACTGCAAAAATCCTTAGGACTTTAAGAAAAAAAAAAATCAGATATATGTAATCAATATGCTCTTTGCATATAAGAGAACACTAATTTTAAAAGAGGCCATTCGGTATATGAATAATTCATAATATACATAAAGTTTATGTAATTTAACAATATATATCTGGGTCTGTGCTTGACAAGCCTGACTTATTTGAGCTGATAAATTATAGACTGCATTAAGTAATTGGAATGATTTAAGACTGTGCTGCAGAAATGCAGCTGAGGGACATTACAGTAAGTTTTTTTATTTTTAAGTGTATATTTTAAGAGCTTAAATTGCTACCATAAATGCAGTTTTAAACTTTAACCATACGAGTATGTTCATTTTCAAAGACAGACATTTATTTGTCTAGCGATAAACAATAATTTATGATGCTCAGTGTTGGTTTTCAATGACTCCCAGCTCTTTGGCAGTGACATGATGCTGTTTAGTTGCTTTTGTGAAAAGGAGTACATCATTATCTTTTGTGTTATTATGTCAGACAAAAATACTTCCTGTGTTTAAGATATAATGGTTTGAAGGTTGGAGGGAGGCCTCGGATTTATTTTGGTTTGAAAGTTCCTGTCCATGGCAGAGGTATTTTGGGTGACTTCACTGTGGTTATATGGGGGGCTGGAAGACAGGTCTTTCTGCTCCTGCGGCATCTCTGGGGAGATGGGATGAAATCTCAGCTCTTGGAGCAGGTCTTCACACAGTCCCACATACAAAACATCCAGGGGATGGTGTATGTCTGGCTGTGGTTTCCGAGTGCTATTTTAATGTCTAAGTGCTGCCATGAGATTTTTTTCTTTGATATGTAAACCACCTGATAAATTGCATCTTAAACGTATGCAGTATTTCTTAAGGTCAAGTTACGCCACTGTGTAATAAAATACAATCAGTAACCATTGCAAGTAGCCGTAGGGTAGTGTATCATTTATCTTGAAACCTTCTGCTCTGAATAGGAATTCTGAATTCACTTTTCGGTATAAATCGTGATCTCTCCTAGCTTCTGCCAGGGATACCATAAAGTATGTCATTACATTAATCAAAGTCCCAGCATCCTGGCATCCAAACTATGAATTATGGCTTTAGTACAAATGCTCCAGAAAGAGTGCCACATCTTATCCTAGCCTTGCTGAGAAGTGTAACATTTACGATGTGATGGCAGAGAGAGAGGGAGACTTCGTAGAAATGCTAATTAAGCCCTGCCTTTGGAGATTAGATTGATTTGATAAATACTCCTTAACACTTATTTATCTCTTTATTACATGCCCATAAACCATCTATGACCCTTTTAAATGCTTATTAAATAAACTTATTACATATTTCCCACATACTTTCCAAATAGACTCATGAAACTCTTGAGGTTCACTGAAAAGATTTACAGACCTTGCTGTATAATGCCATACTTGATGTTATTATTTAAAATTTTTTCAAAACCTGAATAAAAGTTCAAAGGAGTTCAGGGGTAAAATCAGAGTTGTAATTTTTGAAGCCAAACCCTCTTCAACCTTTGGAAAAGACTGTTCCAGGATTTTCTGTGAATGACTGGCCTCACAAATTAAGTCTCAGCTTTTTACTTCATTTATAGGGAATTATCTTATTTAATTTGTGCAGACAGCAGCTATGTTAAGCATTTACGTAGGCTCAGAAAGGATCAGAAAAACACAATAATGTGTCTCTGCGTAAATATTTTTATGAACTGTGAGTAGACTGCATTAAAGATTAGGTAGGAAATATTTGGTTAGTTCATTTATATATTTATGAAGTTCTTTCATGTGTTTGAAATGGATTACAGAGGGATAACACAGTGTCAGGAAAAAGCCAACATCAATTTGTCTAGAACAAATCATGTCAAAATAAAATAATTCCCTCCTAGGATAAAGGCAGGAGACTTTGTGGACACAATGGACATCACATAAGGGTTTCAGTGACATGTTCCATGGGGATCTCAGAGCAAGCTGGAGAGTGACATTTCATCTAGGGGAAACTGAGGTAGGGCAAGTGAGCACCAGCTTCAATAGCCATGTTCACAGAATTAAAACCATGGTTTAATTACCAACAACGCAGGACAGTCCTGGGCCTAAAACTGCTTGGTGCTTACCTCGATGATATAAATGGAGGACTAAAAAGTGTGCTTATAAAATCTACATGTGACAAAGGAACTGTAGAGGAGGACAGGTTTAGACTTCAAATTCATGTTGTAAATTGGGGCAAAATTCTGAGATACGTAGCAGAGAGCCTGGCAAGTTTCTGTAACGTTTTCTCCCAGCCTCCCTCTCCCAGCCACCAGCTGCACAGCACTTTGTTCCCCTTCCAGGCACAGGTGCCTTTTCCAGGTCCTCCTCCTAATTCAGTTCTTCCAGGTAGGGGGCCTGTCTACTCACAAAAAAATCCCCCACTTGGCATTGGACTCATGACTTGGATTTCTTTATCCAGACAGTGTGGTGAGTGGTGAGCTTGCCTTTCTGCAGGAGACTAACCAGAACAGGCTGAGCCAAAATGTTCAGAAACAAAACCAACCCCGGTCACAGCTTCCCTTCCTAATGAGTTCTAATGAGCACCACGTACATTGGTATCATGCATTTCTCTCATGTGCTTTTAAACAGGTTATCTTTGTTACCCTTATCCAATGCATGCCATCCCTGCCAGTACCCACCCTGTTTGGCTTGTCCAGTTTGTCTTCATGTTTGAGCATTCCCCAGGTGCTTGTCCCTCCATACAGTGATATGTGTGTCTGTGTAAACCTCTGTCAGTCTTGTCATAAGCTACAAACATCCAGCTTCTCAGTACATGATCCAGTTGCACAACTGCAGTTTCAAGCCTGCGTCTTTTTGAAGCTCCATAGCATTGCTGAAGGCAGCAGCAGCAGCTCCTGCAAAGCACGGAGCACACGTAGGATCCTGCTCAACTGTGACTTTGTTACACAAATAGTCCAAAATGTGGCAGCGAGGTCCTGCGGGTGCCTGAAAATGATAATAAGAGATGCAGTGGATTTCAAGCAGGAGAGGAGTCAGAAGTATCATCATTTAAAAAAAAAAAAAAAAAAAAAAAAGCCAACTACCATTGCAGGATGCACAGCCATGATATATAAATAAGGCATTAAATAAATAATGAAAAAACGGTGCCACTGAGAACTAGGAAAAATTTAACTGGAGTAATCTCTCCAGATTTGGGTGCTGCTCTTACAGAAAGAAGTGGGTTACACTGGAGAGCAACAAAGGCAAACAATAAGGTCAATTAGAGATTCAGAAAATATGGTGTAAAAAGAAAGCTTGAGAGAAAACTGGTTGTTTAGTCCAGGGGAGAGATGGCCCATGGAAGCCATGTGTCACTTCACACCAGAAATCTCCTGTTCCTTTTTCTGCTGCCTCCTCCAGGAACAAGATGCTCCGTATTCCCCATAAGCTGGATAAGAAGCAATTTGGTAAAATGGAAAGACATGGAGAAGGTTTTATTTTAAAATCCTGAAGCTTTGGAGGAGTATGCTGACTAAGATTGCAGTATCTCCATCACTGGATGATCCCGTGGTAACAAGTCAAAGATAATTTTCTTGACAGTGATTTTAAGTAGCATTGAATCTAATTGGACCTGGCAGAGATTAGCTCATTTCTCAAAGATCTCTCCTTCCTCTCCACAGGAAAATGGGCTTTATTCTGAGCAAAACAATGGCTGTGTTACCAGCACTTAGGTTGCTGCTTTACTTATACTGAGGATTTTTTTTGGAGGAGCAGACCATCCCAAAGTGAATTTTTATTTTTTAAAAATTGAAGATTTTGTCATTTTTGCTTTCAAGGTGGTGCTTAAAAAATGAAACTAGAAAGTGTAATTATCAATAGAATATTGGTGTGTTAAAGGAATCTTTAAAATATCATAGTTTTCAACTGACAATATTTTTCATGGGATTTACTAATGTTTTTGAACAGTTTGGAGTTGACAGGCTGCTAATCTGATATTGCATAGTCACAGAAAAAATCCATGGTCCCAGTGAAAATTAGAGGCAATATCACTGAGCAAGAACTGCTTGTGTGTGACTTGGGTGTTTGCAGAATTAAACCCTTCTTTGCAAATTCCTAAGAACTCTCATCCGTGAACCCCAAAGCAATTTAGAAACATTATTTAATGTTAAAAATCAACTTGGCTCAGGCCATAACTGAGTTCAAGCAGCTTTGTGGAGCTGGCTGCTTTTCAGTGGAGAAAAATAATCCCTTTGGAAAGCAATTGGGATGAGTGTTTGTAGTATTTGGAGTGCTAAAACAAATTTAGGGCAGATATTCTTAGATCCACACTGGCAGCCATCTAAGTCAATGCACTGATTCAATGATCCCTGTCTAACCCTGTCAGGGTTTTTTCCCTGTGGTGTGTTGGCCCTGGCTGGATGCCAGGTACCACCAAAGCTGCTCTCCCTCCCCTCCTCAGCTGGACAGGGGAGAGAAAATACAACAAGAGGCTCAGGGGTCAAGATAAGGACAGGGAGATATCAGTCACCAGTTACCATCACAGGGAAAACAGACTTGACTTGGGGAAAAAATAACTAAATTTATTACCAATCAAATTAGAGTAGGGTAATAAGAAATAAAACCAAATCTTAAAACACCTTTGCCCCACCCTCCCTTCTTCCTGGGCTCAGCTTCACTCCTGAATTCACTGTCTCCTTCCCTCAGCAGCAAAGAGGGTGGAGAATGGGGGTTGTGGTCAGTTCATCCCACTTTGTCTCTACCGCTCCTTCCTCCTCATGGGGAGGACTCCAGACTCTTCACCGGGTTCAACATGGGGTCCCTCCCACAGGAGACAGTCCTCCACAAACTTCTCAATGTGAATCCTTCCCACGGACTGCATTTCTTCACAAATTGCTCCAGTGTGTGTCCCTTACACGGGGCGCAGTCCTTCATGAACCGGGTGCCCCAGCATGGGTCCCTTTTCACCACACAGGGATCTCGGAGAGATTGTTGGTGAAGGCTGAGGAGAAAGAAGAAACTGACTGCCTCCACCTTGCCTCTGTTCACTGTCAGCACATCACCAGAATTTGTAGAATAAGTGGTTTGCCTCCATCAGTCTCTTGGTTTAGGAACCAAAGGTGCTTCTGAGTATGGGTGGATTGCTGGAAGGAGTTACCTTCTGTCAGGTAACTGTGGCTGTTGGAGGTGTTGGGGGAGAGCCTGACCCAGACCAGGAGTATTCAGAGACACTCACACTTTGCTGCTGGGTGCTCTAAGGACTTAGGTGCTTTAGATCAAAATGTAAGAGGCTTGATGTGAAATTTGAAAGAATTTCAGAAGTTTATCCTTCACTGCTACTATAGATTTTATGATTTAAAGGCTGTTGGGAAGGAGGACCACTTGGTTGTTTTTTAAATGCAGGTTAATATACTGAGGCTGCAGTTCACACATTTTGCTTCCCTTCTCTGTAACAAGATATATTCAGCGTGCTGTGTAGTTCATACTCCTTAAAGAGAGCCAGAAGCTACAATGGTTTTGTTTATACATGGGTGAAAAATAGAGGCAGGAAAAATTGCAAGAACTAAGCGTTATCCCAAAAACTTTTCTGTGCTGATAACATCTGGCACATGCTGTCATGAAACAAGTAGAATAGTACAGTGATGTGAAGCAGATCCTGGAGAAGGCCTGGACGTGACTGGCACAAAGGATGAGCAGGACATAAAGCACTTGAGAACGAAGAAGAGCATTCCTGGAAAAAAAACATGGGAAGAAACCTGTAATTCTTTTGTATGAAGAATTTATATAGAAAAATATGATGAAGGTGTTAACACAGAGAAAGAGAAGCTGTACTTACAGGTGCAGATGCTAAAAAAGTACTCTGGAAGGGGGTATGTGTGAGCACTGAGATTCCACCAGAACACCTGGAAACCAGGAGAATAGGTACAGCATGCCTTCTGGCAGTGTTCTTCAGATTACCCAACAGTAAAATAATCCAACAACCTCAGCCTGGAATCCTACAAAATCACTAATGGTAAAATGTCCCTAAATCAAAACAGGTAAAGAATACCTTTGGAATGCATTTATAGCATTCTGGGAGATAAAAGTAGCTGGAAGATGTGCTGAATGTGATTGCAAAAGCGTGCATATGTGGAGATTTCTGTGTTATATCCATCACTGTTACATGTTATCAGAAAAGCAGGGAAATCATCAGGGCTTCATGACAGCATTTACTTGAAATAAAATTATAGTGGTCCTTTTATACATACTTCTAAATCTCATGAAGCATTTTGAGCCATAAATTTTGGTGTGCCCCTCTTGGTCGTGAGTGTCATTGCCTGAAAAGTCAGCACACCTGGCCAAGAGTGTCATGTAGGAGTCGATGTGGGGAAAATAACCCCACAGCTTGGTAAAACACCATCACACCAGTACCTCCCTGTAGATTGCAACTCAGTTTTTCCTAGAAAAAAGACAACTGTTCGCAATGATAGCTATTAATCCATGATTTCACCCTCCAGCCTTCCCAAATTGAGTGTCTGTTTGCCACACTGAATTTTCACCCAAAGCATCTATCCTGGGCTGCCTTTTAAAAATTTCTTTAGCTGTTATGAATGTTCACTGCCTTTCCTGACATTTCTTCTGCCATTGAATTAGTGTTGGCTGTGATTCCCAGAGTGCAGAAGTTGGAGAGCTTTATCTGACCACCTCAAAGATAAATTTCAGCTTCAAGATCAGAAAAAAATTTCCATGAAACAGACCTGTCATAGTTAGACCTGTTGTGGTCTAACTCTTTGGAGTCCAGGATTAAGCTCACCACAAACCTGACATACCCTTGCCTTTGTTCTTCTTCCTCACTGTTCTTCCTTCTGATATCTTTGTCAAATATTGCCTCAGGTCTATTAAAATGAAAGAATATTTCACGCTATATTGAAACAGCAATTTTTGTTTGTCATTTAGCTGCAAGGAAACACTGCAGAGAGTAATCCTACCAAGGATTACAGAGTATTTTGACAAGTAGTAAGCGCTCAGATTCAGCTAAAGCCTGCTCCCTTTCAGGCTCCTCAGTAATCCTGGTTTACACCAGCAGAGTAATTAAGATGTTGCAGGAAAACGGAGTCCTCAAAAGAAAGATACAGATGAATTTGTAAAGTTCAAGAGCAACTGCACTATGAGAAGTAGCAGAAAATGCAAAGAATGGTACAAGTCTTGAAGAAATACTGTCTGAGAAAGACAAACTAAATAATTTGTTCTGAAAGAATTCAGAAATCCTAAACCTTTTATTAGAGCAACTAATCCTCCTTTACCCCAGCACTAAAATTCCGGGTGTTATACACAACAGTTATTAAAGAAGAAACTACTGGTTATTCTCTACAAAATGCATGTTGTATAAAGGCTGGATGAAAAAACTGGTATCAGCAAAATAATTTCTGAGAAAGTTATTTTGCCTTTATGTAGAAATTTGCCAAAGGAAAGCACGCATTTGAAGCTCTATCCCCAAGTTCTGGTTATGGTATTAAGCCACCCTTGACACATTTTGTAGGGGTTACTGCCAAGTGAAAAGATTTGATATTAGATTCAGCAATAGATAGTTTAGAGCGTAATTATCAGTCTTACAAAAATTTAAACAGGGTTATTTCTTGTGAAGCTGAAATTATATCAAGCATCTGGACACACTACCCTCATTCCTCCTTTTCCTGCCCTTTCCATTCTTCAAAGAACCAGTGTAGTATATCATTATTGCTGTTGGGAATAAAAGTGACGAAAACTGGTAAAAGTATTTCTAGAAATATCTTTCTTTCATTTAAAACTTTAAGAATGCCAACAAACAAATAGAAAAAAAAGAGGTAACACTTAGATAACTTCCACTGGCTTTCATTTGAGGAAAGATGTTTCCTGACTTTTTTCATTATTGCCTATTAATAGTATTTGATAACACAAGGGCAACAGTCACTTGTGGTGTGTAACATACAGAGAAACAATTGGCAGACCAGTACCAGGGCTGGCTCTCCTGTGGAGAATCACATTCTTTTTCCAGAGAGTGTGTAAATAGGCATGCTGCTGCTCTGATTAATTCATCCCCAAACCATAGATTTGCCCCATTCCTAGTGAATAAAAATATGATGCAGATTCAATAAATGATCTGTGGTTCTGAGGGACAAACCTTCTGAAAGTGACGGTGGTCCACCGTGCTAGACCACTGGGTGGTCAGTGCACGGCCCAAGAGTAAGTTACTAAGATAAATTGTCCATGACAGCCTCTGGGAGGTCTGCTTGTCAAACACAACTAAGGAAAATCTCGTATGAAGGCACTAAAGACAATAAGGGCTATTTATTTAAGAGTAGTCATCACAATAAAATAGGAATAATAGAGGAGTTGAAATGGTGAGTAGGAAGGCATAGTCAATGAACCAATGAACCTGAAAGAAGGGGATTAAAAAGAGAAACTAGGAAATACATTATTGCATTATAAATAATGAGAATTTACATTTCTGTGCCGTTAAAAATTGTTGAAGCAAAGAGTTTAGCAGGATCAAAAACCAGGTTGCATGTTTATATGGATGAAACTTGGAATAGCAGAACTTTGGAATTTAAGACTAAAAACAAACAGTTGGGAAACTGTAAATCATTGAGTTTTGGGACTTGTTTTCATTGCCAGGAGGAAAGTTTCCAAGGAGAAAGATCATCTCATAATTCTTCAACATCAGGCCCTCTCTTGTAGGTAATCCCTAAACATCTGGTATTTGCCATTACTGTCAACAAGGTTTCGATGAAGTGAGCCACAGTGTGATGTAACGTGGTAATTTGCATGAGAGGAAGGAGTTCTGGAAGTATTTGGTCTTATGCTTGTGACTGCAGTTACAGTGTCAAATTGCCCACGTGACTTGGTTAGTCTGGCCAAAGTGAAAGGCAAAAAAAGCCCCAACAAACCCTCAGTAGATGTAAGCCAGAGATTAAAATCAGTTTAACTCGATTTTTTAAACATGTTTTGCAGAGTATTGCCATCCCAACTGTATTGGGTCTCTCTAAGATGGATTTTATTTTCCTACAGCAGCCCTCACAATGCTGTGCTTTGCAGTGGTAGCTGGAAAGGTGTGGATAACACTCCAGTGTTTGGGCAACTGTTGAGCAGTGCTGGCACAGCATCAGTGCAGTCTCCCCAGCAGTCCCTCCCGTCAGTAGGCTCGGGGTGGGCAAAATCCTGGGAGGGGACACAGCCAGGACTGCTGACCCAAACTAACCAAAGGGATATTCCATATCATATGACATCAGGTCAGATATAAAAACTCAGGAAAGGAGAAGGAAGTGGGGGCATTCATTATTTACAGTGTTTGCCGTCTGGAGCAACCACTGCGTGTGCTGAAGCCCTGCTCCCAGGGAAGTGTCTGAACATTGCTTGCTGACAGGAAATAGAGAATACACTTTTTTTTTACTCTTTGCTTGTGCACATGCAAACTTTCCCTTTTGCTTCAGTAAACTGCCTTATCTCAAATTATGAGTAATTTTCCATCTTATTTTCTTTCCCTGTCAGAGTGGCTTGGTGGGCACCTGGTGTCCAGCCAAGATCAACCCACCGCACCAACTTCACAAGTCAAACTGTGTTCACAGATCAGGAAAATGTTCTTCACTCAGCGGGCATTTGGGCACTGGAACAGACTCCCCAGGGAAGTGGTCACAGCACCAAGCCTGGCAGAGTTCAAGAAGCATTAGGACAACACTCTCAGTAGCGTGGTGTGACTCTTGGGGTGTCCTGTACTGGGAGAGGAGTTGGACTCTATGATCCTGATGGGTCCCGTCCAACTCAGCATATTCTATGATTCAATAATAGCTGCAGGAAGCTGTAATGGAAACAATGGCTTGCAGACAAATTGAGAACTACAGGAGACGTAGAGCAAACATTTCTTGGGAAAATTACTTTGATCTTTACATCATAATGTTTTGCATCTTTGGCAAATGTGACAGTGTGGAATATTTGGGGTGCTGGTTTCTGAAAGGGCCTCAGCCTGTGCCAGTCAGCAGATAAGTTTTTAGTTTATATTCCAAATAGCCATATATCTCCTATTTGCTAGTTGGTTTATGTTCAGGCAAAACCTGCTTTATGAGTAAAACCACTTGTACCTGACCTACTCTTTACCTTTGCATTTAACCCTTTTACTGAGCTAACAGGAGACATTTGGGCACAATACAATTTATAAATATTTGTTCCCACCAGTTCCTTAATGCATCCTTTTAGCTCAGGCTGGAGTCCTCCGTGATATTCAGGTCCCACTTGTACAGCTTGTAGCTTTTTCAGATCACTGGAGTCTCTCAAACACACATCTCCTCGAGCTAGTTCCTTATTCTCTTCCTTTGCCCTCTGTGTCCTCTGCCCTTTCTCTGTCTGGCAGAAGCTTCTCTTATCTTCTCTCATGATGTGTGTGTTAAAGTAATAAGCTCTGCTACATAGAGATCTACAGTCATATAAGATGCAGAGGCAGCTTAGGGAATTTTGGCAGACAGAGTTCCTCGGTCCTAAAGTGTGCATCTTCTTGTCCCATCTCATCTTTTTGTATGGGTCTCTCTGCTCACACCTGAGTTTTTAATGCAGTTTCGCTGGAGCCAAGAACGTGTCCAGAATGGCTTCAGCCTTGGCAGTGTTGAGCAGTTTAGTGCCCACCTCCTGTACGAAATGGGAGATACACAAAATCTATGTGACTGAAGTGACTGCAGGATTGTACCACACCTTCAGGCATACATCTGTGGTTCCACAGAGGTTCCATTTGTCTTGGCTTTTTTTCTCCTGATATAGGAGATAATGCTGCCATATTTGAATCCAAACATCCAAAAGCTCAAGAATTTCCCAGAATTTCCAGTGTAAATGACTTAGTCCCAGATGTCTTCTCTTCAGGAGAGGAGTGAACCACTGAGTACCATCACCATTTAATCCATGTTGCTTTGGAGCAGTGAAAGGAGAATTGGTTTGATCCAAGGGAGCTCCACTGCAGTCCACAGGAGGGGATGTCTGTCCTGCTGTCCATAGGCTACTGCCATGAGGCAATCCCTGGATGAAAGGCAGGTTTCTGATGGGCTGTACCAGCAGGGTCATAGTGATGACAGAGAGCTGCTCGTGGTTGTCCCTTTCGAAGACATTTTTAAAGCCTCCACCTCCCTGCTGCTTGGCACAAGGAGTGTGAAGGGCAAGTCTCCCAGGCCTTTGAAATAGCATCAGTACTGAACCATGGGCAGGACTAATGCCTATTTTAAGTTCTATTTTTATTTTAAGCTTTTAATTGGGTATTTTTGAGACAGTGAAGGTGTACTGTTTACAGGATTGATAAGAAAAAATTGAGTCCCTCAGCTTTCGCACATGAGCATGATTCATCTTTGGAATTGTGTCCAAGAAAAGGACACGGCACTAGGGTAATGCATGTCACTGCTCTTTAAAGACTGAACTTCTGCAAGAGATAAATTTTAATCTTAGAATAAACTTTTCCAGGATTGAAATTGTAATGAAGGATTTGGACCAGATCCAGAAAAGAAGGAGGCATCTGGCAGTTAAGTGCTACACTGCTTGCTTTTTAGGGAGCATGATCCAGGTGCTTGGTCCAAACTGCAGAGTTATGTATCTCCCGTTCCTCTGCAATGCCTTGCAAAAGACAGGAGGCATGAGGAGATACATGCTCAACACCATACAGACTCAAACTGTTCCCAGGGTTCCACTTCTGCCCGTGGAAACTGTCTTTGCTCTAAAGAGAAGTGGATGAGGGGACTGTAATGTGCAACAGAGAACAATTTCTCTGTAGGAGGTTGAAATCAGGAAAGATGACATTACCTTCCCTCTAGTTCAGCACCACGTTTATGAAGAAACCAATTTTTCATCCATTATATCCAGATACTGCCGTCAAATTTCCATGTAATGTCCTCATCCTTTGCCAACTTCTTTGCAGCAACTTTGTTATATCAAGAATCACCCTGAATTCAGATAATTCAGATCCAATTTAACCAGCAAAGGCAACTCAGTGCAAGACAATGAGGGAATTCTCCTGGCAAGTATAATCTGTGTTCACAGGGCAGAGGATCATATCTGGCACATACTTCCTCTATTTTTTTTAGAAAACTTTTTCCTTTTGTGCAGTTTTACACAGGTCTCAATCAATACAGAATTTCTCCAATGAAAACCAGTATAAAATGTATATTTCTTCAGACTTAGTAGAAACTGCAGTTGCAGTGGGACTGTGAAGAGAGGTCAGGAAGAAAATGAAAGGGTGAAAAAAAGGACATAGCAGCAAATAGAAAATGTAAGAGAAAAAATAAGGGGAACTGAGTAAATTGAAGAAGGACTTTGGAAAGGCAAAGGAACAAAGTCAGTTTTGCAGGCACACTTAAATTCCACATCAGTGAATTATGATGAGACTTAGATGAAACTTCCCTCTTGATTTCCATCTCGCTTAGTGCCCATAATGAAATGGTGTTCAGGCTTCGGGGGACCATTTGGGCCTTGAGGGGAGTTTCTGGCTGTTTGCTGTAGCACTCCATCAGCAATAGCATTACTGGCAGAAAATAGCCTGGGCTGCTTTCCCAGGAAAAATATGAAAACCCTGTAACTTTGTGAGAGACTTTTCTGAGGAGGCAGAGCATCCTGACAGCTGAAGCAAAATTTAGGGACATGAAGCTTTTTATCTATGGCACCACACTACAGCAGTATTTAAGCCACCTGACTGGGCACCCCACTGCACAAACCTGCTGGGCACTTGCTACCACAAGAAGGCTAAAAATTGGGTGTAACACTAGAGGCAAAGCTGGGGAAGAGTGAGTTGTCAGGGAGCACAGGGAAAATCCAGGCAAGGTGGTGCTCCTCAAATAGGAACAGTATTTATGTTGGTGTGTGTGGTTGGTGTCACCGGCTTGGTGAAGGAAGCCTGTGCCTTACAATTACTCTTGAATCTTGTTTCTTAAGGTTTGTGTGGTATTTCTGCAATATGAGAAATCCTTTTGAACTTCTGTGTATGTGTTTGCTGCAGGAGTGTGACAAAAAGATGCTGAAATTGACAGCCCAGCAGGGTCAGAAATGTTCCAGGGCAAATCTAACACTTGAACAAGCCAGCTGCAATAAATTGATTTGTGCAGGGTGAAAATGAAAGGAAAACATTGTTCTTTTCAAGGCTTTTGGTAGATTTTTTTCCCATCTGTTTGCTCATTCCTGTGACTTACTCTCATAGGTTAAGATATTTTCCCTTCCCAGAACTATGTTTTTCACTTTTCCTTGGGTTTCATTTCACTCTACACTTTATTTTTTTAACTGTGATCAGACTTTACCTCTGACTACAGACTTCAATATCAAAGCATTGTTCCAAGAATAAAACACTTTTCAGGTCTCCTCCAAGACTCATATAATGTTCAGCTTTCTGATAACATCCAGCTTACTGACTGCTGCTGAATTAGTACAGAAAAAAAGACTGGTACATTCTGAGAAGCAAAAAATGAAGTTTGTCTGCCTGAAAAAAATGAATAATACAAATATAGCCAACTGATAAATTCTGCACTAACCAAAAGTAGACCTGAAAGCATACATAATTTCTCTTTAATTCAAATGGATATGGGATACTTCATGAGATTTTAGCTCCCAGTTGACTTTAGAAGTTAAAAGATCAGTTGCATAACTTCAGAGATGCATTTAAGCCCAAAGGATGACAAGTATATTATAGCGTCTTAAATCACAAGGAAAGCTCTAGGCTGGCCTGGAACTCCTAAGTGCTCAGACAGAAATTAAAGCTGTAAAGTGAAGCCTCAAAATCCTTCTGTGCTCCCCAGAGGTCTGCTTTGCTCTGACATCCAGTCTGGGCAGGAGGGCTCCCGGCAGTGGGAGCGGCAAAGGGAGTCCCACCGCCCTGATTCAACAGCAGCATCTGTCCCTTTGTACCTAGCAAGGTAGAAGCAAGGGCGAACATTCCTCTTACTGTCCTGTCCCTTGGAGCTTTTGAAAGCTGGCTTTAAGGCCTCTGAACTGTCTGCAGAGGATTAATCATGCTATAATTCTGGGGAGGGCAAAAGTCAGCAACAGGGATGTTTATACTTAATATAGATTTATCCAGAACTTGTAGAGAGCTCAGCTCTGTGACATAACTGAAAAGATGCTCCCAGTGATTGGTAATTTTTCCCCTGATAAAATGCTGTGTTTCCTACACAGCCTATTATTATTTATTGGCTTTGCTGTTTTTCAGAGGAGCCCTAATCACATGGCAGGACTGGGTACTGCACAAACACGGGGCATAAAGGCAGACAGGTATAATACAAGACAAGATAGGGGATGGCTGTATTCAGAGGAGTACAAAAAGCAGTGAGATAATATAGTTCATCAACTGCCTTAGTGCTGTCAAGTTGGATTTTTTAAGACACCCCCATAAAAGGAAAAATTTGCCTTGTCTAGCTTGGACGATGTACTTGTAGTTCTGGCTTGAATTGGATGTAGCTGTCCAAATCACCTGCTCCCTATAATCCACGGAGAGAAATGGACCAAAGAATAGTAGTTGTCTCTCTCTGCCAGTGTCTGAGCTGCTCAGGACACGTCTTAGCCAGGACAAGCCCAGAGCCATTTTGCAGTGTGGTTTGTCTTGCAGTGAAAAGTGTTTTTTCTATGCTGTCTCCTGTAACTGAGCTGCTGATGGTCCCCTATGAGTGAATGAAACCTCTGTATCAGTAATCCTGCAGTACGTGGGATGGGATTGCTGCAGGAGCAGTTTCCCACCAAGGCTAGTTATGCTGTTCAGCTGCACTAACCAGCCTCAGTGAGTGGCTCTCTCACACAAAATTGAGGAATATCCAGGGGCTGTTTTCTGTTGTTCCCAAGTCTGGTTAGTTCTTGTGATGCTGTGTTACTATTTTTTTTCTTCTCTGTAGCATTTCACTCTGGCATCTCAAGTGTGAAAGTACAAACATAAGAAATACCATGCTAGGCAGAAGAAGGGTCTGTGTCACCCATGCTCTGAACTCTGCAGTGGCAAAAGGGCTTGGGGAGAGCGCTTGAGCCTGGCCACTTTCTCCTGCCACTGACGCTTCTCCATCATCCCTGACTACTCCCCTTCCCATCTCTTAATGGTCCTGCCTAATCCCTTTGAGTGTTGCTGGTGCTGCCTGCTCCCACAGCACCCTCTGCACAAAGAGGGTTTGCTCTGACCTCCCAGTGTCTGAACGTCTTCCCCTGCTGTGGTGGGCCTTGGCAAAAAACAGCTCTGCTTTTCCCTTCCCCCCTGCTGTCCCAATGCTGCATCACCAGCACGGGCACAAGAACATATCCCAGCACCTTCCATCCTTTCCTCCCTAGGGCCTTGTCCTGAACTTCACCAGCACCAACCTCCTTTACGCAGCTGTTTCAATGGCAGCTGAAAGCTGTCTTAGTGGGAGACCTCTCCAAAGACTTCCCAGATTTGCTCCATTTTCAGAAGGTGATAAGTTCCTTTAGCTGATGTTGGGCCTAAATAACTGAGATATCTGAAACTGCTGCCTGTCAGTCTCTTTATTTTTACAAAAATTTGATCCTGCAACAAGGATATTCAGTGGCAACCTCCACTGACTAGACATGTGTCAATAGAGAGCAAAACCCAGCTATTTTCTCACTAAGTGATCTTCAAAATGGGCATATGTAAAACTCTGCTTCTTTTGCAACACCACTAGTATAAAAAAGATTACATGACTTTTAATGCAAGCTGCTCATGTTCCATATCTGATCCAAGGTATCCATTTGATCTTTGGCTTTGTCAAACTTTGCCAGACAAGAAAACACTTGTGAGCAATCTGAAATAATTTGTGGAGCAAATTGCACAGCTCACCTGTGCAAGGTTTACAGCAAAAATGAAAGGAGATAAATCCTATAAATTAATCAGGAAGCACTTTTAAATTATTAAAATATGCTGTGCTTTCAATTAGCTTTTTTAAAAATGATTTAAAAGCTGCAGAACATTTAAATAAGGAATGCATTTAAATTAAGGCATAATTTTTCTATTTATGCATTCATTTACAAGCTCCCTAATATTGAAGCTTACAATAGTTTCTTGAATGGCTTTTCAATGCTATAAATATTTTATTGTGTTAGTAATAAATATTTGTTTATATACTGGGAATTCACCTGTGTATTTAAATGCTGTCGTAAAGACACAACTAATAAAAATACGACTTTTGTGCTTTCCTTTATTGTCAGGAGACTCAGCAAGCTGTTGTGCTTTTTTTAGTGCTGAATACTGATTTCCATCCTGGCAAAGACTTCGTTAAGCAAAATAAGTTTCGTGTCAGTGCATTGAAAAAGCTGGTAAAATGCTGACAAAATGAAATGAATTTATGTTAGAAAAGCTACACACTTTTAGACTATACCAATATTCTCTGAGACCCAAAGATTTGGGATCAGGGAACTTTGCTACCCTGCTTCTAAGTATGAAGAGATAACAGGTATTAAATTTAGCCATGGGATTAAGAAATATCAGTACCTTACTTGTAACCACAACAGAAGATGCAGAGTAAAACAAAGGCAGTCCTTTTCCTAAGTTTCTAGAAAAAAATATTGCTCTCAAATAAGAAAGTACCCTATTTTGTGAATCATGATATCATTCAAACCAACAAAATTATAAAGAAATAGGTGTGACAGAGTGTGACACCCATATATCTACCATCATATGTCTTCTCCATCATCTTAACTCCCTCTATTTCTACTAGCTGGGTTACGTTTGGAACAAGCTTTCTCCGTGGTCATTGTATTTTCTTCATTTTCCTTGTATTTTTGTCAGGTTTTGTGTGTATGTAATGTTCAGAAAAGGCATGTTAAGCTTAACAGCATTCTTTACTATAGTATAGATTAAGAGCTTTTAATGGTTGTTGGAGCACTTTGCGGCCCATCAAAACCTGCCTTTGTAGTTAAGATGAAAATCTTATGAGTGTTGAAGAGAAACAGAGAGAATCAGCCATCCCAGCAGAGGTAAATGGAGCCACTTATGTTTTACTTCAGATGGTGTCTAAATACAGGCATCCCTTAATGCACCCAGATCCTCACCTGAGGAAACCTGCGGCATATATTTCCACAGGGTTTGTGCATGAGTTTGGTCAGGGATAAAAGTATTTTGGGGTCTAGTCGGTCCCCCTGACACTCTTGATAAGGTCTCTCTTACAAAGATGACTTGGAGCTCTTGTTTCCGAATGCCTAATGCTGGGGATATTTGTATTCATGCCTTACTTTCACAGATTCTAGTACTGAAGTGCAACAAATATCTCTTTGCCTCTTACAGCACAAGAGCTTTAAAAGCCAACAGGACGAGAAATAGATCTCAACAAACAGCATATTCTGAATATTTCAGTTATTTGTAAACAATCTCTCGCATTTTAAAGTGTTGGTCATGGATGAAGATGTTTTGTTAATTAACGACCTGTGCTTGTTTTGCAGCAGAGTGCAGCTGCTGCATAAATGCTTCGTTACCAACATTTTGCTCATTTTCCTATTTCTGGCTCTCTCAGCAGTTACATGTATCCAAACCTGCTTTAAAACTCTTACTTTAGATGAGATTGCTTCCACTTTTAAGGGAGATTAGGGAGACTGTTGCACCTCAGGAACATGGTTTATTTTCCTCACCCATCTGGACACAAATTTTAGAGAAGGATTTTTGGTGTTGGTTTTATATCCCTTCTGTATATGCTCCCTTGAATTTTGGTGTTATCTGCAAAGTACACACATGTATGTATCACAAAGTGCATCAAAAATTATTATTGCTTCTGTGATACTACCATTGCCCAGTCCTTCCTCTACATATATTCAACATATAATGCTAAAATTGGGTCTCACTCATTTATCTTCCATTACAAAAATTCTTCTGTTGTTAATTCCACATTTAAATGTTTTAAGGTTGAGTAGAGTATGGTAACACCCATGACTCACGCATTAAAAAATAATAACGATGCTCAAAGAGATTTTAAGGGAAGGATTCATTGCCAGCCTGCTGATGCTGAGGCTGTGCAGAGAATTATAAACTGCCTTTCTTAACCTGCACTGTGACCAGGGAAAACTGGCCCATGGTTAATTTATGTGATGTGTGTTGAGGTAGTAGGGGCAGGCAGTAGTAGGGGCTTTAGAAATGCAGGAAATAATAACAGGTGAACTGACAAGTGTCTAATCTGATTTACTGGAAAGGAAAGAGATAAAGACGTGAATGTAAGAATGGGGGCAAATTCTGTGAGCAGGGCTCAGCCACAGGGCGGGTTCTCCATTTGCACCATGGGTGCCACCAGCCCTGTGACAGCAGGACAGCCACGGCTGTGGCATCTTCTGCAGCCAGCCCTTCTCCTCTGTCCGCCCCGGCTCGCTCCAGCTCACTCATAATGCAGACCCTCATGAAGCATATATTGGAACCAGCACTTTGCTGTTTCATTTTGATCTTCTTATATTTTCTTTTTCTCCCATGTTCAAGGGAAATCTTTGTTGCAGTGCAATTTGGGTGCCACTGCAGATGGAGCTTGGAAAGAGAGGTATGTATGTGTATAGGTAGTTGAATTGGCAAAAAAGAAGACTGGTTGTCACTGGAAATAGATCTTTTGAATATCCTCCAGAATTTTTGAAGAGAACTAAAAAGCACCATATTTTTGCATGAGTTGTGTATCCTGTAACCATGCTACATAGCTGTCATGGTGTATACTTCTTAAAAAATTAGGAATTTTAAAAAAACTTGAAGTTTAATTAAGATAATGATGTTCTAATTGTGCAAATTTGCTGTAGATATTTTTGTCTGTAAGTGTCTGACATGTTGCTATTTCCAAGGCCTGATTGATACAGGAAGATGTTACAGAATAATAGAAATGCAGGCATGGAAAAGACTTAGGTCCATTTCACTGCACTGACACAGAAAATTAATGACTTAAAACATATTAATTAAAAATACATTTTATCAAAAGAAGCACCATTAGTTATCCAAAAATTTGTCTCTGGAGTTTTTTGTACTTTACCTATTAGTTCATTAAACTGGTCCAGTTAGGAAGTAGAAATAATACCATGTAGCCTAACCGGTGAGGTGCACACAATAAACGGAGTATGATTATGCATTTTAATGCACTGCTTTATGACAACTGGCATGTCTATACATTTAAGTGGATATTGAGCACAGTTTGAAGCAGGCAGACTGTTTTTTGAAATAGAGCTGCACAAACACATGATGCCTTCTCCTGAGGTGAGAACAAAGCCAGGCTGAACTGTGAGAAATCCTGGCTTTCTGTAGGTCAGCTTCCCTCATTGATCTAACAATAGGACTCATTAGCAGGTGTTTAATGGGCTCTGCAATTTGTAGAGATAGCAACCAAAAGAGCAGTTAGGACACACACAGAGGATAACTGAGGGTGGAGTTGAACCTCCTCCTGTGGGCAGCTAGTGAGTGCTCGAAAAACTCGGGGTTTTGTTGAACTTGCACCGTCAAAGCTTTGAGTGTGGGTCCCATTTGCTGGGGTGGGACCTTGACATTGCAGACCCACAGGTCAAGCATCCCAGCATTTAGCCAGCCCCATTGCCTCGTGCTCCTCCGGATGATGGGCACTCTCTACCTCAGGACTTTGTCCTAGACAAACCACAGTGCACATGCAAATATGTGAGTTTTGGAGGAAGAAATACTTATCATCTCAAGAAGCTAATGTGATAAGTTGTGTCAATGAATCCCACTTACCACTGAAAGGTTGTTCAACATAAATATGATAACCAGATTTTGGCCTGACTTAGCCCCCTCACCCCAGTTCTACTACAAAAAGAATAGAATAGAATAGAATAGAATAGAATAGAATAGAATAGAATAGAATAGAATAGAATAGAATAGTTCAGTTGCAAAGGACAACATTGTCATGAGTCTGGGCAGCACAGGAGCATTCCCAGTGTTGTACCCAGCCTAGCTGTGAGAGGAGGCACAGGCTCTCCTGCAGCATATTCAGAGACCAAGGGTGGGATCCTCTGCTTAAATGCAGCTCCTGAGCAAAGTAGAGGGCCCTGTGCTAAGGCTTCCCACAGCTTTCTTTAAAGCTGGACACCCACAGCCTTTCTAACCTTGCCTGAGCCCAAGCAACCACACCCCAGAGGAGAGAGAGATCCCTGATACAAGTAGACACAAAGGCCCCAACTACTGCCCTCTGAAAAGTCAAGGTCTTGTGTCTAAGACTATCACAGTGCTTGATAATGTCATGATCCTTTTCTGCTACCTGTGCCATGAAGGATGCAAGTTTGTACTTAATACTAGACCTCTAACAAACCACTCAGCTTTTCTTTCCTTCGGCAGCTCTGCCTGGCTGGGCTAACAGTTTGTCTTTGGAGCTGATGAGCTCTGGCATGGCTCAGAAGGATGGTTGCTACAGGTGCTGCCTCTCCATTAACTCCGCTTCCTTGGGAGACTTCTATTTTCATTGCCCTTCAATACATGCCATGCAAGGAACCATGTAGCCCTAATTCCCTACTCTAATCTGTAATTGGAGCCTTTACTAACATTTATGAAATTTTAATGAATATTGCTTTCTGCTGCCCTTGAAGTATAGACACGGAAAAGAGATGGTTGTCAGTACAGCCATCAGACATGCCTAAAGAGGAGAAGGGGAAACCTCTGCTAGAGAATTACTGTCTGCAGCTGCTTACACTGGGCCATTAATGCAATAGATTGCTGCTCAGTAATGCTATGACTGTATTTTACACCATTACCACCCTCCAGTACTTTTATTTAGACACACCAGCATCAGCTATATGTGACACCAGCTATTGAAGCTGCATTAGCATGCGTCTTCGCTCTCCAAGAAGTTTTGAACTTAGGTGAAGCCTTTACATGTTGACTATTTTGGCAGGCTATATTGTTCTACAATTTATCAGTTGATAACTTTTGCTGCCTCACAGACATTGTGTTTTCCCAAGTGAAGAACCTTTGGCTGAGCTCTGGAAATATATGTGTTTCACAGAAATGAAAAGTTATTAAATCAGTACTGTGGGGGAATGCAGAGGAATGATCTGTTTGCAATTCTGGGGAAAACAATTTAGAACACTGTTTTTAAAGCTTAACGAAATTACTTAAAATCCTTCACAAAAACAACGAACCTTTTTCATCTGGTCTCCAAGGATTTTGTTTATCTTTCAGATCTAGTTGCTGCAAAATACTGATAATGCAGAAATTCCATGAGGCGTTAAATCTCCATCTACCAGTGGCTTGCAGAATTAATCAAATTACCTTTTAAAGTTAATGCAGTCGGTGAGAAGAGTTTAATGATATTCAAAACCTTCATGGTAATAATTACAGATGAAGAGGGTCAGTCAGTTGAGAATTAATGCAAAAAGTGCACAGAATCATAATCTGAATTAATGTATCAGACCATGCAGAAGGCATTGGGAGAGTGATCTGTGAAAATAAAATTCATTTTCTTCCATTCAGAAGAGTGAAATAAACTCACATGTCTGAGAATTTGAAGTAAAGGATGAATTCGAAGTTTAAGATATGCTAGAGAAAAGTCGATGGGCTGAGAGAGGTGAGGGAAGGGAAGAAAAGGAGAAGAGAGAATGAACAGGAGTTAATCTGGATTATCTCACAAAATTTGAAGCTGTCAGTCTTTCTATCGTGACTCAAAGAGAGAAGCTTTTCCACAAATTTCCCTCACCTTGAGGCTCTTCACATTTTTGATTTTCTGTATTCTGCATGCATATTTTTTTCACCTATTTAGAAATGATCCAACACTCGTTGAGGGCAGGATTTTAATTCTCCTTTCCCATGCACTTCATAGTTCTTTTGCTAACAAAGAAATGAAACAATCCTGAAAGGACATTCTTAAAAATAAATTCAATATGTCCCCATTTAAATTGAGCCTGGGTACGTTCAGGCTGCACTTGGGTCTCACAGAAATGGCAGAGAAGCAGTCTGTGTCCCACAAAATGTGGAGCTGAGCATTTATGTGACCCGAGAAAATTGTTTCCAAGCACCTTGTCCTTCTGGAGACTGTCATCAAAACCCACTGTCACTTAGGAGGTCACAGTTCCTGGGTACAGGGTTGGAGATGCCACACAGTGATGTTGCTGTCAGAGAAGGGCTGCTCGGCACATTCTGGAAAACAGGCTTCTGTTGCAACTTGACTATGCCAATTATCTTCAAAATTATAGTCAATTTCTGAAAATTTTGAGCATCTGGATCATTTATTTCCCACTTATAATTTTTGTCACATGTATGTGACTTAAATACACCTGTTTGTTCTGTTCCTCTGAGAGACATTGTCAGTTCCTATCTTTTCCATACTATTAAATCAGCTCAGACATCATTTTATAAAAGCTCCTGAAAACTGAGGCAGTGTTGCGTTTTTGGTTAATTGCATATTGAACTTTCTGTGTGCTGTTTTCACATTCCAAGCTTCACTGCATGTCAGCCTTCAGATCCTTATTTTGCATGTAGGAAGGGACTGTGGAGTGTGCCTGCTGGGTCCCCCGTGGAGAACCTCTCTGTATAGCACTGTGATTATGCAATTGGGCTGTAAGGGTGCAAATGATATTTCTGCATAACTGCACACTGCACTCTTCAGAGCAGCAGTGCTCAACCTGCAGCAGCCAGAAAGTTGCAGTGAAAACAGGTGTTTTCAGAGGCCCAAGCTGATCATGGGTGTTTTCTTCATTGCCATCACAGAATTATTTAAGTTGGAGAAGACCTTTAAGATCATCAAGTCTAACTGTTAACCCAGTGCTGCCAAGACCCTCACTAAACCGTGTCTGTAAGTGCCACATCTACACATGTTTTAAATACCTCCAGGGTTGGTGACCCAACCACTCACATGGGCAGCCTCTTCCAAAGCTTGACAATCCTCTCAGTGAAGAAATTTTTCCTAATATCCAATCCTCTGTGCAACCTGGGGCCTTTTCCTCTGGTCCTGTCACTTGTTCCCTGGGCAAAGAGATCAACCACCAGCTGGCTACAACCTCCTTTCAGGAAAATGTAGGGTGTGATAAGGCCTCCTCTCAGCCTCCTTTCCTTCAGGCTGAACAACCCCAGCTCCCTCAGCTGCTTCTCACAGGACTTGTGCTCCAGACCCTTCCCCTCTGGACACCCTCTAACACCTCCATGTCCTTCTTGTAGGGAGGGGCCCAAAACTGAACACAGGATTCGAGATGTGGCCTCACCAGTGCCAAGCATACAAGTATCTAAAGGGAGTGCCAAGAAGATGGAATCAGGCTCTTTTCAGTGGTGCCAACTAATAGGACAAGAGTCAGTGGACAGAAACTGATGCACAGGAAGTTCCACCTGAATATGAGGAAGAACTTCTTTACTGTGCAGGTAAAGCACAGTACCGAGCACCGGAACAGGCTGCCCAGAGAGGGTGTGGAGCCTCTCTCACTGGAGAAACTCAAGAACCGTCTGGATGCAATCCTGTGCCATGTGCTCTAGGACAACCCCGCTTGGCAGCACTGTGGTTCCTTCCAACCTGACCCATTCTGTGACTCTGTAATTCTGAGCACAGGGGGCAATCACTGTCCTTGTCCTGCTGGCCACACTATTGCTGATATAGCCAGGATGCCATTGGCCTTCTTGGCCACCTGGACACGCATTGGCTCATGTTCAGCCACTGTTGACCTGCACCCCCAGGTCCTTTTCCACCAGGCAGCTTTCCAGCCACTCTGCCCCCAGTCTGTAGCGAATCCCGAAGCCATATCTACTGCGACAATGTGCCATCATTGCAACTCTGGTTCATCTCTGGAGGCTGCTTTATTGTCTGTGTGCTTCTATAGGGGATCACTCTTTTTCTGTTGATGCTTTTGTCCTTCAAGAGTATTCCCAAGAGAAAGCTCAGGAGCTTCGTGCAAGTGTTCCACAAATCTCACAGTGTGGCTATGCCTTACCTGGGGGTGTTTTTGCTGCTTTATGAAGCAACTGAAGGACAAATGGAGCACATCGCACTTTGACTCTGTGCTTCAGTGGTCCCAAGTAGTAACATAAGGACATACATAACTACAAAATCGGAGGCTGAATATGGTTCAGCTCCATTCAGCAGAGCTGACCTTGCAATAACACCTCACGTATTGTCCCACTGGGAGTTTTAATCAAAGCACTTAAAAATGCTGCAACCCATGTTTTTCTGTTGCATTACAAAGAAATTTGGCACTTTCTTTATTTTGCTGCAAATATTTTTGTTTGCATGTTTGTCATTTGAGAATTGCAGATAATTGGTTTGGCTGTGTTTGATCTCACAATCTGGCAAATAAAAAAAATCTTAAAAGTAAAATTCCCATGATGTAGCATTTCTTTATGAACTGCTGAGAAGCAAAAATGATTATAAAATGTTACAGTTAATCCCTTAGTGATCTTGACATTTGCAAAATGAACAACTGCGCAAATACTCTTTAAAATCCTGTAATTAGGGAGCACATCCAGTTTAGGCAGACAGTTGTTTTAAAAGTAAGTGTTAGTGTTTTGTGTGACACATAATTATATGGACAGAGGTTAACTCCCTCTTCTGTACTGATTTCATCTGAAACTTACAAGGATATTTTCCAAATAAAAATTTGTTATTGCAGCTATCAAATCTAAAGATGTGCTTTGAAGGACTTTCTGTAAGACATGTCAAGATCTTCCCTTAAACCATTTTCCAACAGCCTTTTACCTAAGCTGAGACTGGTGAAAACCAGCTCTGGACAGCATAAAGTTTTCCCTAAAAATACTGAGAATGGAAATAGTTTTAGCCAAAATTGAAAATTAAATCCAGATTTGTGATGCTTCTTCCCTAGATATGCTTCAAACCACTTAGAAATACCTGCTTCCCTGTTCCCCACTCCCATCACCTCCTTCCCAGCACTGTTTTGTAGTGGGTAAGGCATGGAGGAGACTGTGCTGCAGTGTAGGGCAGGCTGGTTTGGTGTTCTGGTCCAGATGTTATCACGGGGTTTGAGGTGACCATCATTAGCAACAAAGAATTGATCTACGAGAAATTAGGTCTTGGCAGATGGTGCCCTTCTTTTATTTGCTGCTGCCTAGATGGTGCTTTTCCTGGGGCAAAGCACTCTGGTGGTGGCAGGGGAGTAACTCTTGCAGAGAAGTCACAGCAGCTGCCGTGCAGCTGATAGGCTTCACATATTTCATAATCGTGTTGAAGAACCAAGGATCAGATTTAACAGCTTTAAAGCAGGTTTTGGACTTCAGTGCCCTTTAATAAACGTCCTCATTGCTTGTGATAGGAATACGTTAAAGTCAGCCTTACACTTTTGTCAAGGAGGTTCACCAGCTGCCCCACAAATTCTCCTCAACAGCCCTTTGTTCTGAGCATGGGAAAGAAGAAAACTTTCAACAATTTGCTTCTGCCTTAGAAGAAAGGTCCTGCCTTCTGAGATTGCTTTATGGCTTTAACTGCTGATATTGTGTGAGTTTTTTAGAAAATGCAAAGGTAATGCATTTGGCTGTGTGTTTCTCAGTCTCCATCCCCCATTGGAGAGTTTCTATGCATCCCAGATGTGTTACAGGGTGGCAGTCTTGGCAGTCCAGGCAGGTCTGTGCAGGCAGTACACCCCAGGGCTCACAAGTCCCAGCTAATGCCCCCTTTCAACTGCAGCTGGAAAAGGACAGTTAACATCTGCCCTAAGAAAACCCATCCAACTCCAGCCTTTACAGAGTTTAATGGTTAGCTCAGAATTTTCTAGCTTGGTAGAAAGTCACTGCCACAACTGGAAGCCTGTGCTCAGCAGAACATCACAGTGTTATCAAAGTTCAGGTGTGCTGGTAGGGCCCTGGAGGGGATTTTGTCTGTTCAGACACAGAGCAGGTACACTCGGATTTATTAGTTTCCCAGTTTCATTTCTGACTTGTGCACGGCCATGACAGCATGTTCACTTTGTATAACACGATGCAAGTTCTTTTAACACTTAAGCACTTTAACACTTTAACTGTGTATGTCAATCTTGCCCAGGGCTGGACATGTAATGAAAGCAAAACCCATATGCTTCCTACCTTCCCATTTCTCATTTTCAGCAGGTGTTTGATCCCAGCCCTGCCCTTCCTCAGTGCCACCTGCAGTCCATGAGCAGCTGTTTCTGCCGCCCCTCATTTGCTGAACCCAGAAAGTCAGTTTTCTCAGCATATGATACATATGCCTTCTGCTATCAATTGGAATCACAGATTCATAGAATAGTTTGAATTGGAAGAGACCTTTAAAGGCCATCTTGTCCAACCCACCTGCAATGAGCAGGGACATCTTCAGCTAGACCAGGTTGCTCAGACCTGACCATGGGTGATTCCTGGGAAGGGGCATCTCCACCTCACTGGGCAACCTGTTCCAGTGTTTTACCACCCTTGTAAAAAAATTCTTCCTTGTGTCTAGTCTAAATCTACTGTCTTTTAGTTTAAAACCTATACCACTTGTCCTATTGCAACAGAAAAGTCTGTCCCCATCTTTCAATGTGGGGTCTTTTCCAACCTAAGTAATTTTGTGATTCTATGTGTAGCTTTGGTGTTTGAGACTTAAGCTTCAAGGAATTGTAAATAAAGTAGTTGATCTATGGAAAATAATATAAAAAACACTCATACACAATATTAACTGAAAAATAGCTTTGAAGGAAAATAGTAGGTGGTTTTTAGCTGGTAGTTAATGAATAAATTGTCCAAGCCTGCCGAAGAAATGATCTGTGGGTAGGAGAGATAATTAATTTATATGAGTTCAAAAATTCCTCCTGAGATGTCAGCTGGTATGCTGCATTACAGCATGAAATATTCAAACTATGCAGTTTCAAGAACAATCCTAGAAAGTCACAGAGTCCAAAGGATGAGGTAGCTGCTCACTGGGCAGTGCTGTATTTCACTTCATGGCCAGTTTCTGCGGTGGGAAGGCCACGCCTCTCTGGTGAAGGTGTGGCTGGACTGCCCCAGCCACAGCACCTGCCAGGCCAGACTTGGAGACCTGAGCGTGGGAACACTGGACGCAGGCCAAGGACGTGAAAGTTTCTGAATTGGTCCAAGCTCTGGTGATGTGCTGGATCTTCCACTGCTGCCATTGTGCCATCGAGGACATCTTTGGGCCAGTGTGTGGTGGTGGGCTTTCAGGTGCTATGACACTTGCCCAAAGGTTTTTGCATTTCCAAGGAGGCAGCAGAGCTGAAGGCAGGTTTTTTGGGAGACAGATTGGACAGCCTGGAGCAAAACATGATACAGGGTTGAAAGTCCACATATCTTGGGTTCCCCAGCAGTAAAAGGAGAAGAGTATCTCCATCACAAGGACAGTTTTAAAATAGTAAACTGTAACCTACTATAGAAGTTTCTAGAATAGACAGTAATATGGAATTGTGCAAAGTACAGCTTTTCATGTCTTAATTTCCTTGAATTGTGCCTTTCTTGACATTAATGCAGAAAGAGTTTGTGATATGGAAGTCTTTGTGTTGCCTGTCCATGTCCCAACTAGCACCTGTTCCGCTGGTAGTTCACAGGTTTCAGGCCTTAAATAGCTCAGGTTTTGTTTTCATTCCTATCCCCAAGAAGTGTCATTTTTTCATCCTCCATGCAGATGCAGTCCTTACTCTGAGGCCAATTACAGCAGCTCTGCTTGGGACATCTCAACCTTAGCTACACCGGATGATGCCCCTCCACTTCAGCACTAGTTTTCCTAAGCTGTAGAGGTGAAACTAAAATAATCATGTGCTTTGTCTCTAAAACGAGGCAGCATCACCACACTCCTCAACATATGCATTCCAGAATCTCTAGATGTCCACACAAAAGTAAGAGCATTAATGTGTTTATTTAAAGCAGTAACCTTTCCTGTATTAGGCTAAAAAAGATTTGCTCTTTGCGATATTGCAGCTAGCGGACTGCAAATCCCAAGAGAAGCCGTGGTTTTACAGGTAATGATGCTCCAAAGCTCCTCTTGGGCTCGAGTGCTTCCACCCATCCCTAGAGGAGGAGGTCGTGGCACTCCAGCGTGCTGGTGCCAGCAGGTCGTGAGGATGCACCACACTGCGTTGGGCATGGGACTGCAGTGAGAGAGCTCCCCGAACCACAGCCTTGCCTGAAACCAGGGAACAGGACTCTGGTCACCACTTTTGCCAGCTAATCACTGGTTAAGAGAAGGCAAGTTAGATATTGGAACCCTCTCACATTCCCCAGAGACCTGGTGTTTGTCCTGTAACCAGTGAGCCTATTACAAGGTTGGGCTATTGCATTTCCTAAGAGTGTGGGATAGGGTTTAAATAGTTTTCTGTACCAAATACCGAGAATGTACAATATTCTGGATGTGGTGCTTGGTACTAATAGTTATAGAAAACAGTTATATTAATAGGAAAACTTTAAAATCAAGTCAAGAGCATGGGCTTAAAATTTTTTTTTTTGCTTAAACCAAGAATAAATTAACTCTTTGTTGGGCGTGCTACAAAAATGAGCAGAATAAAAAGTATGCTTGCATAACACTGAGCTTTCATCCTCATCCCTGCATATTGAAATTATGGATTCATTAATTCTCCATAGTCTGTTTTTAATTTATTTTTTTGAACCAGTTATTGCTCTGGAAGCAAATGCCTCTTTTAAAACAGAGAACTGGCAGGGATTAGCAATGACTCTGTGGATTTCCCCAAAATACATTGCCAGTCAATTTTAGCTCCAGTAGTTTTGATTAACAGGTTGTTTAGCATTCCTGCTCTTTTGATCTTTGGCTCTTCACTGAGATTGTCAACACGGCTGCAGGAAAAGATCACTTACAGCTGTGTTATCAGGGGACAATTGTATTGGTAGTAAATAATATATTAAATACAACCCACCTGGTACAATTGCTAAAACAAGGTATAGACTATTTAACAGAACAAATTAAAAATATTAGTTCCAGTTCCAGAAAAGAAACAACTGGAATTTGGCTTTGTTCAGGAAAGGAGCTCTGTGTTTAGGGGAGATGTACACAGAAAAAAGGAATATGGTGGAAAATGCTTCAGTCCCTCCCCGAACTCCTTCTTATTGACTGGAAACCCAAGTGCCACCAGCATCCTGGCAACTTAAATAGAAGTAGCTACACTATGGCAAAGTTAAGTGGTGTGGGCAAAGATGAAATAATGAATTTATTCAAAGTTGTCGCAGTTCCCCTCCAGGGATGAGCACCCAGTACTGCTGAGGTGCTGATTTTTCAAGTCCCTCAGTGCTGCTTTTTCACAAGTGCACCCTGCACCCTGAGTAACCAGCATGCCTTTGGAGGATTTCTTCCTTCAGGATTGACAAGAAGGAGCAAACTGTGGGGGAGCAGAAGAAAAGAGGGGAGGTCCTGGATGGAAAGTGTGCTTATGGTAAACCTTCCGTTGTGAAACTACATGTATAACACCTTTTCTTCCTGTGAAACCGTAGAGAATCAGTTTTCTCTGCAGATCACTTGTGGTTTGTCTGCATGAAAATGCAACATTTCTGGTGCAGTGAAGAGCTTTCCCGTGTAGTTTTACAAATTGCTTTGTTGTATTCATGTCTTTTTTATTGCTTTATTCTCTTCTTAGAAAGAGAAATAAGTCAAATATGACTCCTTATAAGCTGGCCACAAATCACAACCTGCAAACCATAGAATTATCTCCTTTTGGGTCCTTATGAATCTCAGTAACTCTGGGCTCATGAAGCAGCAGATCTTTTGTACATAACCCAGCTATAAAATTGTCATGTGACGTCTGTCCCATCCATGGATCCTGTGTCCCTATGCTTCTTTCTCCATTAAAAATACGTGAGTTATTTCTAGTTCTGTTTTCACCAAAGATTCATTTATAGAAATCAAGATCAAAACCCTTAGAACTAAAGCACTCACCTAAAAAAAAACAAATGGATGGGACGAAAAACTCCCAATTGCATACATGTCTGGAAGCAGGGATTAGAAAATTCTTGTGGCCCAGGAGACCATCAGGAACAACTGATGCACCCATCTGCTCCTCCCTGGAGGAATGTGCTCATGTACAGTGTGAAAAATATTCCTCCATCAGGACCTCCTCACGGACCTGTCTTTTGTGGTGTGTCAACTCCCAGTGGCAGACATCTAACTTTTGGTGCAAGATCTGAATTTTGCAGCAAATATGCAAATAATATGCAAATCCTGAAAACATTACCTTTCCTGCCTTTGTTATATGTACTTAAATTAATGTTTACTGGAATCTGCAGTTGTTGGTTTATCCAGAAATCCTGTCATCCCAGAAACATGCATTGAAATGCAGGAACACTGCTGTTGCTTGGTTAGACTGACTAATTGTTCATAAGCTACCTGACAACTCCCCCTCCCTGCTGGATTCAAGGAAACACATTCTTTAGTATAATTAAACCTTTCTTTTTCACAAAAATAGATCAAATAAATTCATACTGTCTGCTCAAACAGCCCAGTCTCTCTTTGGCCTGGAGGAGGTTGAGTCGCTCTTTGCTGTTAAATGAGGTATTGATTTCCTATTTCTTCTGGCTGACATCCTGTCATATGAAAGACTTTAATCAATAGATCATATGTCAGCTGTAGTTATTTCACATATCGTATTATTATTAACATCATCATCATTTTTATGAGTTTGCATTTCTGCCTGGTCTGCTCTGGACTGCCAGTGTGTCTTTCACCTTGCTCTTTCTTCCAGTTCCTTTTCAGCAGAGGAACATCTACTCAACATAAACTGCCAGAGAATAAACTTGTGCCATCCTATGCCAAAAACAAGTAGTAAAATGAGGGATTAAAGAGAAAACTGCCCTTCCCCAAAATCCAACTACTGCCATATGCTTTCTGTATCATCCTGAGTGATCTGTTCCATCTTTCCTTGCCTGGTTTTTGCTGTACCAGATAAAATACGAGCTTCTCTCCTTCACATTTGTGATCGCAGAACTTCTCCTGGCAGGGTAGGCGCATCAGCCCCGTCCTGTGTGGGAAGTGAGCTGGGTTCCCTGCTCCCATCAGTGGCAGGTGCCCACTTTCCCTTTGCCCATATTTGCTGCCCAGGGGGCAGCGGAAGCCGCAGGCCTCGGCTCAGCACAGCACTGTTGTACTGAAGCAGCCACACCAAAATGTGTTGTCTGTATATCCTACAAATGCAGTAATTGACCAAAGGACATCTTCCTCTTTATTCTGATCTTATCCATGCTAGCTTTTACACAGCTCTTGGCCTAAGACACTCGTCTGTTACATGAAAATGGTTGAGAGGTGGATCAAGTCTACATTTCAGGAGAGAAACATTCTGCTACCTGTATTGTCAATCCACACACCTCATTTTTCACAGGATCTGCAGGGACTCCAGGCTGCTCAGATTTAGCCCATGTAATTTGTCATATCTGCTTTTCCCAGCCTTTTCTGTAATGATGGATTTCTGTTGTGTCTAACACATTTCTGTCAACTTTCAGGTCCTTTATTTTCAAAAGGCACAACTGGAATCTCTAACAGAGAAATAGGACAAAAAAATTCATTTCTACAGTTGCATTCTTTTTAGCTATGGTGTTCCTTTGCACAACTAACACATAATTAATGGCAAGCAATTCTCTTAGAAAAATGTTAATGGTTGGTTTGGGGCATTTTCAGAAGTTATGGATATTCAGTGAAAATTACCTTGTGTCTGAAATTTCTTTTCATGTACAGATACACAAGCCTTTTTTTTTTGTTAAGAAAACAACAAAGGCTTATGTTAGAGTACTTGTATAATGAGGAATGTCTAATGAAATCTTGATTTCTATTTTAAAAATTATTTGTGACTTTCATTGAAAACAAATTAGCTGCATAATGAATACATTTTAGGACATCTACTAATGAGTTTTGTAAGTTTTTTTCCTGTAGAATCCTAGACATTTCAGCTTCTGATTGATAACAATTCTGCCTTCTCATGCTTCCAAGAGGGCAAAGCATAGTTCTCTGAAATACAGAGAAATTTTGTACAACATCTGACCTTCAGGTCTTGAGAAACAAAGTTATCAAAAACATAAAGCTTTGCACTAGAACCCAGAGCAAGTCTTGTGATGGAGAACAAAAACCTTTCATTCTGCTGTCTGCAGCTGATAGTCTAATGATGAAGTATTTCAGTTTTAGGCAGTTTAAAATTCCCATTTAAATGACAGAGAATGTAACGACTTTAAATTCTGTGGCTTAGGAAGAAAATAGGAGCTAGCAAGATACCACGCCATATACTAAGAAACTTTAAATGTGTTTATGCATAATATAGATTTTACTTTGTATGTGAAACAGTACATTATGTACTCATCCTACATTTTCAAGGTTTGTTTTCAATATTGGACTTCTATTTCAATGCAATCATGAAAAACTCTGTAATTTGATGTAATTGAGCTGTGATGAGAGCTAAAGGACAGATAAAATACCTTCTGACAGCTTTTCAAAATTTTTGAGGAAGGGAAAATACCCATTCTTTTCACATAAATTAATCTATGAGTAACAGTTTTGATTATGAGACTCGTAACTGGGGGAGACACATACACCACAATTACTCCTAATGAATCTACAAAAGGAATTAATCTTCCCAGCCTGAAAAAGGAGTCATCTTACATTTTAGCTTTTCCACTTTCTCTCAGCCTTTATGATTTTTCCTTTGGAGTTTGCAATGAACCTCTCGTAATTTCCCTGAAATTCTTCCTTTCTTTCCACAAACTGTTTACTTGTGAACATGAAACCTTTAATTTTGCGCTTTTCAGAAGGCATCAGCAGTCAGCAAAATCACTGAATATTGGTATGAAGTAATTAAAAATGTTGACTTTCTGAAGTCAGTAGAAATTTTGTCTTCATTACTATTTTAGAATTTTTCCACAAAAAAGTTATGTGCTTTCACATAAAGGAATCCTTTCAGATAAATCCAAGTCCAATGACAAGTAATGCAAGTTGTATATTTATTTTTAAAGGCCTAAAGCTTAATTGTTAATCTAGCCCAAACTACCCATAACCTGAATAAATGTCTTGTTTTTTTTAACTGAGTGGTAACTCTTTTAGGTTATAATCAAGACCATTACCTAGTTAAGCCAAACTCCTAAGCACACATTTAAGAACATGGTAATTGGTTTTGATAATTTAAATTCAAGGCTAAAGTGCCCTGCTGAGCTACTACTAATGCTGCCACTGGCCATTATAACACCTCATAGTTGAAGCTCCTCTTTGAGCCAGTGCAGGAAGAAAAGCCAGCTGGGTTACCCTGAGTAAAGAGTTTAGTCTTCACTACCTGGAGGAACATGCAGTGCCAACAGGATCACTTTATCCTGTGCATTTTGAGTTATTGTTTCTGGTCAGTAGATTCAGGCAGACAGTAAACATTCACATGGAGATTATTACCAACACGAAGAGAACAGATAGAAAATTTAATTATAGAACAGTTTTGCAAGTACCTGTTCTTCCCAAACCTAGTTTTTTACTGATTTATGTCTCTTACTTGAATGGCTTTATGACTGAATTATAATTTTCTGTAAGATTTTCTGTTGTCCCGCATATATGTACAGTCTCGTCCTGCAGAGTAATTTGACACCAATACCCAGGCAACCATTTGACTGCACATCTCTGTCAAGACTCACAGGTGTCTGGGGTAAGCCTGTGGGTGTTTGAACCACAGTGCCTCCTCTGTGTAGCCTGCAGCTTTCTGTGGAGTCTGTAGGATCTTGATTATCTCTGAGACTTTTGCTTTTTTGTCCAATGTGATTGAAACTGGACAGTAGATAGGGAAGTTGCTGGCAGCAGAGGGAAGATGAGCATTCACGAACATATGGTTTTCAGTGTATTCCAGAGTGATTTGAGGATAACGAGGAGCTGGTCTCCAGAATGAGTGTTTCCCAGGTCTGTTGGAAGGTGGAAGTATATAAGGCAATCAGGATCACTCCAGATGTAGAAAACTACTGCACATTTTACCAGACATCTCAGGGCAGATCCATGTAGCTCCAGCTGAGACAAACCGTGCTTCCCCTTCCAGAGGCTGCTGCTGCTGACCTGGAGGATGATGCTCTGGGGCTGATGGAGAGCCATTTGTCTTTTCTAAGTGATTTGCAGCCAAACCTTTTGGAGGACATACCTCTAGGAACATTTTTAGCACAGAGGACATGAGTTACAGGAGACAGGACTTCACTCAAGGTTTCCCTTCCTTCAACTCTCTAAAGGTTTTCTACCCCCATCACCCTTTTCTAGGCTGAGGACTTTGAAGGTGTTTCTCCCTCCTGTGAATCTGCTTCTTTCTTGTATAATTAGCACCTCAGTTCACCTGCTAGACATGTTCTCAGTCCTGCTTTCATTCCTCAGTGTCAGGGAAGATGAGATTGCAGCTGATAAGCTTTGTCCTCCTTGCTGCCTGCTGGTATTTGGTTTCTTAGTCTGTGCCTAACTGCCTCAGCAGTTACACAGTTCCTAATTGACGAGGTACATCTTTATTCACCTGAAGATTTCTCCTCCCTAGGGTAGTCAAGGTCTTCCTCTGAATCACATGCGATGCTCAATGTAATACTCAATCTACAAAATTAGTCTGGATATTCTAAAACATTACTTAAGAGCATACTCAGTGTAAGAGTTGGATTTTCTTCCAGAGTCTGCTTGCAGTAAACCAAGAAGCAGTTTAGATTTTAATTTATTTCTCTCCCCTGGATATCAGTCACTTCACAGGTTTCACAGTCAGAGTGGGTTTCAGGATTATGTCAGCCATCACTTCCGTGTTGTTTGTGACACTGAAACATGTGGTGTATGCAGGGTTTTAACTGAACTGTGTGTTGCTTTTTAAGGTTCTCCTTATGACTGCTTCACCAGAATTGCTGCAAAGAGGCAGAAATCTTTTCCAGATAAGATTATAAGGATTTTTTTGTTATCATGACAAATCTACCTAAACATACATGAAAATTAAGTTAATTAATTGTAACATTTTCTCTGAGTCACAGAAGCTGTGGAGGAATGTCAGGGCTACTCCACAGCAGTTTTCAACATTTGCAATCCGTAGCACATACCTGGGGTTTATACCTTCGGAAAAAAACAACATAAACCTTCATCTTTCTATGTTGCTCTTAATACACGGAGGAAAGGCAACAGAAATCCTATCTCAAAGCTAGCTACATCTAGCAACTATGGTTTGTTTTGTTAGCTCAGACTGGATCCTGTTACTATTTTAAAGTGAGATTGTTGGGCTAATTTCAGTTGGGTGCTCCCATAGGAATGCCCCTATACCTCCTGATTGATGGAAATCTATTTCCTATGCAAAAAAGGTTTTAAGAATTGCAAATTTCTCAGTCTGTGTCTCTGGAATTTCAATCGTTTCTGGAAGATTTCAGAGTTCCTCACTCCCTGGCACTCCTGCAAAGCTCATAAATGCTGGGAGAGCAGAGACCTTCTGCTCCAGGTAGCATAAAATGCTCATAAATTTTATAGCAGCAGGGAGAAGTGCTGAAGGCAAAAGTGTCTCTAGTACTCCAGCTTTATAAATGCCACAGGTGCCATTAGCCTTTTGGGTGTTCTTGATCCTAACCAAAATAAGATCAAAGAGGGATACCTTCTGATACTTAAGTATTAATACATTTTACTCTCTTCTTGTTTTCTGAACCCTGAATTGTAAAATGTCAGCTGCATTGGAAAACAAAAAGTTCTGTCTTTCTGATTCCCTCCAGAGAGGAGATTTCCTGTGAAATCAAAGTAACCCATAAAGAAAACAGTCATTTTCAATAAAATGTTTGTGTAATATATGTGAATGTGGATTTGTGTTTCTCATAAAGCTACATTTCTATTTTCAGAAGAAAAGAGAAAAAAATAAATAAATTAGATAAGATTATCTCACAAATTGCCAGATTTGCCAGTGCAATTCATTTCATTCCTAGTTGCTAAGAAGTTCTTCTGGAACATCCCGGTTTTTTCAGGTCCATTGATGCCATTGTCCCAACTGCAGGTGGGGCCCATTGGGACACTATCCTAGTAGGGATATCGAGGACAGGGTACTACAAACACCAGTGTAGGCTTGAGTATTTTTATAGGAACCACAACAGGGAAATGACTGAAGTAGAGACTAGCTCCTTAATTTTATATACATCACTTCCTTAAGAAATAGCTAAAACAGATTCACTTTTAACAGAATCCATTCAAAAGGAGGATACGCATTTTGTGGAGTGGAAAGCATTTCATTAGTACTGTTTAAAAAGCAGGATAGTATGCTCTATAACTTATCAGTTTAAAAGAAAGTTGTGCTCTCCACAGAGATTCAAGAAAATTTGTTGTCTTCAATAGAGGGTTGTTAAGGGGAGGAAGAAAACAGTTTTTGGGGTAAACCTATTGTTACAACAATTATGATTTTTTGTGAGGTGAATCACAAGAAATATAAAAAATGTTTCTGGAGGTTGATTGGCTTTTGTTACACATGGTGCCATCAATTCCATCTTTCAGACCTCACCTTACCTTCTTTTTTTCTCTCTGGACCATGGTACTTCCTTACTTGTCACACCTTTTGTTCACTGACATTGCTACATTTCTTAGCTCTGTGTTATCTGTCCATTTTCAACCTTTTGAGTACAATTTCAGGTCTCTGTTCCTGCAGTGTAGCTGCTGCAACCCCTAAAATATACTAGTATTCTGGAAATTTCAATTGGAGGTTCATAACCAATTTTTAGCCCCAGGCTAATCTCATGCCTACATATGTTGTTGTATTGAATGAAAGTGAATCAATGATGCATCAACAGCCTCAGAACACAGAATTGTTTCAGTCTTGGGTTTGCCTTTATTCAAATATTTGTGTTCTGTAGGAGGAGATCTTCCCGTCAGTTTTGCCCCCTGCTGTGCCTGTACCAGAAGGAACCAGGCAAAGCCAAAAGGAAGGCTCTTGCTCCACCCCCAATACATGAAGTGCCCTTCTGGAGCATTTCGTGGTCCCCCTTTACTCAACCCATCCTTCCTGGAAACTGCTGTGCCCTGTGTCCACAGCACAAGAGATATCAAGTGCAGCCGTACCTTGGACCTGTGCATGGAAAATGGTGTGACTCTGTCAGCTGCCACGTCTGGGGGCATCACCACCACCAGGGAGAGGGGCCAGAGACCCTCAGATGACCTGCATTTCACATCATGACCTGGTACCTTTAGTGAGCAGACACACAACTCCAGCTGACTGGTGAGATCCTGTGCAGGAGAAGGTATCTGGGGAGCAATGGTTTCTTGAACCACACTTCCTTGAGCTTTTCAGGCATAGCTAACGTAAGTGAGGGAAGACAAAGCTGCTCTGAAGGCTGAGATGGTAGTTACTTAAATTATTTCTGAGGCAAATACTTTGAAAATTGGAGCACAGGGAAGAGGGGAGATTAATGGATAAAATCAGAGCTAATTTACAGCTGAGCTTCACAAAGCATGTGGGGAATGATCCCCAGCACACAGCGAACCAGAAGAGGGTAATGCAGTGAGGGGCAAAGCCCAAAGCCTTCAGTGGGTCCTTTGAGGCCTTATGCTCAGAATAAACAAGGGGGAACTCCCTCTGTATAAGAATAGCATAATAAAATGTGACCTTTAAGACACAGCAGAAGTGCTGTGAAATTATTCCTTAAAGACCTGCAACTCCCCTAGAAGCCCCTGGCCTCATTCTTTGCAGAGGGTGTCAGAGCAATTCCTCAGGATGCCTCTCCAGGGACTCTGAGGGGAGCAAAGGGTAACAAACCAGCTGAGCTCTGCTGCAGGCTTAGTGCCTGACTCCAGGTTCTAGTAGCAAGATAAAGGTTATTCCACTGGTTATACAGGTGTGCAACAGCAGACTCCTGCAGGAAAGCATCCAGGTGCTAAGAGCGTCAGTGCTTTACCCTGGATAAAATTTATCTGCTGCACAAGTAGATAAACATCACTTCAGCTTTCTGCTGTGAGCAGGAATGGACTCAGACAGCATCAGCCACATAATGGCAATGAATGAAATCAAACAGAATCATAGAATGGCTTGGGTTGGAAGGGATCTTAAGGATCATCTGGTTCCAACCCCCTGCCATGGGCAGGGACACCTTCCACTACTCATTACCACCACATTACTCATGTTACATACAACCTGGCCTTGAACACTTCCAGGGATGGGGCACCCACAACTTCTCTGAGCAACCTGTTCTAGTGCAACATCACTCTCCTAGTGAAGAATTAGCTCCTAATAAATCTTAAATAATAAATAATTAAATAGTAATTAAATAGTAATTAAATAATAAATAAACAATGATGTGTTGCATCCTCCATGTGCTTTCATAGGCAACACTATTAAGTCCCACTTGGGCTAAAAATGTCAGAGCTGAGGGGCATCTGTCAGGAAGAGAGAGAAACGCAGATAATTTGTGGGTGGTATCACGTGCTCGGTTATATCAGGGATGCATTAAAACTGTGCTTTTTGTATACAGCAAACTTACAGAAAGTTTGTGTGCAAGCCTATCAGAAAAGCAGACTCTCTAGTAGGAGAATCTGAAAATCCTACTTTTTTAACTGCTGTGTCTAACACGTGGATGAAAGGTGAGGCAGGAAATCTATGAGAAACTGTACAGTTTGCAACTCTGCCCTGGCAGTGGCCATTCTTTTCTCCTAGGAGATGGCTCCATAGATTTGTTTGAGGAAATAAATCCATATCTGATGCTGTACAAAAATTGCAAGCAAGGTTTCTGGTTACAGGAAGATCAGGCAGCATATGAATGTGATCCCCTATCGTCTCCTTCAAATCAAAGTAATGTGACCTGTTCCTTATCCCCAGGGACTCAAGATCAAAGGGATCAAGCCTTCAACTGAAACCTCTATCGAGTTCCCTAATGGATATCTCCAGCAGACACAATTCAATAAAAAAGTTCTTCATTAAACTGAAATGCAGACGTGAACCCTTCCAGAATTTTCAAAGGGGAAAGAAAAGGGATGTTTTGAACTTCAACATTTGACACTGTCTCATGCAGTGGCAAAAAAATTCTAATTTCTTGGAGAGGGTCCAAGGTGAGCCTCAGGCTGGTTTTGGACTGTGCTGCCAGGGGCCGAGGGCTTTTCCTTTCCCAGGCACCGTGTTGGAGCATAGCTGTGTCGCCGAGGTCAGTATGGCTCCTCCAGTGCAAGGAGCTGTCAAGAGAGGAAAACCAGCTGCAGACACACGATAACTGAGGAAAAGGGCTAAAAGACAAGAGTCTTTGCAGTTTCTGCCTGGGCTCAGATGGCAGAGCTGGTGGTCCCCAGCTGAATACCAGGTCAGAGCTCTCCCTGGAACAGGTGGGACTCCAACTCCAGCCCTGACCTTCCTTCACCCTCATAAACCAGGCTCCTTGTGCTGCAAATGCTTTTGATCCATCTCCAGCTGTGGCCAGAGACCTCTTGGGTTCTTCTCAAATCTGCCTTGTTATGAGGTTGCAAACATAGCCCATCTCAGTTTATGTCCCCAAAGCTCTTCTGTCTTTTTCAAACTTCTTTGAACGAAGGACTTTGCTTTTCACAGATGGGTTTCTGGGCCAGCATTATCAAATAATCCTAGTACTGAGGGCACATTTATACTAGTATGATAACCTATATCAGTTTCACAAATGAAACAAGTTTTAATGGCAAAGAACTTTTTTTTCACATAAATGTTTCTGATCTCATTTTTTTAATTGTGGGAATTCTTCTCTTTCACAAAACCACTTAGTTCATAGCAAGAATCATTTGAGCCCAAGTGAGGTAAATAGTCTTTCTGTGGTTTTTTTCTTATGGGAAGGGGCTGCTCTTTGAATATTTGCCAGCAAATATCACCTACATATGAAAAAAGAAAATGCAGACAATGCTTCAGAATGTGTGTTTTGGTTATCACAAGCATACAATTTGATCATCACGATATTTATAAATTTTCCACAAACATGGCTTTTAAATGCAGTTGTTTGCTGTGTGTTTTTTTGTGAAAGGGAGGGACTTTTTTTTCCTTTCTGCACCACCCTGGAGAACAGAGAGCACAGCACTTCCAGGCATATCCCAGAGATGCACCTGGCAGCCGTGGCATCTCAGAAACCTGAAAACTTGCAGATTGGTTAAAGGCCAAAAGGGTCTTTGGGTGACTGTGAGGCACTGAGAGGTTGCTGTCACTGAAGTCCTAAGGATAAAACCTCTGAGGTACCTCCCAGAGATTTAATTCAGTTCTCCAGACCCTTATAACTGTATATATCAGTATACTTGCAGCATTACTAGTGAGCTTGCAATGTGCTGGATTCCCAGGCAGCATTTCCAGACTGCTCTAATGATTGCATGAAAGTGGGAATTTACATAATTTCCCCATCTGACAGGAAAATGGTATCTGGATAATCATTTTGCAGGCATAGTTTTTAGATAGGAAAATCTAAAAAGATTTACTTTAAAAAGTAAGGGGATAACATTCATCTGGATGCAGGTTCCCCAGAAATTTAGGCTTGGTTTCTGAATCACATATATTCTTCAAAATGCATGTTCACTCCAAATGAAGCCTTATCTCCAGCTTAATACATTTTTTGTGTTGAGCTCAACCATCCATCTCAAAAGTTGAATACCCTAATTCAGAGCATTCAAGATTTACTAATGTAGCTCTCAAATTGTAATGCAGATAACAGTGCCTCTCTGTGAAAGCATTCAATTTAGAGATAAAATAGAAAAGGACTCTATTCTGCATTTCAGTATTGATATAATTTAAATGCCACAACAGTGCAATTCATTCTTGCATGCCTTTGGCTAACTGCCATCACAAAAATGGTGTGTGGGGAGAGGGAAAAAGAGAGAAGGCATTATAGAAGTATACTGGGAAAAGAATGATTTTTAAGGTAGGAACTGTACCTGTGTTATTATTTTTGCTGCACAGCTCCAGTTAAACTCTGACCATAAATTGTCCATGGGCAGACTTGACCCATAAAATACATCGTTTTTCAAGGTCTGCCAACTATTTTTCTATTACCAGTTCTAGTAATTATTGCATGTGCAAACAAAGAAACAGCAGAACTGAGAATTGAAAAGCAAGACTCTCAGAGATTTCCTGGGTTCAAACATTCAAGCAGAGTTACCTTCAATAGATGGTTTTTATGCACTGAGGAGATTTTCACCTATGTGTGCTGCAGTGCTAAGAGTATCAATGCACCACATATCTGAATGGGAACAGCTGGGTATTTTGCACTCAGATTTTCCTGGCTGTATTGTTTTAGAATTATTTGCTTACATTAGAATTGGTGAGAATAAATTCTTTTTAACTAACTCTAAATATTGTGACTCGTGCAATAAAAAGAGATGTGTACTTGAACTAGCAAAGCTGGGAAAAGTCTCATAAATATTAAAGAGTGGTACACTTTGTGCAAAGTCCCTTTGAGCAAGCCTGCCTATTTCCATAGGGCAACTGTCTCAAGTTTATTTAAATTAAAATTGGTGATTATGTTTCTTTTAAAATAAAAAAAGGGGTTAAAAGTTTTTGTCAGAGCTCATTCCTGATATAATTCATCCATTCTCAAGCCGCTACTGTGGTCCAAAACAAATATTCAGGTCATCTACAAGGTACTTCTGTCAAAACAACAAAACAGCTGCCAGAGTTCACCATCTGTTTTTTTACAGTAATTCTTCTTTTTACTTGAATTGCCATCTACCCAGACTTTTGAATGTTCAGGAACAAGCTGTTTTCTGCAGTCTGCAAATGCCGTGTCGTTCACTTCGAGGAAGCCCCAATCAATATGATCATTTGAAGTTAGCGTATTTAAGGACACAGAATTAAATTGCAAAATATTTTGACTATGTTACAGCGAGGATTGCAGCAGTGAGGAGTGCTGTTTATTTTTGAATAGGAAAACAAACTGTAAAGGGACAAAATAGAAGAGTGGAGCTAGGGAGGACATAGAGTGACTGCTGCCTGTGTCAGGTGGTAGGATTACTACCAATGTAGTGTTGATTTCTAGTTGGAAACACAGGAAATATCATATGAAATAAGACTAGTCCTTATTTCCTCATAAGCCCGTCCTCAGGTGCCCCTGAGCCTGTGTGCCCGCGGCGAGGTGGAGCACAGCAGAGTCGGTGTGGAGTCGGTGGGGAGCAGTGCCCGGTGCTCCTCAGTGCCTGCAGCCGCACCCGGTGTGGCTGTGTGCAGCCGGCATCAGCACTCTCCCACTCAGGCACAGCACTGCTCTGCTGTGGCTGCACTGCACCTAATTGCAGCTGGTGAAGCCCAGGGAGAGCTGCACTTTGCAGCAGAAGCAAAGTCTCTCCTTGCTCAGTCGTGTGTCCATCATACACCTCTTTGTGGTGAAGTTTCAACCCCTGAAACTGTAAAAATCTTGCAGTGATCAAGCTAACAGCTAGCTTAGAAAAGCAGGTAGAAATTTATTTCTCTGTTTCATTTTATCTAATGTCAATGTGTGCTACTAGCTCTATAGGGAATCGAGCCTCTTGTTCACTCTGTAAGGCTCTGTGTTACTTGAGGTTACAAGGTTACTGTGATACCTTGAAATAAGGATATCCTTGGGCTATTTAGCTTTTTGTTTTCTAATTAAAAACTTGACATTTCCTCAGATGTAGGTAAGTGCTGCCTTCTAAATACTTCAAATGTTTCTTTGCTTTTGATTTATGGCAGGGTAGAGAACAATTTTCTTCAGTATACCTTCTTTCGTTCACTTACTGTCTAAACAGTCACAGGCTTTTCAGTTTGCCTCTGATGCAATAATTATTTTCTGCCTTTATTGCACTATGCCCATTAATATTGCACTATCGCTTTCTGAACTTTCTCTTTAAACTCTATTCTTAAGAGATATGAAGCTCAGAAAAAACATACTGTTGAAAGCAAGGGTGAACATTTTGTTTGCTTTGGGACCTTATGAGTTAAGAATTTTCTGTCCTATTCCTTTTGCATCCCAATGTTTTGAGTGTTTCTGCAGGTTCATCCTGAGCACGGACGCAGGGCTTTTGTGGCTGCATTGCATTCCCATACAAGTAATGCAGAGGAGTCGTTCAGACCATTTCCCTCACATTTGTCTGTGTCCCATCTGTCACATTGTTTCAGCAGGACTATCTTGAGGAGTTCCTCTTGGTTTTTTTCTAGTTTTGGTTGATGTAAATAATTTTTCTTCTATTTGTCTATTCTCTATTTTACTCAGTCATGTATAAATATAATTAACATCCCTAGTTTCAGTCAGGGACTTCATGCTCAAGTGTTACTTTCTATCTATAGAGAAGCAACCCTTTATTAATCCATCTGTTCCTATAGTGTTTGCAGGCCACATCACTCCTTATCTTTCACACCGTGATTTACTTATCTTCTCAAATAGAACTCTGCCAGTGGCTTTTTGAACCTGCTGCGGAACCATGTCAGCTGCTTCTGTTTCCATTTGCTACCTCATAGGGTGGTGAAAAATGAAATAATCCCTCTGAGTCCCTCTCTCTGAGCAGCCGTTTAAGGAGTGCAAGAATCACATTTGTGACCGATCCATTTGCCTTCTGTTTCTCTTCCTCTAGGAAAGAACAGCTAAAAAATCTTTCCTGCTACAACATTTGACTTGTGCCTTTCTTGTTGACTGATTCTTCCTAATAGGCCCTTGTCTTTCTCTATCTTAAATTAAATCAACATTAGATATCATTGAGGCCAGACCTTCTTTGAAACTTCATGCTGATAGGCAGAGGCAGATATCAGCTAAGCAGCAGAATCGACTTAAGGAAAGGAAGATACAGCTACTTTATAGATGCATTTTCTTTTTTTTTTCTTCATTCTTCCTTGTGCTCCTAAAAGAAAAGTAGCAGTACTCTTTGATCTTAGAAGACTGCAACACATTGATGAGTGGAACAAAACTGTTTCCTTGCTTATTATGAGATAAAATGTTTCATTCTTTCCCATAATTTTTAGTGTTAGATTGCTCTGAAAATTGCAGAGCAAAGCAGCTGATATTAAAAAGAAAGAATTCATCTCAGCTTGTTACAAGATTCAGAAAGGGACTGGAGAAATGCATTGCGTGAAAAATCCATTCTAGCCATTAAATGCTGCCTCAGGCTCAGGAAGTCCCTGACCTGTAACACATTGCAGAGTGGGGAAATATCCCTATATATTTTCCCTATGCAGTCATTCCTTTCTTTCTGTGCTATCTGCTATTGGCAACCCTTGAAGGGAAGGTCCTGGGCAGGATGGAGACCTCTGCAAGGTCCAGCTTTCTGGGGACGCATGGGAAGGACAGATACTGAGTGGCGACACCTGTCTGGGTGTGCATGGAAAGCCAGGTTTGTCCTGGAGAGACAAGGGTGAGCCAGCACACGTTGTAAGGTAGCCGGGACCGCTCTCATCGCTCACGCAGAGCACGGGAGTTTGGAGCTGCTGAACAATATTATCTGATAATTTTCTCCTGAGCAAGAGCAAAAGCTTTCCTAAGAAGGCAGTTGCTTCAATACAGAGGATATTGTTGCTTTGTGAAATTCTTTAATGAAGATTATAGAGGCTGTATTCAGCACCTTTGAAATATGACGTCTTTGATCAGCTGGTGTGCAAAGATGGGCTGAGGTAAAAGACAGAGAGAGAATGCATGGTTCCTTTTAATTAAAATGATTGATTACAACAGTGTGGGATAGTCCAAAACTGATTAATGTTCTTAATGAATTACTTTATTCTATGTGTGGATTTCTTCGTAAGTCTCTTGTGGATATACGTTATCAACACCTTCCTTTTGCTAAAGCAAGTTATTTTTCCTCTCTTTTTTTGAATGGTTTATCCAGATATCCACGTTCATAATTACAGACAAAAGAAATCTGAGGTTGCTTATTCATATGCAGGAGATTTAAGTAATTATTATCTAAAACATACAACCTTCTAATAACCTTCCCCAGAAAGGCAAGATGCAGAATGAGACAGAAGTAATTAGAGAAGTCACGAATGTTAAATTACAGCTTCTGAGTAACAGTTTAACCACTAATTAGGTAATGCTGGTCAGTGTTTTACCTTTTAGGAGGACGAAGTATAAATCACGGTTGATGGCTGACCTGATTATCCTCCTGTTGGGTGGACTGGGGTCCCTTGCCACAGCTTGGTCCTGCCAAGGCATCCCCTTTGCCCTGTGGTGCTGCCCATGAAGTGATAGTCCTGTGTTCCCCCCAGGACTCAGCAACCCTTGTCAGTGGGGGGATGCTGAGGGATTGGGGGCTTTTGTGGGGGTTGCTGCTCCCAGCTGAATCAAAAAGAGGTGACACATCCACACCTAGAGTTTGGCAGAAGTGATGGCAAATTGGTCACCTGATTGATACTGTTTCTGCTGGGTTGGGAAAGCATGAAAATGGCACATCTTCACTGCAGTCTCTGGTCCCATCACACATCCCATGCATGGTGGCAGTGCTGTGCTGTCAGACAGAAGGTCCCTATTTCTCTGGGATTTCTGTCTCTTTAATGGAAGTTGCTGGAAGGAAATTTCTCTTAAATCTCAAATTTAGTAACTCTGGAACAAGATTTTTGAATCACCTAGGTGCTAAACACCTTGTGCTCAACTAAATGCTGCTCAACTGCTTGGCAGCAGACAAACTCACCTTCTTTAGGTGGACTTGATGCCACTGCCACTCTCCCTATGCTGCAGTCATCGTTGGTTATTATTGGTCCCTTTAAAAAATCCAGGAGATGTCTCACTGAAGGGGCTGCCTTAGATCAGTCGTTCCAGGGAGGACAGAGGATCCTATGATTTTTCATTTATCAATCATCCTTCCTTCCTAAAGTCAAGGCATCTCCTCCTGTGGAGTGCAAAAGCTCACCTGCTCTGTGCTGGCAGAAGCCTTCCACAACGCGGAAGTGTGATATCTGCATAGCTGTGGGACGTTGTGGAACCTTGACTATGGACAGAAATATTCATTCTGCAGGCAGGTATTCAATGTCCTCTTGGCTGGAGGGAGAGGAACTGGATCAGCTCTGCCCGTCCAGAAGGCTTCGGCAGTAGATAGCTCTCTTCTGCTTTAAGTTCAGCCCGTGAAGGTGGCACCCCTACGAGTGCAGTGCCCGTGGTGTGACAAGTGCTCACGTCCAGGGCTGCCACATCCCCGCTGCAGTCGCCCGTGATGTCAGGCAGTTAAGGAATTTCATACAGTGAGGAAATAGGCTGCGGCTTTTTTCCCCTAAGTTCTCCATGCTCATCAAGTTTGAAAGCCTAGGGCAAGATTAATTAAAATCAATGGAGCAAAGCAAATTAAGCACTTTAAAGTGCTCTTTGGGGGCTATCAAAACTAGAATAATTCAAAATAAATAGTCAAATGTCTGGGGCTTGTTATGAGACTATTTTATCATTCAGCCCATTCATCTGCTCTGTCTCTCCCTTATTTCTTTATCTGTTTTTCACAGAGCTCAGCAGATGCTCTTTCCTCAGCGTTTCACACCAACATGTCTCTGTGCAAGCTCAGGACTCTGCTCCCACGCACCTAAAATAAAGATCACACTGCAAACACACAGCCTAATCCAGCAACTCTTACTCACACTAGTAAGTCTTGCAGATATATAAATAGTACTGTTCAGGATAATGGGATAGTTTGTGAGAAAAAAAGAGTAGGTTCACAATTCTATGTAGCAATCATGGGATGAAAATCTGCATTTTGTCACAATTTTGTATTATGTATGATTATCACTTGCAGGTATCTCCTAATGCCTCAAGCAGTCTCCCCACTTGTCTTCCAGATTAAAGCCTAGGCTAAACTCAACAGCCTTCATTCAGGAGGAGTTGTAGGGGTAAATATCCGCTCTATGAAATCTCAGCTCTGATAGGTTTTGGGTTTTAATTCAGTTTGTGCTTCTGTGACCCCTGAGTGGTCCTATAAGACCCTGTCTGGTAGGAAAATCTGCTAATTAATGTATGCCTACTTCTGTTTGAGGACTTAGTGACTCTCTTAAAGCGATTCCAGCTTGTTTGATACTTCCTAGTATAATTCCAGATGTTATGGGGGCACTATGAAGGTAGTCATTGAAATCTCTAGCCAAATAGTCATTGCGTTGGACTGTAGACTATATTCTACCTGATTACACAAGCTCAGCAGTAGCATTCAAATTTCCAATGCCTATTTAGTAAACCTGATACTGAATTTATCACTTGAAGGTACAGGAATCTGGAAGTAAATCCTCTGGATTACAGTGTGCCTTTGGCTCCCTGTGGTAGGAAGTAGGCTCCGAGTCCCCGGGGCCCTGGCTGCTGGAGTGCTCTGAGCACCAGGCTGCTCTGCGTGCTGAAGCAGTGGCATTGCATGATGAGTAGGAAACATGGTTATCTGCAGCCTAAACTGTGCTCTTGCTGTTTGTGTGGTAGCAGAAAACAGATGAACACACATTTCAAGCTACCACATAGAGTTGTTACTTCAGATCTTTTTTTTTTTAACCTCTTAAATCATTTTCAGAGTTCTCTCCATTTATCTGGGTGATTGGAGTGACACTGAAGACCACTTGCTTCCAAAAGGCTCCTTTGCTTCCTGAGTGTGAGAGATATTGCTACTCACAGCAGAGCTACAGGTTCTCTGGCTCCTGTAATCATCTTGTAGCCTCTGAATACAAGTGTAATTTTGTGGGGGTTTTTTCTGCTAAAGTTAAATGCATGATGGTTTGCTTAAATCAACATGGAGACATCATAAAAGCTGTGTGATATGAGCCATTGCATTGACCCAAGACTTCATTATGAGGTTACTACAATTTTGATCCCTACTGAGTTTCTCTTTTTCACAAGCAGACATCTAAAATTGTGAGGTGCAAATCTGTGCATGAATGTTGAACAGAAAATAATCTGAGGGCTAATATGTGGCCTGGGCGAATGTATGCATGCACTAAATTCTTGTAGACACACCAGTCTAAAAGTTTCAGCTCAATAATCCACAGCCAACAGCTTCTGGATGAATACACTTCATCACAAAGCCTGATGTGATGGAAGGTTAGAAAGGTAACCCAAGTGCTCGCAGGCACTTGGCATCTGACCAGTTGTTGGATTTTGTTTGTATAGTTGACAGACTATGAGAGAAACGAAGGAAGAATTAACTAATTCAGATAAAAACCTTTTCTGTGGCAAATCATACAGCTGTTACTTTACTTTTAGGACACTTTGATATAAAAATTAACAACTTTGTAGAAAAAGTGGAAACTTTCAAGGTTTTAGTTGTTGAAAATTGGGAAAATACTGAATGGAAGTCTTCAGAGACCTTTTCCTCTAATTGCCTCTACAAATTATTCCAAGGAGTATTGCAAGCAAAGAATACCCTTGTTATCTTTCTGCATGGGAGAGAAAAAGACTTTTTGACTCTCCTCACTGCTTTCAAAATGAAGAAAACTGAAAATAAGCAATTTAGATGTATTTCTGCATTGGAGACTAACATCTTTCTTATGTCCGAAGAGTCATCTCAAGATGTGGGTCTTGTATTGTTGTATTACCCTTATAAAAACTCAACTGAATAGGGAAGTGCATACTAAGAATTTGCCTTCCTGAGGAAAGCTTTGATTTATTCCAGTTAAAAAAAAATTAGTCAAATATTACAGAAAATTTCTTTTTATTCAATTTATAGTTTCAAATAATTAATCCATTTTGGGCTGACTTGCACTCAGTGTTTGCTTCTCATGAACATTTGAGTGATGAGGTTTTACTGCCATGGATATTCACAGCAAGTGAATACATACTCTATTCAGTTAGTATTACTTGTTTTCACATAGCAATTAAAGGTCCTCGCTGGGAGTGGAGCTCCAGGGAGACAGTTCACATGAGGAAATGTTCAAGACCCACATCCTATAACTCACGGCTTCCTTTTCAAGGCCAGGGTCTCTGCAATTACTTCTTCCCTGTCTGGTTTCACTTTGAAAAAAGATTTCAAATGAAAAATAAAAAAAAATAAATCTAAGCTCTTTTTGTCCTATGCCCTTTTTTGTATTCATGTACCTCTTTTTCTATTTTATTGTTGACAAAAATATCTGACATCTTTGAAAAGTTTTAATTCTGAAAATTTCAATGTTCAGGTGTTTGTAGGGGAAAATGTATTTTGTCTTCTGCTGTCCTCTGAGGTGATATAAGTATTGCAATCATGTACTGACAGATAGACATACAGCTGTTGTCCTCTCATCTAGTAAAGAAGAATATAAACCAGAAAGGCTTCATTATATATATTTATTCTTTAGAAAAGTTACTAAATTGTAGACTGGTGGCTTCCTCAGACCACCAAACTGACTAGCCTTGTTCAAAAAGTAAAGTTTACTGCAAGTAAATGTCCCAAAAGGGCAAAAGCTGTGGGAGCCCTCCCTAGTCCTGTAAATACTGTGTATATCAATGTGAATTAAAAAGCTGGTATTTTGCTCAGTGGAAACGTAAGGCCTAAAGCCTTCTCACCAGGCCTTGCTTTCAGAAAGTTAATATAGTATAAACCAGTCTTCTAGGCTTCCTCAGCAGCAATGGAGGGAGTGAAGGTCTGTGTCTCCTAGGAGTGAGTTTGCCACGCTGGGATGAGTGTTTGAGCTGCGTGGGGTCAGTCACTTGCCGGGCTTGCTTCTTTCTTTTCCGTCACAGACAACAGGCTTAGATGAGAAGCTCTGCTCCTGGATCTTCATGTGAGGCAGGACAAATGCCACTGAGCAGGGTCATCCTTGCTGGAATTCTCCACAGTGCCAGGAACCTCAAAGGATCTCCGGTTTCTGCCAGACAGCAGCAGTTAGGGCAGAAGGGAACTGCAGAGCCCCAGCAGTTCACGACGTCGTGGTGCCCAGGTCGGGTGCCCTCCACAAGTTGAAGACTGGGAAGTGTGAAATGAGTAATAGGCAGCCTGTGGTGGCAGGAGAGATGTGGACCCGTGTCCGGCAGAAACTGCAGGGAGGGGTATGTCTCCCCGTCCCGACATCAACAGATTGGTGGGGGGAAAGCTCTTAGCTCACCAAGAGCAGGATGAAATAACATGCAGACAATATGCACAATTTTTCCTAGTCTTGCTTTTCTGGTTGTCAAGTTGTGGCAGCATTGTTGCCTGGGTGCATGTCTACCACAGGAGAGCATCACTAGCTTCAGATAATGCTCTTTTAACTGCTGTCAGAGCAGGACTTCATCCTTCCCTACATTACCAGCTGTAGAAGTGGCTGCCAAGAACATCTTATAGTCTCTTTATTCAGTCACAACTGAGGGTTACATAGAGGAAGGAAAATGGCTCATGGTGGCAATCCTGCCCACAGCCTATGTCTGTTAGCAGGGGCTCTGCTGTGAGCATCATCTCCACTTGCCTGTCAGGCAAGAACATCATCCATCACAGTCTGTGAGAAAGGCGTTTTCACCTTCAGCAAATCTCATCCAGTTAGAAACTCTGTATAGCCCTCACCAAAATACTTGCCTTTGAATTCTTCTCCCTAGACACAGAATTCTACCTCACTATCTAAAGCAAAATAAGTTGTAGTGAACTCCTATTGTTCCAAAGCCAGTATCCTATAATAATCATATTAATTCGCCTCCCATCCACATTGTAATGAAAACCTGGCCATGCCACTGTTCAGTTTCCCTGGTTACAGTGACTTTCTGTGATTCAGGTGCAAATCTCTGATGTTATACATGGTGTCTTATTGCTTTTTTACTGTGGTAAAGGTTAGAGGGTATCAGTGAGCTTTAATCTGAGTAAAAAACCATATTCTTATTAATTACATTTAAATGGTAGCACTTCATTATATGCATGTTCGTGTTTTTTAAACAATTAGAGGATGTCATTGTTTAACCCCAGGCAGAAACTGATTCTGACACGGTCACTCACTAACTTTACTCCAGTGGGATGGGGGAGAGAATTAAAAAAGTAAAACTGAGAAAACTCATGGGTTGGGATAAAGACCATTTAATAGGTAAAGCAAAAGTCTTATTCACACAAGCCAAACAAAAAAAGGAATTCATTCACCACTTCTCATGGGCAGGCAGGTGTAACTCTATCCCAGTCAAAATCAGCATGGAGAAGAACTCCATAACAGGGAAGTGAAACTGGGAAAAAGTTATTGTGCTTGAGTACTGAAGGTGCAGTTTTTGTATAAAATCTGATGAATGATTTACATTTTTGTAATCTTAAGCAAAGCAATTGGATATTCTGAATATGTAGGAAAATTTTGCTTTTGGTGGTCATAAATGGCATTCTGTCTTCAGCAGCAAGTGAACAGTGGCAGCTTTCTTACCTGTAGTAATGCAGATTGGGGAACAATTTCAGAATTTTTACCAGCCATGTAAAAGCAATGAGGGCAGCTTGCAGGATTAAATACTTGCTCACGTTTATACATTCACCCACTGCCTCTTCCAATGCTAGTGTGGATGCAATGATTTCTCTTGCTCAGAGGCTGTATTAAGACCATCCCATTTTAGAAGGTTACAGCTGAAAATGTTACAAATCTCATTCTTTCTCCCCTCTCGTAATGTATGCTTAGTATATGTTGCCTTTCATTCCACTTGGACCATGAAATTGGTTACATGAGAGTTTTACAACACCTACTCCAGCACTGGAGGAGAACAGTTGGAGGTAAGCATCCTTAAATGTAGGCACTGTGTGGTTCTTTCCATCATACTTCCATGTTAGCATTGTCCTGGCTGGCAACACTTTTTGTACTTACAGAATGTGAATTTCCTTATTTTACAGATATTCCTGCTGTGTAAAAGAGAAAAGGCGAAGATAGTTTATTATGAGTTTTATTAAATTATGTTACAGGATCCCGCAAAAAGCAGAAATTAGTCTCTTCAGTTTTCTCAACTACTATGTGCTATTCTGACATCAACATTATCACCATGTTTTATCCTGGCATGTGTCTGTTATAGAAGACAGAACCTGTTTTTTTAGATCAAAAAGTAATTTCCTTGTGTCTGGTATCCTGTCTTTGACAGAAAAAGTGTAAATGAAGATGAATAGGCCTTTGAAGGCCTATTCGGAGTGTGTTGCTTTGGGATTTTTTGTTACCTAAAAGAGAGTAAGGTGATCTCTCTGGATTAGAAAACATTTCATGTTTTTCAAAATCTAGGCCTGGCATGGGGTTATTGACTAACAACTCTTTATTTTTAGGCTAAAATAAAAATGTACTGTCCAGAAATGGTAAGGAAGGTTTTCTATGTGATGGTTAAAGAGTTGATAATCTTTATATGATAGATAACTTCTCTCCCCTGAACAAAGGGGTTTTATCTGAGAAGATATACCACAGTGAAAAGTCAACTGCCCATCCTCTCAGTCAAAGCAAAGCCTCTGCTCTGAAGGCACTCCAAGGGTATGGACATGTTGTACATGCAATTCCATCTTAGGGGCACCTAAGGCTCCTCCACACAAGGTCACCTGTACAGCACAGCATGATACGGCACAGAGGTGCACACTGACAACCTTGTTGATCCCCTTCTCAGAATCTGAAACTTCAGCATTTTCTGGGGAAACCCTGCACTTTCTTGTACTGGGCGTTCCCAACCTAATTGAGTACGCCTTGGGAGAAGTGTGGATGTGCTTCCTGACAAGTAAGCTACAAAGCAACTGTGAAGCCTCTCTGACCGGGCCGGTAGAAACAGTGCATCTCCCACTAAGAACCACTGTCTTCCTCCCCAGTGCCATTTGCACGGTGGAATTGGGTAACCCACACATGCCCGGCTATGCTGGGTTGGAATTCTCTCAGACATTGCCCAGTTTCTGTGAGGTCTCTGTGCCTGCATGTCTTTGTGTTAAGTGCATGGTGTTAAGAGGAAGCTTCAGCTGGAGAGCTGGAGGCAATGGGAAGAACAAGGAGATGGTAATAGAGACAAGAGCATCTCTGGAAGAAATCTCTCAGGCCAGTAACACATAGTCTTCAAGAGGCATCAGGAGAGTTGCATACACCTAGTTGGCAGATGAGAGCCTCACAAGTTCTTAAAAACTCGAAGTAATAAAAAACATAATAAATTTAAGTAATAATAAAAGTAGTACAAGTAAAGAATACAGCAAATTTATTTGGATTGCACCAAATAAAATTTTATAATATGGTTGCTCTCTTAACACTTAATAGCCTTCTGTATGTTAAAGACACTTTCTAAGTATTTAACATTCAGTCACATTAGTCAATTTGGATCAGATTCCTTTTTCCTGGGTGTAGCTGTGTAGGTGGTTTTCTCCGGTAAACACTGGAGAGACAGAGAAGGGTACTTGCAGGGTGATTTATTCAGAGAACCTGCTTTGGGTTCCCCTGCAAGTGCCCAGCTAGGCTGTCACATTTAGCTTATCCACATCGTCCAGCCACGTGAGAAACACATGAAGCTTTGTTAGATATGTCACATAAAAAAAGAGATGCAGAGAGTTTTCGGTTTTGCTTTGTATGATATTTAACAAAAATACTCTATAGACTCTTCTGTATAAAATGATTTTTAGCCTGGTTTCCCCTTGAAATGAGGCATATTGAATCCTGCTGCCTTCCTATCGTCACATCCTTCTAAGGAATGTTATTATCCACGGGCATGCTTCAGTCAGATCTAACACAAGAGAAGAGACCCAAATGCCATATCTTCCTGAGAGGTCTGACACTGAGTGGTTTGACAAAAGAGTCCCAAAATAATATAATCACTGTATGAAAGACAGCAGCGAGAGCCCAGTGGTTTTAAGTTTGACCTCGTGGTTGGTTGGTGACTTGGTGACAACCTGTGTGCTGACAAGTCAATAAACACGTGGCTCTTAGCATGGAGCTCAGAACCAGTTGTAGTGTTTTATATGGTCAGCAGTTAGGGAATAAAGGAGTAAGGAGATCTGTTTCTGCTTGGGGAATTTGAAGAGAAGGAATAAGAGACTTGGAGATGCTGAGGTATTGCACCTGAGAGCTAGTGATATAGGAGACAAAGCTGTAAAAATATTGCCTTGTTCTGCTACTCCCAAAATAACCTTTCACTCTGTATTTTTAATGCCACTGGATTAAATACTAACCAACATTTTCACATGACAGCACCTACATTAGTACTAAGACACAAAATAATGATGTTTGTAGAATATTCTCAAATTATCCTCTTTTGTATCTGTATGCACCTTGTTCATGTTGAATTCTGTGAATTCAGCATTTGTCCAGGACATGATTACTTAAAGCACTGCCCATTTACCAATTTCTCAGTAGAACTCAAGTGTTAATAATTTCCAAGTTTGAAATGGTTGAACAACATAATTTACAGGTCTATTGTATTTATCTTGAACATTTGTCCTTTCAATTTGTAACTATGGAAATTAAAATAATAAGGCAGGGTGGAAAATAAATTATACATAGATAATATACAGAAATTGTAATAAATGGGTTAAATACAGGCCAAAAGACCAGAATGGTAGGAAGTGTCAAATGATGACTCAGCTTTCAGAAAGATTAACAGCAGGGGCCATTATTTTGCTGTTCAGTTTGAAAGGGGATTCTCCATTTACTTAAAAATTGAGCCATGGTAATGCCAGGATATTCACATTAGTGTTTTGCTCCTCTTTTGTTGTTCTTGAGGAGTACCCTCTTGTTAGTATAATACTTTTTAAACTTTTCTTTTCTTTCCTCCCATATACCTCCTCCAGCTACACTTCCTGAGTTTCTTTTACCAGACTTCTCTCCATCTCCATAGAGAGCTTCCTCCATCAAGACAGCCTCTCATTCCTCTTCCTTCCCACTCTACGCAGTACATTCTCTATTCCAGCAGCATCTAGTGCACTCTCAAAGGCCAAAGGGTTTGTCAGCAGTTCAGCTTTTCCCTTCTTCACTCAGTGCCCTCCTGAGCCTTCATTTCTGTTGTCTTACCTATGCAAAGTGAGAGAAATATAAACAAACAATTGTGGTAATATTTTCACGCCCCATTGAACTTCCCATCATCTTGTTGCCACCCTTACATTAACAGATTTCCCTTCTACCATCTCCCTGCCTTGTCTTGGGTAGGAAATCACATGCAGTCCTGTGCAGCAAACTCTTTGAACCAGCAGAAGTGTCTTTGCTTTTCAATGCTCTATGGCAAGTAAATAAGTGAGAGTCTATTCCATACTCCTAACTACTGCGTATTTCACAAGCTCTGAATTAGATGAATCAACACCAGGGAAACCCACTTTTTTTTATTCCCTGCACAGTGTGTTTAGACTTTACTGTTTAATCAAGTGATGCTTAGCTCGTTTGAACTGACTGATGTACAATTCTCAATTGTCAATTCCTGCAGCCTAATCAACAGCTTAATAACACAGAGTAAACAGCACGCTTGATCCTAGAAGCACACTGCACACTGAGGCAGAGAGCTTGAATTCAAGGACAAAACTCTGAATCCACCCTTGTTGGGCCAGAGGAGGAACCAGGAGGAGAGCTACCCCTGTAGTACAGAATGTGTAAATTTGGGGTTGGGGTTTTGGAGCTTTTTTGGTCAAAGAGAAAATGTGGTACAAGTTTGTATTTTCTGTACAAAAATACCCTGAGTTCCTGGAGGTAGTTGAAGGAATGCTAAAGAAAGTGGCAGTAGCTCAGAAGACTTTATAAGTTGTATAATGCTTGGGCAAAAGTCTGTTTGGAAAGTGCTAATGCAGATAAATTTGAGTGGCTTCTAAAGCTGAGTTCATCAGTTATTCCCATTAGAGGTCACAAATTGGAAATATATACAATCCCCCTGAAAACACTTTATGTAGCTGTTTCTTTCCATTACAGCATTAACTGAAACATCTATGTGAAAATATATCAAATTATTTGTAAGGAGTACACAGCTCTTGAATTTGGCAGGTGTAATCATAATCTCAATTATAAAACTAGATGTCCTGAGGAATAAATTTACCATCTGGATATATCAATGACACCATGACGGTTTTTTATGTGTAAAGCTCTAATGGCATCATTATTCTGTAATGACAGCAGTGCCACCAATATCCTACTAAAGAACATTATTAGTTAAGGGACACTAAATCCACACATCTATAGGTTAAATTTACCATTTCAGTAAGCACATGTCACACACATAGCACAGGCAGAACTACATGTGTGCAGCTGTGCAGGTGCTAGAGGCAAACCTCTTCCTGTAGTAGCTGAAAATCTGTGTGTGTTATGATTGGTGGGTTAGAGATGTTGCTTGAATTCCACCTTTAATTTTCTAGTTTTGAATTGCAGTCAAAATCATAATGTTGTGGTTAATAACTAGCATCAAGCTAGCATTTGACAAATTGCATGACAGAATTTGTTGCCGAGATAAATAATTTCTCCCAACTGGAAAACAGAACATCACTCATAATCTAAAAGAATTGTGTACAGAAAATGTATCTTTTAATGGGAAAGCAGCGCTGATGTAATGAGTGTATAATTACTTCTTTAAAAAATTATTTTCCAAACTTCTGTTAGCAGGCACACATCTGTTTGTCTTGGCATCCCTATAATTTTTATTGCTTAGGTCCCACTCCTGGGAGTTACCTTTGCATTGCTCACAGACAAAAATCACTTTCTATTCATAATTTTCCATTTCCAAAGAAAACAAATATTTCTCAAAAGAAAATTATACTTTTGGAGAATGCAAACAAAAAAACTGTTAATAAATTTGTTTATGGTCTCCCCATCTGCTGTGACTTACCTCTCTTGCAATTTCAGTACATTGTGCTTTATTGTTTAAATTTGCTTTAGTGTTTGCATGTGATGTGTCCAAGATACCATAAATAGTTTGGTATTAATTAAAGAGAAAATACAATTATATGAATGGCTCTAGGGCAGTGGAGGCAGATCAAAAGAAGGAAAATCCAAAGTTCACAAAATATTTCCTCTCCAACTTTGATGATATTTCTGAATATGAAATTAGCACACAGAGTGCATTTGCATTTTAAATGTTTGGACACAACTTATCCAGAAGCAAATAGTCTTTTGGGGGCCATATTGAGCATTTTAGCCAGGCTGGAGGATAATAGAATAAGTTTCACACTAGTATACTTTCTGCTTAACTGTATCAGGGACAAAAAATTCCAAAAGCACAGGACCAATGCCTGCAGTAATGTTTTTCTTTTCAGAATGCTGTACTGAAATGGTGCTTCTATATTAGAAATATTGTCTTAACCAAATCAAACACAAAAATCTGGTTTCACTGATACTGGTTCCCATGAGCACAACACGCAAACCTTTCTAATGTATGACTATAAGCACACAGTTTATTACAAGGCTGATGATCGTGCATTTTGTGATGGAAATCTATGTGTTGCCTGAATACCTCTGAGGTGTCTGCATGTAGGTGAAGAGGACTTTGGCCAGAAAGAGAAAACTTTTGAGCAAAGGTATCTGAGGTACCCCTTGGCTGAAGAAGCTGAACTGCTGTCTTCTCTCTCTAAAGCTATCTGTCTTCTCATTCCTCCTAGCTATACCAATTTTCTGTAGCCCAGATTCTGTTATTAAATTATTAAATTTATTGCACATTCATTATTTTATTTAAAGTATTAGACTAACTCCAGTGTGACTGCACTGTGTGAGATCAGATTTCTGTATGGTTGGTGTATAAATGGAAATTTTCATACTTTGGAAACAGATATGCTGAGGGAATTGTAAGTTCTAAAGACATAAAGAGAGTTGTATTTAGGAAGGCTTAAGAGGCTTTACTTATAAATCTTCTTTTAAAAAATTAGACATGCTGAACAATTGTTTATTCAGAAATGGTAAACTGTCGAAAAAGACAATGCTAAAAAGTAGGAACTACAAATGAAATAACACGAAAATCATAGCTTCATAGAATCATTATGGTTGAAAAAGACCTTTAAGATCAAGTCCAACCACTAACCCAGAACTGCCAAGTCCACCACTATGTCCCTAAGCACATCTATGTGTCTTTTAAATACCTCCAGGAACAGTGACTCAACCACTTCCATGGACAGCCTGTTCCAGTCCTTAGAATTTCAGTGACAAAAATTTTTCTTAATATCCAATCTAAACCTCCCCTGGTGCAACTTGAGGACATTTCCTCTTGTCCTGTCACTTGTTACCTGGGACAAGAGGCCGAGCCCCACCTGGCTGCAGCCTCCTTTCAGGCAGTTGTAGAGAGCAATAAGGTCCCCCCCAAGCCTCCTTTTCTTCAGGCTGAGCACCCCCAGCTCCCTCAGCTGCTCCTCATCACACCTGTGCTCCAGACCCTTCCCCAGCTGTGTTGCCCTTTGCTAGAAATGCTCCAGGACTTCAACGTCTTCCTTGTAATGAGAGACCCAAAATGAACATGGGATTCAAGATGCAGCCAATGTCAAGTACAGGGGGATCATCACAGCCCTGGTCCTGCTGGCCACACTAGTTCTGGTACCAATTCCTTCTAAGATGATTATAGTTACACACTAGGGTATTCACGACCCATCCAGAGCATAACATCAAAATCATGGCTCATCTACACACAGTTTGTTAAACAGAGATAACATTTTTAACACAGCTGGAGGCAAAGTATTTATTTTCTTTTACAATAGCAAATGTCTACCTTTGCTGCCTGGCCTATTATTTCCACAGCAAAGGAAAATAAATCCCTAGACTGTGAAGTGGGAGACAGAAAAGAGACATGACAAAACCTCATAGGGTGATGAGTAGATTTCTAATTAATTACAAAACTGTTCATGGGTACTCTGGCCTTCCTCACCTACACTTACCACTTACAATTTTCTTTATGGCACTTCATGCCATTTGGATTTACACTGCAGAAATATTGTATTAGACAAAGCCAAAAATTAAAATACACCCTGGAAGAAAATGAAAGTATCTTCTGTTTCATGGGCATGCATGTAGTACTTCAAAAAGTTTCTCTGACTTGGGAATTGCTTCAGATAATTTGCAGGGATGTATTCTAGTTTATAACCTTTCTTGTGACCAAAATTTTATTCTGTTCCACGCATAGTCAGAGCTGTCCCTCGTTTGCTCAAATACAGTGTTGACAAAACCAGGGGAGATGCACAGGGCAAGATTCAGCTTGCAAATGAATTCTTCATTTTACACGTCTGTATGTGGAGGGGTACATGTGCACTCAGTGTTCACTAAGTCTCAGTATAATTGCTGAGGATGCAGTCACTGGAACCTGAAGAGCCATTCAGCTCACCTGGAAGCAGGCACGTACAATTGATGAGTGAATTGCCACCCAGACTCCACTGACTGTATTGACCACATCTCCATGGACTACAATTGAAGTGTAAACAGTTCAATTTATCTGCCTTAATCTCTGTGTACATTGATGGTATGATTGCTGGTTGTTCTTACTCATGTCAGATTGAATTACTGAATGGAGCTAAAAAAATCCTGAAATCTATCTTATTTGGAAATATTATGAGCAAGAACCTCGTACATAGCTAGTGAGTTTGGCTGCTTAACCAGTTCTGCCCAAGCGTTTGAAGTACCCAAAACTGATGCACTTGAAATTACCAGTTGTAATTTTATACATTTCCACACCTTATTTGCCACGAGTTTTTAAAGAACCAAAGGAACATAGCTATCATGTACATTGACTCGGAGGAATACAGATAATTACTGTGTCAATAGATCAAGGGGAAAGATTTTTAAAGCATCCTTCCCTCTTAACACTCCATGGACCGAGGAGGACTAACACAGCTGCGTAGCCATGTACCTCCAGCAGAAGTTATGGCTATAGGCTGTAGCAAAACCCTTCGCTTATGGAACAAATGCACCTCAAAAGTTTTTAGTCTCCCTGCACTGGTTTGGAGAGGGCACAAGGGTCAGAAAGGATACAGTCACATTAGAGCCTTTGGAGCTCTGGTATTTGAGACAAGGATCATATTTCTGCAGCTTGAGCCTGGATGCTGAAATACCAAAAATGTCCTACGTGTCCCCATGAATAACTGTTCACCTTGAATATTTTTGAGTGAAAAAGACTGCATCTTGTAACAATTTTTATATGAAGTTGATAAATCAAACTCTCTATTTCTTCAAAATGTGTGCAAAGGGACTGACCCTGGTGCCATTCAATCAATTTTGCACTTGACTCCAGTAGAAGCGAAGATGGGCCCGTGGTGAATGCAAATTCAAAGGAAATTACACCCAGGTGCTTTTCAATGAAATGTTTATCCAATTTTTTTTTAATCCTTATTTTTTTATTTTAAGAAACAGTACACTCAGTACGTCGGGCTGGTTTATACATGTTGTCTTTCTCTACAACTGATGTAGAAAAACCTAACTCAGGTACAGCCTTTGATGTTGAAGGGGGTGTTTTATTTGCATCTTCACTTAGTAAATTCCTTCCCAGCTAAATATACTGAAGTACTGCAGTGTCACACTGTGAAGCACAGCCTGAGTAGTTAATATTACCTGGAGTGTAAAAGGGAAAGAATGTTTTCACAATATTCATACTTGCAGCTTTTCAGGTCTTGCGCTTATCTATTTACAAACCTTAGATATCTTGCATGTATTTCATCGGTGTCAGCCATAATATAAATCTTCCGTGAGCAAAGTACACAATATTATCTACATAGTAAATAAAATGTACTGATACATCTGGAAGTGTTGCCTGGAGTTTGAAGCTGTTACAAGCATTATGATCCTAGACGCTACTATTAACCTTTCAAGGTGTTTAAATTTGTCAAATTAGAAGTCTGACAGCAGAAGGCTGGTTAACACTGCGGAAGGAAAAAGGCATGAGTTCAAACATTTCTCCTTACATAAAAGCTTTAGAAACAATGTAATATATGGGGCCTGAAATCAGTCTGCTCAGGTCTGATGTGCTTTAAAAGAACAGTGAGTGAATGCCATGTGTTTGACAGTGAAGTTGTGATAACGCTCTTCTTGACTGCTGTCCTGCAGACCAGCCCTGTGTGTGCTGACACCAGCACACCTGCACAAGCAGGTCCCATGGCAGTGCGGGGAGGGCCTGCCCATCCCGAGAAGAGGATATGCCTCCAGGGATGGCTTTTTCAGAGCAGGACTGAAATGCAGTCTTTAGATGATGTGTCTGTGCTGGATCCAAAAGGTTTCCTACCATAACTATCAAGAGTTCGGGGTGAAAAAACATGGTGACCTGAAGATTTCCATTTCTAAACAAGGGTGGGATTTAGGAACAAGATGTAGTAGTTAGAGCAGACCCTTCAATGTGACTGCCAGGTCCTATTGCTCAGAGAAGAAATGGTGTTCACAGTGACAGAAATGCTCTCCTGCTGTTGCTGAGCATCTGAACTGAACATCTAATTCCCGGGTCTCTGTGGCCTTGGGAGACCACACCAGGCATGGGCGCCTGTCTGCATTGGCCTCAGTTTGGGTCCCAGCAGAAGGCTTGAAGTGGTGGATTTGTTTTAATTTACTTTTAATTATTTTATCTGCATATGACCCCTCAGGTGTGCTTTCAATATTTCTTTTTAAGAAGATGTCGGTACCTGTCACGTTGAGGTAACTGTTTGAACACACTGTGAGATTCACAGTGAGACCCTGAGAGCTGACAGCATAGACACAGAGTGTGTGGAATGAAGGCTGCTGCCGGACCCCAAAGTGCTATCACAAGCATTCCCATGTGTTAGGGGCAGTCAGCCAAAGGCAATGTTTGAAGTCACCATGATTCTTCTCCAGCAGAAGGAAATATATAGTTATTCTCATGCTCTAAACCAAGAATTTCACTTATCAACATGGCTCATAGAATTTACGACTGCTGCATCAGCAGAGATAAAATGCAGCAAACGTGGACTAAAATATTGCATCTTCTGTGACAGGGTTTGCGAGAGCAAATTTACTAATTTTTCATTTCTGTGTATCTTGGGAGATGAAAATATTCAACAGCATCTGAATTTACAAACCTTTACTCTGACTGTTCATAAGAGCAAATGGAACACTAGGCCCTTACCAAGTTCAAATATTTCCCTCAGAATTAGCCCTACAGCTGTAATCTCTGAACACTGGAGCTTGGGAAACAAAGACAACTTTAAACTCTGGCAATCTGGCTTTTAATTCAAGCATAATGAGGCAGGGGGGAAAAAAAAAAAGATTTGAGAAACATCTAGTAAAAGGCATAAAAACTACTAATACTTCTGGAAAAAAACATCATAAGGAGGAAATCTGCCAGAAGTCCAGGAAGATGATCAAAGTATAAAGTCTCTGAGAAGTCTCTGATAAAAGTCTCAGAAAAGTATCGGGGATACTCCAGGAAAAGAACCTAAATATAAAGAACCTAAAATAAATCTTCTGTACACACAGTTACTTTGGAGAAGTTTGGGGAAGTTCCCACACTGGAAATCTTTCTTCCAGGAGACTTATTGGATGCTCTTTTTGAAAGTGAAATGGAGATAGCAAAGTTCATGGAATAAATAGACTAAATGTATGCTAACATATCAGAAGGATCAACAGTAACAGAGTGTTAAAGGAATTTAAGGATGAAGCATTCAACATTTCAAGAGCATTGTCTAACCTCTTGTTTAAAATTTCTTTGGTACTACAGGCTGGAAGATAGTTAATTTTATATTAACTTTCAAAGAGTTTAGGGGAGAAAAAAGTTACTGCAGAGCAGGAAGTTCATGGCTGTATTGGCAAAGTGATAGAAATGTTGAATTAGTGGCCACATTGGAAAACCTGACATACATACTGGGGATAGTCAGCATGGATTTTAGAAGCAGAAATTGTTGTTCAGTGCAAAATGGTCTGACAGAGGGAGCCGGGATGAGCAGAGGCAGCGAATCTCTACCATACCAGGACAGACTGGGTAGGCCAGGACTCTTCATCCTTGCAAAGCCATGACATGCCAGAGATAAGGGAAGGGCCTGTATAAAAATGGGAGGTACATGGTTAAGTCTGGTATGAGAATATTGTCCACCGTAATTTCCAATGCAGGAATATGGAACCATTAAAAGAAGCTAGAAGGTAAAATTTTCAGGTAATTTTTTTTTCTGTCATCTGGAGGATAACTAAGCTGTGGAACTCTTTACCTCAGGACCTTATGGACACTTAAAGTTTATAAGAATCAGTTGGGCAAATTAACTGAGGAGGGAAAAATTTATGAAATCCCCCTAGGTATAAAGATACCTCCACTGAACTTCAGATTGTGTGAGATTGGCAGAATGCCCCAGGGAAATGCTGGTGCCTATTGCTGGTAACAGGGTGTGAGGAGATGGGAATGAGAAAAATGACACAGGGAGAAAATACTGACGTAGTCTGCCCGGATTTATATTGTTATGGTCTTTTGAGCTTTTCAATTATACTGTCTGTTTTGGCTGTCCACACACAGATATGTGTAGGACCAGATCAGTAAAGATACTTGGATTATCTGTTCCAGTAGATTTTCAAAAAAGGTAAAACAGTCAAATAGTGGTAGGGATCTAAATAATATATACTCATTTGCTGTCAAAAGAAGTATTTTTTTCTTTAAAACATATCATCAGCAGTGGCATTTATTCAAATAGAAGCTTACAGACCTTATCTCCAAATGTTATAGAGCCTATTACAGAGAAGTTTCATATCAGCAAAGGTCTGTTGCTCTGTAGAGGCTGGATGCATTATTGGAAGTGACAGAGCTGTGATAACACAATGCTCCTGCCTACTGTCACTGGAAGAGGGATGTCCCTGTGGAACCCCTCCTTGCCATCGAGGTGAGTGAGGCAGTGAGGTGCCTCTTGTGCACTAATAATTTGAAACAAAAAAAAAGCAATCTTAACAGAAACTGTCGGAAAAGTGTTTAGCACTTATATTTGTTTCTGGTTTGTGAGGATTTTGGTGCATGAATAATACGGACTAAGAATAGTTAGAGTGGCCTGAGCCCCAAACATGTACACTTGAAGTGTTCAGATACAATTAAAGCCCTGCAAACCCTAAATAAAGCCAATTAAGCCAGGTCCCAACAGGAAGGTTTGAGTTTTTTAAAAGATATGTGTCTCCAGCTCGCTAGAAAGGGAAAGCAGGAATGTGTCTGAGTGACTGACAACACCAAGGGAGCTTTCAGCCTGCAAATATTTCTAATATGTTCAAGAAGGAAGAAAACAGGCAGGAGAAGATGCAGAAATATCTGCAGGAAGCACATGGAACTGATCGACTGAGAAGCTGGGAAAATCCTTGCAGAGAAGTTAGAGGAAACATTTGAACAGAAAAGTCAAGAAGAAGACTGGAAGATTGAGAAGAAAGTGTTGCCATTTTGCCCCTAAATAAATGAAGCTGGAGAGGGTTTAGGGTGATAAAAAGGTTACCTTTAATGGAAGCTTTCCATGGTGTCCCAGCAGAATCCNCATGGTGTCCCTTTGCAGCAGAATCCCACCCGAGAAGGCACATGATACAGAAAAAAACACAGTTTTTATATGTTTAACAAACAACATAACTAACTAATCCCTCCAGTTAGGAATACAGATATTGAAGTGCTTGACATGAACCTCCAATCATCTTACTTTTCCTGGTGATGATATGTGTTATGAGAAAGTTATTAATTGTTATGAGAAAGAGGTTGTTAGTTGTGTCTCTCTTCCCCAGTTGTTATGAGAAAATGTCTCTAGAAGACTCCTGTTGTTTGTGAGAGAGTGTGTTGGAATGGTGTCTTGTCCTTGGCTCCCAGAGGAATCTTAGACCAGGCATGGCCCTCAGGAATCTGCTTACTTGAAAGGAAAAATACTAAGGCCCTGTAGTGACGGAACTATAATTATATAGTAACAGTCTATAGAGCTACGAATATATGAAGAATAAAAACAAAATCATTCAGGCATCAAAAGAAATGAGAGCTTAGGAACACTTCCCAAAGTTGGGAAGACCATCAGATGCCACCTCTAATCCCATCCCCTGTACTCTAGATTTGTTTACTGTAGTCCCTTTTAAATCTCTTGCACCTTGGGTCTGCACCAGTGCACAGGTGTTCACACCAAAACCACGGCAAGCTGGTCATTTCTATGTCTCCATTCAGCTCCTTTGGGGGGATGGAGATTTCACAGCAGGAGCTGTGGGAGCCATGGAAGCTGCAGCCAGCCAATGCTCCTACCTGCCTCATTCAACATAAAGGCACATTTCAGTGGCACTCCTATACAGGGAGGGGAAGTGACAGGATCCTGACTGGTTGAGTTTCAATTGCAGTGTTTTAACTGGGTTTCATCCATGTGACACAAATTAATTGAGTCTTCAGCAGGCATTCATTCACACTGAAGGCTGCTTGGGCTTCTTCACCATCACAGGTACACAAAAATATATAGTACTGGCACACAACTCTGCAAAAGAGGTTTTTTCACTTCCCCATTTCAGACAAACATGCAGGTAAATGTTGAATCTTGGATATAATCTGTCTGTTGTGTTGTAGACAATGTATAAACCCCACCCATTTTGTGTTGTGTGGAAAGAGGATTGGCAGAGACAAAAAATATCCTGAGCAACAGATGGTAGGTGACGTGATAACTGTCTGAGCACTGATAACCTTAATCTAATTAGTTTCCTAATCAAGATTAAGAAGACACCAATGGCATGAGAGGAGGTGAAGAAGAAACCTGTAATCAGCAAAACAAATTTAAGAGGGTGAAAGACATGCTGATGGATAAGATGCAGGAGTGGAGGGAAATCACAAGAAAAATTACCATAGGTCTTGTGCATGTGAAAACAGGGTAGTCAGACCTTGCATCAGCCAACATGCAGAGAACAAGATTAAATGGGCTATATGACAGAATTACAAACCATTATGTGGATAACCAAGTGGCCAGGAAGGGTCAGCAAGTTAAGCAAAAGTGGTAAGAATAACTTAAAAAGCATATAGGAATTTGATAAGAATGGTGACAAACTTGGCAAGAAAAATCAACTGCTGATAAACCTCAGATTACATCTTTTCTACCTCTGATGAAAATGCATCTTATTTTTGAGGGATTCTCAATAAAAACAGAGCACTTACAGTTTTTCTCAGAAATGCTTTTGGGTTGTATTCAGTCAGTAGAGTTCACAATGATCAACCTGAACGTTTGAAATATTTCCACTGACACGCTGCACTCTTTATTGGCAAAAAAAGATTCAGACAAAATATTTCACTCAGTACTACCAAAAATGAGAGGTACTTTGACACTGATAAGAGCAAAGGCATTATATCTGGCAGCCCTGACTGGCAAAGGATGTTGGGGCTGCTAATCTATCTTGAGAAGAGTTGAAATCCAAGTAAGTGAGGCCATTAGTGTGTGTTTCTGCACCAGGCTTCAAGTATGGCTTTGCACAGGATCTGCCAGAAAGCCTGCTCACTGTCAGATCAGGTTTGTTATATTCAATTGGAATGATTACATTTCTGACTGGCCACAAGGATTTTATTACAGAAATAATGGTTTGCTTAAGGAGAAAGACTACTTTTTGTGAACTGGTAAGATAAGGATAGTTATTTGCCCTGCTTATCATAGCCCTGCTAGGCAGAAAGAAGGTACATCACAGGAGTCCCAAGGGCACACAAGACAAAGCTCCAGAGAACCAGTCCTTAATTCTGCCTTTTAACCAATTCACACATTCATTTTTGGGAGCATGTAAGTTAACACATGAAAATATAAGTCTTGAATACACAAATTACTTCCACCAAGTTTATATAAGCACCTTATTACCTAGTTCTCATGGTTACCCTGTTAGTACAATTCAACATAGCACTTTCTTGCTAAACCAAAATTCAGCATTTGGATATCTGGATTCTAGCAGTGAACCCAGATAAAAATACTTTTTTGTTATTGTCCAGTTTTCCACTTGGCAAGGTGGTAAACTTGCCTGAACTTCTCTAATTAGTGAGGCAGCTCTTCTGTATCTTTTTTATCAGTATAGAATATATAGAACAGGATATATATAGAATATACCAACAGAATATATATAGAATACACCAACATCTGAGTTTACTTTCATCTGAGACTGTTAGATGTCCATTTCTCTGATCTCAGGTTGCTGCAAAGCTGTAGAGTCCCATCTCCATGGGATCCTGCATGAATTACAAGCTGTCTGAGCAATTTTAATGTTTCTCTTGGACTTAAGGAGATGCAAATTGTGGCATGGTATTTTGTCTTCAATACCAAATATACAGAGTCCATGCAGAATGACCACTTCTGTACAGCTTTTAAGGAAGTTTGATTATACAGTCTCTATATTTGATGTCTCAGGAGTTGCATAGCATCTTGTGCACTTCCCTGTGCATTTCTGGAGCCCCTGCGTTTCCTCTGGATTAAGCACTCTAACCTCTCCTTCATACTTTGAACTTGGACTTCTAGAGAGAAATAGAGAACCTGTTTCTATATGCCCGTGCCTTCATAATCATGATTAGAGTGTTTGTCAGCAGATTTAAGCATGTGCCTCCCAAAACTAAAGATTTTCAAAGAAAATTTTCATGAACTCTGAAGAAAATTTTCATGAACTCTGAAGTAAATTTGGTATACTTCCAATACACTTCTTTGGAACAGGTCAAAAACTTTCAACCCCATCACTTTGTAGTACCCCTTTCCAATGCAAATAGACCTGTGAGACTGAGAAATGAATTCATGGGTATCACCTGCAATAGAGGTAGGAATGATGCATTAATGATTGCTAAATTACTGTAGCCAGTGGTGATTCTTATGGGATGAGTTCTTGAAGTTTATGTTTCATCTAAACATTTATTTTCAAAAATCAAGTAGTCTGAATAACAAGATACTGAATTGTTCACAAGAGAGACTTTATATTTTCTGTACATCTATTGAAATGTTCAAATATGTTTTATGCTGTCTTTCAATTGCTTGCAATGTGGTGATAGAAACACTTGCTGTCTGATGTATTCAGGAACATTTTTAGTTGCTTGTGGAATTTCTTTTTTTCTTTTTCTTTTTTTTTTTTTTTTTTTTGGCTGATGCCCACCAGAGTGAAAACAAACCAGTTTCTTCAGAAAACAGTTTCATTATACGTGTTTTCAGTCATTATTAATTTAAAGAGCACTTGGAAAGGGACACGGAGCTCCTGGACCTATGAACCTTTTCGAAAGAAGGCACAGTTATTGCAATCCCAGTTAAACTCTTCTTTCCTCTGGCCCCGTCTCTGCAAGGCAGTTGGGTTGGAGTCCTCTTACTCCCTTTGGAAACAACACATCTCCTGCTTCATTCTTCTTAATGAGTTAGTGGGCAGCATGCCCTTGTGGGGTTTCAGAGGTCACCTAGCAAGCCCTCAAGCTTCATACACAACTTTGCAAATACCCACTCAGCTTTTCTGGCAGCCCATGTCAGTCTCATTGGGATTTGTGACCTTGTCAAATTTTTCCCTATGCCTTGCATTGCTGCCTTGCCTTATATTGTTCCAGTCCTTTCAATGTGTGAGCACACATCATAATTTCTAAGGCAGAAATCACCAGCAGTGTATATTAATAGGCATATGCTAGAAGTTTTAAATGGAGGGAGAACTACTTTCTGTGACTTCTGGGCATCAGTGCTGAAAATCAGCACTGTTGTTTCTGTGGTTGTTTGCTGTGTTGGAAGTACTAAGAATTACTTTGCCTCAGAGGCATTGCAGCACAAGAATACTACACGTCCTGGACTTCCAAAATATTCAAAAAAGTATTACATATTGATATCATAAACCTAGTCAGGACTTGAAATTGCATGTGCACGCACACAAGGATTTGCTGACTACTATGCTGGTAAACTTTGCTGTATAGTGCAAATCTTAGGGTTAATCGCCATGACTCAAAAAAATACAGGCACAGAAATATACTTCTGTAGAAGTGAAATTCCAAAATTAACCCACCCAGTTAGGAATGGTAGAAGTATCACCGTTACCAATGCACCAAGGCAAGGACTGTTGCACTTGTACTGAACATAATAGGATATATTCATAGACAGACTTAGTAGCAAATGTAGGATGAGATGTGCTTGTCAATATAGAAATTTTATAATAAGATATTAATGAAATTAATGTAGAATTTTTCCATATTTTTTCCACTATTTCAAAATTTATCAAGGCTGCCATGTCAAAAACAATGGGTTTAGAAGGCTCAGCAATCTCATAGGCTTGGCTCTAGGTAAAAGGGTAAACCTCCTTCTAACAGGAAAAAGGCAAAAGACAAAAATATCTGCAGTGTCACCGGTCTCAGTCCCCAGGGCTCTCCCACCACCCAAGACTCAGACGCTCAGTGGGGGAGGCAAAGCCACCCCTGATACCACTGTTGCCCTTAGCTTCCACGACACATCAGCTGCTGAAAGGCAGGCAAGTCTTGCTGCCAAATGTCAACTTGAATGAAGAAGCAATGCAGCTGAGTGGTCTCAGGGCCTGTTGTCCATCTCTCTTTTCTTTCAAGAAAAGCTGTTAAGGGATCAGGAAGAGCTATAGCAGAGATAAGTGAAGAATAGTACATGACAAGCTGTGCAGGCATAAAGATGAGTGCAGGTGGCTCAGGGGCATTGAAAGGAACCATACAAAAGTCGATGCCTTTATCATCTGTTCATAACTTGTCTTGCCTCTATGCCAGTCTGCTTGCAATATCAGCTAGCACTGCTTGGGAAATCAGATTTAAATGGTTTTAATGACTTTAGTTAAATCTCAGCATCCCAACTCAATAACAAGGCTGCCTCTTTCCACTCCCACCTGTTTTTTCAGGGACACTGCCCATGTTGCTGCCTTCCAGCTCCCTGTCTGCTCTGCATATTCAGGTTCTCCCTTTGGCAGGCCTTTAGCTTTGTACTGCCCACTCCCTCTTGCCTGCAGCATAAAGGTGCTTCAAACTCTGACTCACTTTCTTCCTATCCCACAAACCACCCTGAGGTGAAAGGATGGGTCCCCTCATTCAGAGGAGATGGGGAGTTGGGTGGAAACTAGTTTTGGGAAGGCTACTCATTTTAAAAGGGGAATGAAACCAGTCTGGAGGTAGATCTTTCCATACAGAACTAGCTGGAGCCCTCTGGCAAAGCACATGGAAAGTTTCCCAGTTCTGGGAGAAACTGGTGAATCCTGAACAGATTTTAATACTTGGAGGATGAGCCACTGTCTCAAAGAGGACAAGTACAGTTCCTTCATCTCAAGAAAAGCATGGCATTGAGTCAACTGCAGGGCAATTTCCAGCAGACCATTAATGCTTTAAAAAAGACAAGAAGCTTTCCCTTTCTTCCCTCATGCACTCAATTACTTCTTTTTTCCTTGATCAAGACAGACTGTTTTCTTGTCCATCCCGTCATCTTTCTACTTGATTTCAGTCACTGTTTCTTAAATGTCACTTTTTCCACTAAAGTACGTGGTGAACACAAGCTCCAAGTGAGGGCACAGAGTGTGTGACTGTCATGCCCACAGACGGGGGGTTGAATGCCTATAAATGATCAATCTTAAAACACTTCTCATTTCAACATTAAATCGTATTTCCTTATTGTGATGCATTGTATTCTGGGAATCACAGTCATGCTTTGGCAGAGGATGTCAGAGAGACCATGAACCTGCATCTCAGCTTAAGTAGAGAAATCTTGCCAGTGGCCAATGATCTTATCCCCTGCCAAGCAATTTCTCGAGTTTTTCAATCAGGTTCTGCAGGAGAGATTTCTCCTGCTGGGCAGTGACCAAGAGCAGGCTCAGGCTTCTGCCCAGCAGCTGTTTGTACTGCAGGTGTTTCGGTGCTGCCCATCTGCCACCCAGAGTGCTGAGCCGGCGTTCTGCACCAGCACCCTGAGGCAGCCATACAGAGGGAGAAGAGGCTCTGAGCACTCAAGAAAACTACACCCCCGTCCCCCCATCTCCTTTTATTTCATTTCTCCTTGCAGGTGTTTTTGTTGTTCTTGTTCCTTTCATGGTGTGACAGTGAAGTGGAGGTCAGATAACAATTGGCTGAATTCTTGGTGGCTATTTTGAATTCCCTGTCTCAGCTGTTGAGTGCTGACCTCTGCCGTTTCATGTACTAGAAGGGTGAGTTACTTCATTTTCCAATCATTTCTAATTATGACTGTGAAATACTTTCAAGTGGTCATGTGAATGAAACTGAACACAACCAGGGCATCACAGCAGATGTTTCTCTGAAGCAGTAGTCTGCAGGGGCTGATTCCTTAATGCATTACTAATAAGCTACTGCTGTTAGAGGCACATGGCACATACCAGGTGAGATACAGACAAGCCCCTGCAGCCCAAGGTTGCAGCAGTGTGGATGGAGTTTGGTAAGAGTGTCAGGAAGCCTTGCTGGTTGTGAACTCCATGGTTAGGCAGCAAAAGTTGAACGGGTTTCACAGAGTGTCACCGTGGGAGGGAAGTCAGCAAGGGCCTTTGCTGACTACAGTACAGGGCAGGGTTTATCCAGGTGGAGATATTTGCTAAATTTATGGTCAAAGGAAAATAAATCTGAAGATTTTCAGCAAAATGCCCATAATGCTCAAGCCTGGATTTTTACTTCAGTGCTGCTCCTGCCCCAAAGCACTGTCTGTTTGTCCAGCTCTGCAGCTATTGCAGAGCTCGCGCATTGAGAAAAGTGATGACCCTGGGTTTCTGGTGTATGAAGATACTAGTTGTAAGACCTCTGAGTCCTTGCAGTTATCTTAAAGGCCCAGAATAGCTGAATTTAGCCTTACAGAGAAACACATTCTAATAATTTTTTAATACAAACTCCATTTTTAATAACTATTTAACAGCATCAACTTGGACAACTTCAAACTTTTTTGGCATGGCTACAGCTACTGAGTTTGTGCCAGAACTTTTCCTCTGACAATTCAAAACTGCCTTCCTCTTTACAGCCTAAATGTTTTCCTGGATGGTTTATATCCATTTGTTCAGATGCCAAGACTGCCCTTTCAGTTAAATAGCTCTTCCCCCTCTCTGGGACCCATTCCCTTGTGATGATACAGAGTAATCATAAAATCCTTCAATGTACTGTAAGGAATGAAAATCTGTTTTCTAGGCAACACTACATGATTTTTTAAAGGTTTTCACCTCCTTTTTTGCAAATGAGTACTTACTGGCTGTGAAGTTGTTAGTTTTCAGAAACAAAAGACTAAACCTTTTATTTCTTATAGACTTCACTATAGTCTATAATAGATGTAGAGGTTTTCTTTTTATATTAATATATCTTGATTTGCATTTTGTTCCCACCTCAGAAACCTGCAAAAATTTGCCATTTTAATCCTGAAAACAGTGGCTGCTGCAGTTCCGGACTTCTTCTCTCACCAGCAGGTTTGGATTTGCTTGCAATTGCAGTAGTTTCAGAAACGAGCTGGAGGCATGCACTGCCAAAGTACACAACCAGGCTGTTGTAGTTGCATGGTGTTTGCCTGGGAAGTCAGCTCAGCTTGGATGAGGACTGGCAGAAAAAGAAAATCACTTTATGCCTCTCTTCTTCCTTTGCCATCACATTTTCAAACTTTTAATAAAGGAAGGGAATGACAAATTTATATTAAGACCATAGTGAGAGACCCCAGCAGTGAGCTCCTTCTTTGCCTCTTACCCCCATTTATTCCACTAGACTTTTGTTTCAGTTTGGCATAAACAACACTAGTTTTGTTTTGTAGTTCCATCTAGCTCCGAATTCTTTGGCTTCGCTTCCCCCTAGATTTCATTCTTTATTAATTTAAAAATATTTATGTCTCAGCCTCCTCATAAGAACATAGGCCAAGAAAAGAATTACTAAATCCTCAAATCTAGTCCCTTATCATGGGCATTTACAGCTTCATGCAATACCTTTCCTAAAATACCTCATTACATCCTAAAATAACCCTGCTCTGATTAACTGGTTGTTCCAAACACCACTCTTCTAAAGCTTAGAAACCATCAGCACCAGATGGGTCTAGTGCTTACATTATGCTTAAAAAACTCTCCCTATTACTGCTAAAACTTGTGTTTATGTTTTCCGTTGGTGCATTTCACTGGTGTCTCATGGTCCTCCAAAGGCTGATCAACATACACGTTTTCTCTTCTTCATCATCTGTCCCAAGAGACTTTTGCATTGATAGTGCCTCCTATCAGTGGATTTTACTACCAGAGCTCTACTCTTGCCAAAGCTCATGAGGAAAACACTAAAAGGCTGATTTTTGAGGTGCCCAATGTATCCTCACAACAGCCTGAAATTTTTCCTTCATGCAAAAAATGACATTTGTCCATGAACAAGTAGCCTTAAATTCTCACGTTAAACTCCATATTTTCCAGTTAATAAGTATTTCTGTATGACACAGGATCTAATGCTTTCTTAAAAGTGTGTTACTTTGTATTTCTTTCCATGTCTTTAATTATTCTTTCGTTCAATAATTATTCAAAGAACTGAGATCAAACTGATGGGTAACTGGTTCCTCCAATTACTTTCCAGTTCTTGATTTTGTCTTTTTTCTAAAATTTAGGTATGCTCCTCTCCACTATCTCAACAATACATTTAATTTTCAACAATACATTTAAAATCCTTCCTAACATCTTTGCAGTTCAACGTGTCGGTTATTTCAGTGTTCGGGACTGGAAGGTCCATTCCTCCAGCCTGAGCACATTATGACCATTTTCTATGCTATGGCCTTGGAGGCAGGAGTTCCCATTTCCAAATACTCATGCCCAGCTGTCATGGCACCACCCTTCTGTTCTCTATCATCCTCCTCATTGAAAAATGAGGCAAAGAATTAGGTCCTAACCCCAGCCCCACTACATATCTGCTTTTCTGCTTTCTTTATTGACCTACTGGAACATTATTCGATTATTTGTTTCAATTTCTCTTGAAAGAGTTAGCACAGCTTGCTTTTTGACAAGCTGTCTTTTAGATCTGCATTATCTAACCTTCAAAATGTATCTTTCTTTGCTAATTAGTCTCTTTTCCTGGAATTTCGAAGGTCTCTGCTCACACCTTCTTTCCTTTTTCCAAGGTTTTTTTGGGAGATAAGTAATGAGGGTAGAATTAAACAGAGTTTGTTAGTCATTGATACAGAGCTGAAAGTATCCCTAGAATTTCATTCATCTTGCCAAGATACTTCAGAAAATTTACATCTTTGTCCAAAAGAAATTCAAGGCTTGCCCCATAATTAAGTATTAACTTCTTCAGTCTAGTTAACTTGTTAGCTGGTTTCCTTAGCTCATCAAAAAAGTTTGTCCCTCTAAAATATGCATTAAAACACAGGTTTAGAAATATTTTTATTCATATTCTCATTTTATTTAAATTGAATTGACTCATGGTCATTGAAAGTAAGATTATTTTCAGCTCTTCCTTCTCTTTACCAAAACCGTGTTTAAAATATCTTTGCTATTTGGATCAGTAACTTGTAGTGAAATGTCAGCTGTACATATCTCAAGCAATATATAGGCTGTGCCATTCATAATAGGACCTATTCTCCAGTCTATCTGCTGTAGCCTACACAGTACTTGTGTTGAATTTATTAATTAATTAGATCTAGTACATTTCAGTGTGCTGTGGTTTGATATGTTTTGGCTGAACAACGGGTTCTACAAAGAGAAGTTAACATTAAATTAGAAAGATGTAACACTCCTCTGTGACAGCATTCAAAATAAACACTTGCAAGGGTAAGCCTAGCATGTGAGAAAAGTGGACGTGGCCACAGCATCAAACAACCTGCCTGCATGACGACTGACACGCGGGTCGTGCCCCTCAGCACAGGCATTTGCAAGTGCCTTTGTCGTTCCTGTGATCTCTGGCCATGGACCCCAGCTGACACACAGACCTCGTAACGCACATCCTGTGGTACAAAGACACGTTATAAAAACTCTAGTGGGTTGTGACACAATTCTCATGTTATTTTAGACACTTTAAACAGAAAAATGAGAAGAAAAAAAATCGTTAGATCCCAGGGCCTTTGGACACCACAGGAGGTGATAAAGCATAGACGTAACTTTTGACATGCACCTTCCTGTGAGTTTCTGTACCACCTCCCATACCTGACTCATGGTAAAGAAGTATTTTTATCTCTTGGTGTATATGATTTCAGTTTACCCACTCCTCATCAGTTAGTCATCTACCTCCGCCACAGCTATCAGCAATTTGTTGTCATGACATTTCTAGGGATTTTTTGCCCACACAGTGATTAGGCCTGCATCCATTAATAGTGCCCAGCTTCCGTATTTTTTCTGGACCGGGCACTATAAGTACCTATTGCATATAACCATGGCTGGAACACCAGAAGTTATGTTCTTTCACAAGGAGCCATTGGGACACACCTTGTGAGTCACCTGCCACACACTTACAAAAATCTATTATGCTCTTACATTATCTTTATACTCAAGCTAATATAGTTGTACTAACTAAATTATTCATAGAACTGTATTAATCTCAAAGTTTAATTATCATGGCTAATGATCAAAACTTGGAAGTTAAATGCTCCCATGATGATACAACACCACATAGAATTTCTGTCTCTATCATATCAAAAAATTCTCTATCCAAATATGAAAACAAATCGAGGTCTAAAACAGGTCCCCTTAGTGTAATAAAATTTCTCTTTTGGTTGATTTAACTGAAGTGGATTGCACTATCTTTTCTATTCTTTTCTACAAATTTACAGTTTAACACGTTTCTCCATATAACATTACTTCATTTTCTCAATTGTTTCCATCTTTTGGAACAATTCTGCTCTGCAGTGCTCGTCTTTGAGTATAGCTGTCATTCACCCATATTTCTGTTATCCAGCTTCACGTCTTGCAACAGCTGCCCAAATTATTCCATTTTGCTGTCTAAGCATAACTAGCAGCCATCAAAATATCTGTTATGTGTCTGCTCAGCCAGTCTTTTCTCCCTGACTGTAACACCTACCTCGCTACCAATTTCCACAATATTATTTTCTTTCTCTTTACTATCCAGTCACTGAATATTTGGTCTTCTTTTTCCCTTTCCTTAAAATCAGCATGTGAAACACACATCTCTCTTTATATGTGTATATATGTATATTCTTATCAGATTTGGCATCAAGAAGTCCATACCCTAATAAGTCAAATGGCCATAATGGTGTCATGTCTTTAATATTATCACAGGAATGCAGTGGGAGGTTCTCCTCCTTTTTCTCCCCCTTAGCACCATCTATAAATGTTCTTAATCCTGTGGAGAGATTCAGGCTTGCCACATTACCAGGTAAAATGATGTGAAATTAGTGAATAAATAGATTAAAGTAGTTACTGCTGAAGCCTCTTGCATTCTCATCACATGGGGCTCTAGGGTTTTACTTCAAATCAGAAATAGTTCTTTCTCCTGGCCCAGATGCCCCCATTATATATGTTGTTTGAAATTTTCTGAAGAAAGATTAACCCACAAACCTTTGCTCCTTCACTTGTTGCGGGGAGGTTGCTGAGAGCATCACGTCAATGTCCTGGAGCAATTCCACAAGGCACCTCCCTTGTCCCACATAGAAGCCCAGGGCACAAAAGTCCAGAAAAGATTTTATCACTCCATCTCTCTAAGAACACTGCCCCTGAACCTTGAATTTCATTACAGTGAAAGCTCTGCATAGTTCAAGAGCTTTCTTTTAGGCACAGGTTTTGCAGTGAAGAAGCCCACACATTGAGTCAGAATTTTTGGTCCCCACTCAGCACTGAAGAACTTCTGGAAATGAACTTCTAGTCTCCTCCAGAAATACTGTTTTACACGCACCAGAATTGTTTCTGTGGATGGAATCAGTAAATGGAGAGAATCATGGCATTTGCTTCAAAATTTGCACATTTGCTCCAAGCCACAACATAAATGTAAACACAAAGAATGATTGTCCCACTCATCAGTGCAGTCCGTATCACTTGGATCAGTCTTAGTTGATGGATGTGCAGCCTTTCTGTTCACTCAGGACTGTATTTGACCCTGTACCTTCAGCCACCTCAACTCAGCCTTTCTTCTTTTCCCAGGTACAAACTCCTGAAAGACTACTCCTAATCACCAGCACTGCTGGCAAAAACTGTTCAATTTACTGGAGTTTAATGGATCACTGTTTTTGTAAATACCACTTAGGAAAAAAAGAAAAAGAAAACAAAGAACCTCTTGGATTTTGGAACTCCAGATTCTTGAGGTCTCTTGCATGTGTGGGTATGAAAGGAAAAGACCTGGTCAACATAATTCCCATTCCATTTTTTTTGACTCTTTTATCAAGAAGTTTGCAATTATCATACTCTACATGCAAGCAAATTGGGTATGTTGTCAGGAAAAGAATGAAGATGAGAGTGGAGTCCTGCCAGCGGGAATTTCTCAGCGCTGGTTTCCTGCATAACAGTCAGCCTTTTTATAAATAGAACCTCATTTCAGGCAATGCTATAATATTAATCTGTCACCGTATTTGGCACAACCATAGGATCATGAACTACTTGTTTGCTAATTACCATTTGAGCTCATGCACAGAGCACAGGCTGTGATAATATTAGCTTGGTCAGAGTCACAAGTCTGCCAGTGCCAACAACAATTCAGTGTCTGTTTCCAATCTCTGAAAGTGTTGTATCCACATCCTTTCATCCCAGGACGTAAAAATTCTGGGCTCTCTCTCCTAGTATGTATAATTTATCTTGTCACTCAAAGCCCTGAAGGAAAACCATGTGACAGTTTCTGTTAGCTTTTCACTTGAGAAAAAACTTTTTAAGAAGACAAGCAAATATATATTAGGCATGTTTAACTACATTTATTAATTATTTTTAAAAGCTTGAAAAGCTTCAACAGACTCCAATATGTAGGAAAAATCAACGGTTTGGGTGGTCAGGCACTGAAACAGGTTGCCCAGAGAAGCTGTGGATACCACATCCCCAGAAGTGTGTAAGGCTGGATTGCATGGGGCTCTGAGCAGCCTGGTGGGTGGAACTAGATGATCTTTAAGGTCCCTTCCAACATAAGCCATTCTATGATTCACACCCCATGTTTTATAAGAATCATAGAATCACAGAATCATTTAAGTCGGAATCGAGACCTCTAAGATCGAGTCCAACCTTTAACTGTGCACTGCCAAGTGCACCACTAAACCATGTCCCTAAGCCCCACATCTACACATCTTTTAAATACTACCACTGATGGTGCTTCCACCACTTCCATGGACAGCCTCTTCCAATGCTTCACAACCCTTTTAGTGAAGAAGCTTTTCCTAATATCCAAACTCAACCTTCCCTGGTGCAACTTGAGGCCATTTCCTCTTATTATGTTGCTTATTACTTGGGAGAAGAGACCAATCCCCACCTGGCTACAGCCTTCTTTCAGGCAGTTGTAAAGAGCAATAAGGTCTCCTCTGAGCCTCCTCTCTCCAGGCTGAACAACTCCATCTCCCTCAGACACTCCTCATCAGACTTGTGCTCCAGACCCTCCTGCAGCTCCATTGCCCTTCTCTGGACACAGTCCAGCACCTCAATGTCTTTTTGTTGTGAGGGGCCCAAAACTGGACACAGGATTCCAGGTGTGGCCTCACCAGTGCTGAATACTGAGGCACAATCGCTGCCCTGGTCCTGCTGGCCACACTGTTTCTGATACATTGGACTTCTTGGCCACGTGGGCACACACTGGCTCACGTTCAGGAGTTGTTGAGCAGCATCCAGAGGTCCTTTTCCTCTGGACCTCTTCCCAACCACTCTACCCCAGCCTGTGGCATACCATGGGGTTGTTGTGACCCAAGTGCAGGACCCAGCACTTGGACTTGTTGAACCTCTCATGACTGGCCTCACCCCATTGATCCAGTCTGTCCAGATCCCTCTGCAGAGCCTTTCTACCCTCCAGCAAATCAATGCTCCTGCCCTACTTGGAGTCATCTACAAACTGACTGAGGGTGCACTCAATCCCCTTGTCTGTTCATTGATAAAGACGAAACAGAACCAACCCCAGTACTGAGCCCTGGGAAACACCACTTGTGACCAGACACCAACTGGTTTTAACTCCATTCACCATCACTCTCTGGGCTTGGCCATCCAGCCAGGTTGTTTTACCCAGTAAAAATTATGCCAGTCCAAGCCGTGAGCAGACAGTTTATCCAGGAGAATACTGTGGGAAACAGTCTCAAAGGCTTATGTAAATTGTAGGTAGACAACACCCACAGCCTTTCCCTCATCTACTAAGTGGGTCACCTTGTCTTCACAGAAGAGGAAGAAATGGCAGAAGCCCAGGGCCATCATTACAAAGACAGTAATCCTGCCAGGACCTTTCTCAAGCAACCAAAGACAAAATGATGTGCATATGATTCTTGTAAGCTTTACAGTTGCCCAAATGGTTCTGAATGGTGTCAGTGACACTAGTCAGTTGTTTATCAATTTCCCCCTGCAGCTTATCATGAAAGCTATTGGTTAACTCCAGAGGTCCTGTGCTGGGCTGTCTGCAGGCTCAGGAAGGTGGTGCTGATGTGATATATTCAGATTACATACAGAAGACTGCTTTCAACCAAAACAGATTTCACTTTTTTCTTACTTGAATCAGAGAGTCTGTAAGAACTGATGATTTAAGTCTTTTCATTTAGTCAGTGAACTTTTCAAATCCAAAAGTTTCTGAATTCATTAGAACGCTATTAATACTTCGTAGTAAAACAGTAGTAGCTTTTGTTACATTTCCATTTCAGTGTAACATAGCCATTAGAGACAGTGGAATTTTAGACAAAAATATGAGACCCATATTTGCGTTATAAAATCATCTCATAGCAGTTTCACTGAAATTGCATAAAATTATTTCCATTTTTCAAATTTGTATAAAACTGAAAGTAATTTCCTTCTAGAGAAAAATCTTCTAATCCTCTTTAGAAGGATTTAAATGTAAAAATTTCTAGCAATGCAAAGTAGATCTGTAGGTGGATTTCATACCTGTCTTTTCAGTCTTGTAGATGACAAATGAATCATTACCTGTTTCATATTATTGGACAAGTCTGTACTCTTAAAGGAATTTAATGCAAAATATCCCCTCAACAAATAAAGACTCAGGGTTGACTAATCTTACTTATGTTAACCTCTACAGGTAAAAATATGATTCCTGCATGTGAAGATGTTGACTAAGTAGTCATCTAGTAGAAAACATCTTAACTGTATAAAGAAATGAGAAAATAATAATATCTCCTCCTTGATATTTGTCTTTATGCTAAGGAATCTAGTCCAGTCACCATTTACCTGTGTGTCTTATTACCAAGAGACGTCCAACTACAGTCAACAGAATGACTCCAGAAAGTTAAGCAAGTATATCAAAGAATGCAGGAACAGAATTCAGGAAAGATGAGTTAATTGGAAATCTGAGGAACACAGCTGGGAAGCTGTGCACTGAATTCCTGAGATAAGGGTCCGTTTTTTTAATTACTGAGGTGTAAAAGAAAAAAGTTAAATTACTTTTAGGAAGTACTAAGAACATGTCTGATTTGCTATGTAATAAAAAACCACAGAAATGTCAGTATTTGCTAATTATTAATACAAAATTGGCAGAAAAATCCCACTTCTATTGATCATCAACTGAGCATTAAGCTTCCTCACTTGTTGAAGTTGATTAATAAAAGAAAACTGCCTTTGGTAGTTGCTGTTATATAGTAAAAGAAAGTTTTGTCAACAGTTTGCTGGGTAAATATGAACGTTTTCATGAACACCTGAAATTTGCAGGTTTGCTGCATCATTTCAATGGAGTTCCTTGCAAGCGTGAGAGCAACTCTTATGTATTGACTGTGAGAAATAATCTTTCTGGACGTGTGTGTAACCAGCTCAAGAAAACAAATTATTGTACAGTTTGTCTCTAAGGCCTTTGCAAGATCTTATGTAATTGTGTAAATGAGTTAAGGCAGGCAATGCGCAATTCACAATTTGTCCAACCTGCATGTTCTGAGTAGATTGGTCCTTATCTAATCACTCTTGTTTCTAAGCCTAATTGCCCTTGAAAGTATTATAAACTGTTATATTTTCACACAAATGAACTGTTCAGGAGGAATTTGTCAAATGCCTTAGGTGCAGTTTTTACTCTATGTCAGATGTTTTCTGCAGACATGCTTTCAAGACTTTGTCTACAGCAATTGTGTAGTTGTCAAAAGGAAACTACCATTACTGAGTTCTGTTTATACATCCCTCTTCCAGTATTTCATCATATCGGTCCAGTGTAACTCTGTTTTTATTTTGTGGGCATTAGAGTTATGTAAAATGATATTGCCTATACTAGTCCAGAAAAAACAAGAAACTTGTTGCTGTTCCCACAGCGACAGCAGCTGTTGGTTGCACGAGCTACTTGGTGTATAAACTGTGGTTTCCAAACAGAGGTCTAACTCAACAAAACTTAAAATGCTATGTACACAATGTACTTTTCAATTAGCACATTTACCTGCAATTTAGAGCACAGTGCATCAATATAATATTAACACTTATAAAAGATGATTTAGAATCCATTGTATCTCATCAGCCATACTAAGAAAGAAGGGCTAATGCTGGAAATGTGCTGGTTTCCAAGTTTAAAAAGGCAGTACAGAAAATTACTGAAAGCATATGGATTTTCTGATTCTCTTAAATGCAATAAAAACTGAGGAATGGACCCATTCAACCTAATCATTATTTTTAGATTTTTCTTATGTTTCTTTATTTTTGTATCCTATCTACTCCTGCTGAAGGTGACTCTACTTGGCTTCAAGACTGGTGTTACTGGAAGAATTTTGAGGTTTTTGATCATAGGTGTTTATACAACGCTGAGCCTGCTGGCAACAAATGGGATCCGCCTGTCCCAAAGGAGTTAACAGAGCTTGTTGAGAGAGCTTTTAAACTAGATTTGAAGGGGGATGGGGACATAGCCAGGCTTGACAGATATAAGGTCTGGGAAGGAGAGAACTACAGCAGCCACCCCAGTAACAAAAGGAGGCTTAAGAGAGATACCTTAAGCACAAGCAGCCAAAAATGTAATCACAGGACAGGATTATAGGAGATCCCTTTACACCCCTACTGGGATATTGATACAATCAAATATGTCCATAAAGTGCCTGTACACCAATGCATGCAATATAGAGGGCAAACAGGAGGAACTAGAGATCTCTGTGCAGTCACAGGGCTTTGACCTCATTGCAATTACAATGGGATAGCTCCCAGGACTGGAATGTCGTCATGGCTACATGCTGCTTAGGAGAGACAGACCAGGAAGGCACGGGGGTTGAGTTGCCTTCTATGTGAGGCGACACTTGGAATATATCAAGCTCTGTCTTGGGGTGAATGATGAGCAAGTCGAGTGTTTATGGGTTACGATAAAAGGGCAGACTAATAAGGGTGACATTGTTGTGGGTGTTTGCTACAGGCCACCTGACAAGGAGAAGGTGCGTGAGGCCTTCTACAGGCAGCTTGAAGTAGTTCCAAAGTCACAGACTCTGGTTCTTGTGGGGGACTTTAGCTACGCTGACTTCTGCTGGAGAAGCAACATAGCAAAGCACAAACAGTCAGGAGGTTCCTGGAAAGCCTTGATGACAACTTCCTGTCATAGGTAGTGGAGGATCTCACAAGAAATGGTGTGCTTCTTGATATTACAGCCTTGTACTTCAGGAGAGCTAACTTCAGCTTCTTCAGGAAACTTCTTGGAAGAATCCCATGGGAACAGGCAGACAGCCTTCAAGGAGGCTGCTCTCCAGTAACAACAGGACAACAACTCTTGTCTGGAGAGCAAGTCGTCTGCCAGCCTGAGCCTGTGGCCAAACCTGGGCTGGTAAGATGCTGGTTCGAGGGCTGTGACCATGCTCCAGAACCCAGTGGGGGTCATGCTTGAGATCTCCATGACCAGGAGCAGACATGTCCCACACAAGGTGTGGGTGGCCAGGCACTGACGGCCATTCATGTTCAGCCTTCACCCTGGTGCCATCCAGACAGGGGATGTCACAGGCTCTGCTTCCTCCCTCTAGCCAGTCAGTGGGCAAGATAGACTTGGCTTCAGGTGATGGAGCATATTACTCAAGAAAAAACAAACTTGTCACACCATTATGCCTACTCCACAAGAGTCTCATTGGTCCATGACACTACCTGCTGTTCCACAGCAGGGCAGTTTCCCTGAGAACCCAGAGTCAAAGCAAATTTCTGCTTCTTAAAAATGAAGCTCAGCCTTTTAACCATCACATGGGCTGATAAAAGAGCACCCAAACAGTCTTCCTTTGCCCCTGTCCCTGTCACAATATAGCCGCCCCTAACCAGAACAGCTGGTGATCAATGTTGGCTGTCTTTCCATGTGGGTACAGGTTTTTCATTTCCTTTGGTGTTAAAAGGATCAGTACCTTTTTGTGTTTGAGATGTCATGGGCTGACTCCTCAGATAAACCAGATCAGAAATTAGCAATTGCAGAATTGCAGAACAATGTCATTAATTGTGTTCTGAGGATCACAAATTTTATGCATAAAACATATTTCAGTTAAAGGGGTACTGCCAACTGGCAAAAAAAAGAAAAAAATCCTTGCACTTAGATTACCAGAAATGATAGGTAGTTTTTTTCTTCTCTTTTAATCCAGTTGTTTGCCTGACCACTTGACATTAATCCAGTTTTGCCTTTGAATATCCAGGTTATTAACCATTTTCCCTTTTGGTTTTGTGTGGTTCTTTCATATTACAATGAAGAAATTGGTCTACCAGGAAAATGTGATTGTACTGATGCAAAACCTGACCAGGGATTCAGGATGTAACAGGTTTTTTAAGCAAGGTGTGCAATTGATGTTGCATCTTAGGTTTTTATATTAAATACTTAATCACAGCATGTAATTCTGTGACTTGTTTTTTAGTAACCTAGCTTTGAAGTTCAGGATTAAAAAGTCTATTGCTTTAATGCTAACTTTGTAGGTTCTCATCAAAACGAAAGTTTGGTCTCATTATCCCATTGTTCTCCTTTTCTTTTTTCTCCAAGCTGCCTGTCTCGTCCTGGGTTGTATGATTTTTCCTGATGGCTGGGATTCAGATGAGGTAAAACGGATGTGTGGTGAAAAGACAGACAAGTACACGCTGGGGGCTTGTTCAGTCCGCTGGGCCTATATCCTGGCAATTATTGGAATCTTGGATGCCCTGATCCTCTCATTTCTGGCATTTGTGCTTGGAAACAGACAAGACAGCTTGCTAGCAGAGGAGCTCAAGTTGGAAAACAAAGGTAGGACTACTTTAGAAATACTATTTTGGGGTGGCCTCGAGGGCAATTGCTTAAAAACAATGATCAGTTTAATCTTATTTTTTGCTTAAAAGTTGACATGCTGGCTTCCTACATTGCTGGAAAAGAATAAATGCAAGGGGCAGAGGAAGTTTTGGGTTTGAGGCTCCAAAAATCTAAGAAAGCTCAAAATGACCATAATTTCTGCACTATGCATGACTTAGCTTTTAGAGCTATAGATGGGATATTACTGTGTTACTCACTTCAGTATTTCATTAGCATTTAATTTTCACTGCCTCCATATTTTTCTGTAACCCTGCAAGATTTGTTCATTTGGTTCCCTTAGAATTTTGCATTGTAATATGAAAGTCTGTCATATGGCATATGTGTTAACACAGTAAGGGGAGAGTGTGGGGGACTGGCCATGAGCCATGGGACCTCCCAAGCAGCAAGGCACTGAAGGACTAAGGATCAGAGCCAGGAATGAAGAAGAATCCTCGTTCATGTTGGAGTGTGTTGCTTTGAGCTCATTAGTGAGCTCATGGGAATCTAGGATGCTGTAGAAACTGAATACTCATAGAGTGTTTTGGAGATAAAACTCCTTTTTAGATTAAGAACATGAAACTGGCTCGGACCAGTAATTTATCACGCAGTTGTGAGAAGAAAGTGTTTGGTAAGTGTGTGCAAGCCTGGCTTATTTCTGCAGCCCCTTCCCCTTGCTCCCCTGGCATCCCAGCTGAGTATCTGATGTGATAGATACCACAGAGGGCATGTCCGTGCCTTATCTTTTTAATGGGCCTGTTGTCCCTGGATGTGTCTAATCCCTTCTAAACCTGCTGATACTGTCAGCTTCTCCAACACTGCGTGGCAGCAAGTTCCTGAAGCTCACTACTGACTGCTAAAGAAGTACTTTCTTTTATCTGTTTCAAATTGATCCCCTGCTAGTTTCACTGACTGTCCCCAAGTGCAGGATTCTGCATTCAGCTCATTTACCACCTTTGTAATTTTGTAGGTTGCTTCTAATAATAGCAAAGATATTAGGATCCTTTCACCACCGGATTGCTGTTTGGCAACCTGTGTTATGTGAAAATAGCTGGTCTCCGTCCTGCTCCAGAAGGACCATTATCTCCATACCTGACACCACCAGCACAGCGGCCCCTGCTTGCAGGATTGCAGTCAGCACACTCAGCCAAAAGATAAATGGACTTGAAGATTGAATTTCACATATGATTCCAGACCTGGGTAGAGCCTACTAATATTGTGTGTTAAGGAAAGTGTATGTCACTTGCAGTTGCATGTGTACATCTGTCCTGCAGGTGAACTGAGGGCATCAGTTTCAAGGACTATCCCTGTGGCCCTTTCCTGTTAGGATAATATTCATCTACATTTGAAAATCAAAATACTTATCAGAAGGACATTCACAGCTATGCCACAAGTGCTTTTGGCATCGCCACTGTGTCTGATTTGTCTATAACATACAGAGCTCATGTACCCAACAACTACTTGTATCAAAGAAATGCATCTGTTTTGGCACCTTGTGAACAAAATACAGCTTCTGGAGCCTCATCACCTCTCACATCTCTGGCACAAACCCCTGCCAGAACATTTGGTCCTCAGCATGTCAGAAAAAATCATTCAGCAACTCAATTTCCTCAGATTAAACACAGAAACATACCACATCACTGGCTTCAAAACAAACTAGAACTCAATAAAAAGGCACCTACCCCACTTTGCCCTTCACAGTCAATCCTAATGATCACCACTTTTTAAACTGTCTTTCAAATTTAATGAAAAAGAGTTGACTTGACTTCTAAAAAGGACATTCTCTCCCCTCTTGTCACAAAAAGCTTCTGCTAAGCAACAAGCCTAAATCCCCCTGAAGTCCCCGAGCATTTCCCCACCTGCATGTGTTGCCACCAGGCACAGCCTCAGCCCTGGGAAGACCCAGCAGAACATGGCAGTGGCATCTGTCTGTGCCCCTGCATGCTGAACACATATGAGGGCTTTGATGCTTACCCCATAAACTATGTCCCCATGCCCCCTTTCACATTAAGAGTGGAGAATTACTTACCAGCATTAGTCCACATGCAGAGTGTCCATGCATCTCTTGGAAATGGTCAGGATGTGAAAATACTGCCCTATGCAAATAGCATTAGCATGTCTCCCATATAGACAAAAAGATAAGACTATGGATATAAGCAATACCAGCCTCAGCTTTCCAAGCTGCTCTTACAGTGTGAAGTCAAAGCCCTCATAACAAGTAGCCATGAATATTACACACCCTTCCATCCTTTCTTCTCCCTCCTCATCTACATGAGATCTGCCTTCAGGCTTGTGCTGGCTTCTGCTTCTGGATTAGCACGTATGGATGAGGAATATCTCTTTCTCAAGGAGGAATGCTGTGCTGCTGCTGCCTTCCAAAGGGCAAAAACTATGTCTGGGTGGTCATGGCTGCCCACTGGGTGGGATCTCAGTGACTCCTTCCCCTTTATGGCAGTGTTGGCCTGGACATCCCTTAGCCTGTGATAAGTGTCCCGTTAAGGGACTGTAATGGCTCCATCCTGGCTTTACAGCAGAAGGTACCTGGGGAGCAATCAACACTGTACCTGAGAGGAACCTCTACTTACCCTGTCAGCTCATCCTTTGCCGCTGGGACTTTGAGCCATGCATGGGGGTGACATTATGCATTAGATCAGCAGTGGATAACACAATAAATTGAGTGCGAGAGTCACAACAGTGTTCATTTATGTGGAAAAAAGACTTCAAGGGAAAGAATTATTAGGCAATGATCAGACATCTGGGCAGTTGTTTTCTCAATCAGGTAATAGTTTTGTCTGGAGACTTTGATGCAGATCAGCTCCCAGAGGCTCATTAATGAGAGTGTGGTAGCTGAGCAAGCACCTGGCACCCCAGCTGTGTCTGAGCATTGGTGGCGAGGAAACAGTTAAATGTGTATGGAACCCAACAGGATGGTAAAAATATAAGATGACTGAAGAAAAACTGTACTTCTCTGTAGTTTTCATTACCATGCTGAATTGTCCACCTGGTCTGTACTTTTGATTCCTGCAGTTCTGTATATTTACATTGTGTAATGAATGTTTATAAGTAAGGAATTTGACTGTTAAAATTATTCATGGCAGAAGATGCCCATATTTTAGCTATAAATGAAAGTTTCCTTTTCCACTACATGATGAAAATAGGTCTTATTCATTTCTTATTTGCTTAGGTGTGAGAGTAAACTACCATGCAGTTTTCATGTCTGAGAACTGTAACTCAAGTTCAATAGATTTTCTTCATCTTATAGCCTATTTAATGCTAATGCAAATTTTACACAATAATTCATAAGTCTTTTGTTTTAAAAACTGCCACTTGAAGGTAAAAAGAAGGTATTTATAAAAAGACTTTCCCATTATCTTTTTGCCTTTAGCAAAAGGATGGGAGACAACCATATTGCATGGTTTTCTTTAATTTATAGGTACTAGTGATAACACTTTAAAGGCGTGTATGCCATTAAACTAATGTCATACAGGGCACTAATAAAAAAAGTCAGAATTCATCTTAGTTTTAGGCTTCCTTAGCACCATTTTGACTGAGCCGTCAACAGCAGGCATAAACCTTGATTTGCTGTGTAATTACATGATTCAACATTTTGAATGGTAGTCCCTTAATTACATAAAATTAAAGTTTTGGCCAAAGGCTGAAGAGACAAAATGAGAAGTTTCCAAGAGAAATTGAAAGTGCAAGGCAACTATGTTTATGGTAAAAAGCGGTAATATGGCCTGCATTAGAGTGATAAATACAAGAGCATTCTGAAGACACTATCCTGTTTGATATTATCAGTCAGGGCAGGTGGATGATGCGCTTTGTGAACATCTGTGGCTTTTCCAATGGATAGAACACTTTTACAAACTGTTTATGTTTAACATTTGAATCATCTTTGGAGCCCATATGGTCACAGATAAGCAATTTGCACTAAAGATTTCCTGGAATTACAAGCCTAGATATGAAGTAGGTAAAAAGAGCTGGGAGGTAGAAGATCTGAAGGATTCATCTACCTTCCAGTGACTGCAACTCACATGGACTTGGACTCAAACTACAACACGTTGCTCCCAACAGCCATGTTGCACAAAGCTCATCCCAAATGCAGGATGCGCAGCCCAGGACTTTCCAGTTGGTTGACACTTTACACTCATTACTCTCCAGATTGTTGAAGATTGGGCCCATACACCTGCCTGAGCTGCAGACACTGCAGAATAAACACTCTTAAAGACAGAAGATAAGAAGATGTTGTTTCTTGATGACAAAGCAGTTTTCAGTAAAAGAGAAAAAAAAACAAAAACAGTATTAAAAAACCAAAATTACAGAGATTTGTGCACTCTTGGCTAGAGAACCGTCTTCTGTAAACAGAAATAATCTACCCACATGTGCTGGTTTGAAAGTAAACCAGCAGAGAAATCAACCCCCACACAAACATCTTGAGAGAGACTTCAGATTGGAGTTACAATTTAATGGAGAGATTACAATAAATGCAATAATACAGAAAAACTGCCTTACAACCAGCAGGTCAGAGTACAACCTGGCACCCTGTTGGCCAGGGTGAAGGCCGCAGTCCAATTAAGCAGCGGTTGCAGTCCTGTGGAAATGATGTTTGCAGTTCTGCTGAAAGCGGTGGTCCTCAGATTCTGGTGCTCCTGGGCATCTGCTGAGTGGTGGTCAGAGATGTCCCAAGTCCCCAAAACGCCCAGATTACACACAGTCAGATTCAGGCAGGAATGTTCGGTACTTCCCCCAGGGTGGGGAATTTCACAATGGGATGATGCAATCCTATGAGTCCTAGGCTATTTTGGGGACTCTATGATTGCCTAGGTCGTTAGAGCTGCCCATTGGGGCCGTTGAGCCATTACGGCCCATTGGCAGGGATGACCCCCAGGCCCATTGGCAGGGATGACCCGCAGGCCCATTGGCAGAGATGACCCCCCCGTAGGATGGGTATAGTTATCACGGCTGAGTCAATTTGTGAAGACAAAGAAACACTACCCTGCTGTGCAGGGTGTGCCTCTTTCCCTTCTCCAGCACCCAGCCTGCAGCCTGAGGGGCCGGGTGTGCAGTGGGCAGCTGTTGCACAGGACCCACCACTAACGGTTCAGCAGGAATAATGTAGATGGGTGTACACCTACACCCCACATTGTGACCCAGGGTTCTGCTGCAGTGGGAAACCTTCTGCAATAGCCATAGTATTTGAAGATGAGTGACAGGAGGCCAGCAGTTCACCTGTCCCATGGAGGGACAACATGACAGAGTGCACATCCAGCTGCCATTCTTCAAAAGCAAAATAGCTCAGGTCACAATGTACATGCAAACTGCTGCAAAATTGAAAGGCCCTGCTTTATCAGCATGTAGTTCCCGTGGCATGCACTCACAAATATTCAGGCCAACTTACTCAAAATTAGGTAAATTAATATGAATATTGAGACCCTATTTAAGTTTTCCCATATAACTACAAAGCATAAAGGAATTATCAGCAGCCCTGGTAGCGATAAAGAGCACAAATCCAGACAGAACACCATACATATCCCTGTATACCTGTGTTGTCTGTCCAATATCATCATATAGTCCCTCTGTACCCCTGACTCCTCCTGATACATGAAAAGTCAGTGTATGCACATTTTCATTTCAGTGTGTACATTACAAAAATAAAAGTACTTTCAAATATAAAATGCAGGATTTCTGTTACTCTCTTCCCACTTTTAGACTGGTACTTCTCTTCATGTCTGCTAGTCCCCTCCCATCCTTCTTTTCTAAAGAGTCCAAGAGCCACCCACTTCAGACTCTTGCTGCTTTGGTGTGTGGCTCCATGTCAAAGCACTTGAGGTGATTATGAACTCAGAACCAATTCAGATACTTGAATTCCCATTTGAAAGGGGAAATGTGCACTCACGGGGGAGTGGTCTGTGATGGATTTCTATAGACAGCCCACCACATGCTCTTGCCAGGCTGCAGCTGGTCAGAGAAACCTGAAACTATGTCAAAAGGCTTATCCTCTTGCCTCAAAATAAAAAGAATTGAGGTACCTTCCTTTTCAAAGACAAAATCAGACTATTCTTTGAAGCCCACAGTCACAGGTTCCAGGTTGGGAATTCCTGGCCCTCATTTCTAGCTTCAAAACATGATTCCTGCCATGTCAGCCAAGAACAAAGTTTTGCCACAGCTCTGAAGAACTCATGTGCTCTCTTTGAACTTCAACCAATAAGTGGCTCATCTATCATAGCACCACTGCAATTAGATCCACTTGTTAATTTCTTAGTTCAATTACAACCTGTTTTCCTTCAGGTATCACCTCCACAATGAGCTCCAAGTAGCTCTGAGTAAAAGAACAGTAGACAAGTAGTACCAGACATATTTCATCTAAAAACCTGCAACTAGAAACCAAACGAACAGATTTTTTTATACATTTTTTCCCCAAAATTTTCTTCTTTAGATAATGGCAACCATTTGCCTGTGATTTCAACAATATAAATAATATTCTAAAAAAGAAAAATAAAAAGATAAACATGGAGTTTTCATTGTGTTTGGCATCAGACAGAATATAATCTCTCCAGAATGAAGAGCACTGCTGTAGGATCTATGCCCATGGTGCGAAGTTTCCACCAGGGAGTGCATGAACAGCCATTGGACCAAATCCAGAACTTTCCTCTGCAGTGTCATGCGCTCTGTTGCCCAGTGTGCGTTGAATTCTGTCACTCAGTGCAGAACAGCTCCAATCAGAGGACTTTTGGCTCCTCCCTTCACAGCAATGTGCAATGGTCAATTGTACAATGGACAATGATCTTCTGCCTGCCTTGGTTTGAGGGGGTTCTCTCCTTAAGCAGAAGGCTCTCAGATTCCAGCTCTGATTTCTAACAACAAAGTATTTTGGAGGTTTTAGTAGAAACTGATCAGAATCAGGAGTATTTGATACAAACTTAGAAGACACTTCCAGGTCTTCCTTTTGAATATGTCTATTTTTGTGTTTACGAGCATGTTAGAAGAACATGTAAAAGCACATGCAATAGGCTGCTTAAATTTTTCTACTGATATTGAGTGGAATTAAGGCAGAAACCTTGGAGTGGTGTTCAAAATAGCTGACTTTGATTTCTGATTTTTTACTGGGTCTATCATTTGATTTGTCCTTTTGCTGTCTTTTAAATGGGAAGGAATGAGACTGACTTTGTTGATAAGTCGTGGTTCAGCAATGAAAGATGAATTAGAAAAGAGAAATTATGGTGGAACTATTATTAAAATATGTATGTCAAGATTAAGCTCTGATAAAAGTATTTTGTCTAGAAACTATACCAATATGCTAAATGATGATACTCTTAAGGGGAGGCAAATGAGACATCAAGACTAAAAGTCAAAAGCTGATTAAAATACCTTATTAAATAAAGGTCAATCTTGCAGTAGTGCTGATTGATATATCAGCTGATCCAACAGTTCCTTTCCAGCTCCACTTTCTATAATGAGAAAGTAAAATTAGTCCTAAACACATGCATTAATTACTGAACTATAGAAGCTGGAGACCATGAATAAAGAGTGCTAGTTCCCCACTGATTAATGAAGGAAAAACATAGTGAGCTGCTTTCTGTCTCATAGGAAGATGCATCCCACTGGCTGTTACCCTCTGTAAGGAGTCTCATATAATAGCTCAGTTACAGAAATTATCATTCCATTTAATGAGCTCATGATATGAGGGTCTTAAAGGATGGGGTCTTATAGGCAAAAAAAAGACAGGCAGCCTCAAAAAGGCTTCAACTGCATTGAGTATGAGTAACTCAATGCATTGTATGGTCTCTGTGCTCAGCTGAAAAATTCTGTAGCACAGCAGAGTGGCAAGATGTGTGGGAATGGGGGATAGAGACATTAGACAGTGCTGCTACAAGCTACAAACAAACCTCCAGGCTGATCAACACAAGTCCATAATGAGCCTGGACAGATGTGGAGACCTGTGTTGTTAACTTAAAAGGAAGCCTATGCCCTGTTACAAGCAAGACCATATGTACTGAGCTAGAAGGCAACAAGTCAGACTGTACCATCACTAGTGGCTGCATTAGAAATGGTGTTTTGAAGTTTGGATTAAAAAAATCAAAGCTACTTCACAATACACAGAAATATGAAAGGGAAGTAGCTGGCACATATTTCATTCCAGGTAGGGCTAGTCAAACATTATGATACCCTGCTCTCCCAGTTCCTTATTGACAGGAACCATATTTGTAGGAAGAACATCAGAGAACAGGGAAACTCATGACTCAGCTGCTCTTGCATGAATGCACAAAGTGTTTATGCAGACAAAATAATAAAGGCAGGTTTGTGCCAAGAATCTGAACTGTGACTAGGAACAGATATCAAGAGGACTTTTCTGCTGTCCAGTCCAGTCTACCACTCCCAAGAGCTGTCTGGGTTGTCCGTATGTCCCTACCAGCCCCAATGCCTTGGCCTCGCACACAGAGGAAGCCTGTAGCACTGAGCTGTAATTATTCTTTCTTGAAGCAGGTTCCAGTGGTTTTCTTAGAAGTCTTTATCATGATTTAAAAAGTCATTAGTTTCAATAACTCATTCCACTGTGAGCTTGTTATGATTCTTCTTCAGCAGTTTCCTAATGCCAGAATAATTTTCTATCTGCAGGCAAAACACCTGAAAATAAATGAAGATGAACTTTCCTTTTCTGGACATAGAGTCAACAGAAAAAAGAGGCTGTTGTCAGTAGATTTAGAATAAAGAAGCTATCCAAAAAATCCAAATGAAAGCAAAGCAAACAGCCCTGTTTCCCAGAACTGTATTCAAGGAGAGATTCAAGTCATTCATAATGAGATATTTGAGGTATCTGGCTCTTCCTGCTTTCTCTGACAGGTACAAATTACAACAGCAAAAAGTAAAAGTTGACCTGCTTGGTGATAACAGTGTGGATCTTTTTAGCCAGTCATTATTATATGGCTTTAATCTGGAACCTTAAAACAGTTCATGTTATTTCTGGACCACTTACAGACTTGATCTGGACTTTCTGTTGAGACCCTCATCTTCTCCTGAATGACAAACCTGGTGAACTCTAGTTTGTTATTCCCAGTGACTTCTCCTAGGATGCCTGGGAAGCCTGGCCCTGTGACAGTCCCAGACTAGGGCATACACATATTTTACTTTCTTGGCTCTAGGATTACCCTGCCTAGCCCAAGTTTGCTGCAACTGAAAATAAGAGTTGTGCTTTTGATTGCTAAGGTCTTTGTTGACTTTGGTACATCTGTACAGTTTTGCTTGATGGAACACCAGAAAACAGCAGAGGAAGAAGACACTCACATGGGATATTCATGAGTAATTCTGCACTAAGATTGCTATAGGTGTGTACTGGCTTCATTTGCTAGGAAGGTACACAATAGAAAACAAGGGAAATTACAAAGGTATTTTAACAAAGTTGTTCCGGTCTCTTATATCTGGAGAATATTTTTTTCTTAATTCACGCGTTTAAAAGAAATTGATTATTTTGTTTATATCACATGGTCCATGTTATTATGTTTAATCTTCCAGACCTTTGGCATGCAAGCACTCCAGCTGTCAGAAATATTTTTATACACCTATTTCTAGAGGATTTAGCATGAAATGTACTCAACAGATATGGTAAAACTGAAAATAGATGTTTAGTTGCAATCCTGTTTGACTAAATTTATTTACAACAATGCAGCGGATTTGATTTTACAAACTGCCTTCACCCTGGTTTCGTAAATCTAAAAATTTTCAGGATGATAATGAGCTGGCATGAGGATATCATTGCATAAAGTTATTCATCCTAAAATGTTCTTTCATCTCCAAACACTTGCATCCTTCTAGGTGACAGCATTTGGCACAAGACAGACCATTGCTCTGGTTTCTACATGTTATTTCCCTCAGTTCCTGCATTCTGATTTTCCTGATTTTCCCAACTGATTCTCTCCTAATCACTGAGTGTATTGTTCCTCTCTATATGCATGCTGAAACCAAAACTCACTGCTCTTTCTATGACTTTGTGTCTGATAGAGACTGAAAGGTTCAACCTGGCCTTTTAAACTGCTCCCCAGTATCACACAGGCTGTAGGATATCCTGAGTCCCCTCCAGTTTATCAGCACTGTGTAAAATGTGGAATCAGAGCTGGACGCTGTTCCAGAAGTGGTTCTGACTCTGCTGTGCCCAGAGATGTGACAACCCCTCTGCTCCTGCTCAGCATTCACTCTCGTGCAGCCAAGCCCCTCAGCAGCCCTTCTGTCTGCAGCACTGCTCCAGCTCATGTTCAGCTGGCATTCCACGTGCTCTCTCTCGACGTGGGGCTAGGCTTCTTTCTCCTTGTTGTGTCATTTTGTGTCAGACCATGCTTATTGAATGAGTCATTTGGCAACACACACGAAGAATTCCCTGGTCCTCTTCACCACAGCAGCTGAGAGAAAAAATGAACTTTTCCACTGGCTCCCAGCAATCTGGAGAAAATCTGGTTGTTGTAAGTCTGTCTCCTCCTTCCTCCTTAGGAGGTGAAAACATGCAAAGAGAAGAGATCAGGAGACACCTTCTTTCTTTTCTGCATGTATGCTGAATTCAGACACAAAAGCCCAGTTCTCAGAACTAACAGTGTCAGGGCATTTTGTGCCTCCTATAATTTTGCTTTGCTTCCCCACTCTTCCAAGGGTTCCATAACCTCTCACTGCCTTTGGACAGTTCAGTCAATAAAGGTAGATCTTTGCAGTATGAATGCTCCCTGCTGTCTGGTACAGCTGGAGACCCTGAATGTCCACTGTAGGGTCTAAAAGGTGGACAACTATCTTGAAATACTGAGAAAATCCACCAGCGTTGCTACCAGCAATGACCTGTAAAGGGGGAACTTGTCTTGCCTCCTGAACACAGAGGCAATAGTTCAGCTGTACTTTTACATTTCTACCATAACAATATATGTGGAAGATGAGTGCACACCTGATAAGAATTCAGAAAAATGGCAGTATTATGTAAATGCCTGCTAAAATGGATGCATCTGGAATCTCTGCAGAGTACAGTAATTATGTTATTTAGTGGTTACTTCTAAAAGAGCATATTTAGAAACCAAATTCAATTGGCATAATTAAAATGGACTCATTTTATGCAAAATGTTTACTACTGTTCTTTTTATTCTTAAGTAGATTACTGAACCAAAATCCTAAAATTTTTTTCCACTGGGTATTTCGGACCTGATTATGCAGGGCAGGGAGGCAGGCTTTAACCTGTAAAATCAGTAAGAATTTTAGAGGGTGGGTGTAAATTTTAGCCATTAGAGCAATTAATACAATTTTTAAATGATCATGAATCTTACTTGTACTAATTCTTGAGGATAGAATTTCAAACAACATTTTTCAGGTGTTTTAATGTTTGATGTGTATCAAATACATCCACATTTCCTTTGAAGAACTATCATAGCACTCTGACAATAACAATTGGCTGACCCCTTGCAAATAAAACTGATAAAGCAATAAAAATCAGACATCACATTTCCTGCAGAGACAAATATTGGTATACTAGAGAAAGTGGAAGCATGCTAGAAATCATCCAACGTGTTTCAAATGTTAAGGAGAAGAAAACATTGTTAAAAATTTGATTGGAAATTCAGTACAGAAATTGTGCTGGCAAAGTATAAAAATGCTGTTCTTATAGGAACAGCCACAAAATCTGTGTTTGCATCCTTAATGGAAATTCTGTATTTAGCAACATGGAAAGAAGTAATGCCAATGATTAAGGAGCAGTTTGCTTGGGAGAATTAAAATTTGTATCAGTGTTAAGGGGGTATTTCTGTGCCCTTTCAGGACTAACCTGCAAAATCCTATTGTTGAATTTAAAATGCTGGCTGAAACCCCTGGATATTCACTGCTATGTGGCCTCAGCACTTTCAAGCAGAGGCAGTAGCTTTCTAAAGAGCAAAACTGCCCTTCTTTGTTCTGCCTCAGTTTTGTAAGTATGCTCCCTGCTGCTCTGTAGATGTTAATTCTTAGCCCATATGGACAAAGATGACACGTTATTAAGTACAATAAATTTTCCCATATAATCATCAGCCCAACTATTTTTCTGAAGAGGACTGACAAGCTTATCTTAAATAAATCCCCTAAAAGGCTCTGTGAAATGATTAGAATTTGTATGTTTACAATGATGCCAGAAGATGAGCAGGTTTATACACTGATCAATCATTTATACACTAGTGAGCAGCTGACATTCAAGCCTGTGTCGTCTCATCTATCAAGCAGTTCTCACAAAGGTTAGAGGCAGTAAAGTTGTACTCAGACTCAAATATAGGTATAAAAATGCTAAGTACTGAGGATTACAGCATGAACGGATAGAATTTCATACTTCAGAGTAATTTCTATGTGAGATCCTGGTCTCAAACAATTTGCCAAGGTGTCACCTTCTTCCCTAAGTCAACCTGAAGCTCATCCATTGCCTTTCAGTGCAGTTAATGTGCTTGTAGATATGTACAGACTATGTGCTCACCCCGCATAATCTCAAAAAACCTCTGTGGACAGGGTAACACAGACCTTTGTTCTCCATACTATGGAAACTGTTTTTGAAAGAACAACCTGGTAACCTGTGGAGAAGCTGGAGCTGCATGCAAAGAGGAAGTGCAAAGGCCACTTGTCGGTTCTCTGGCTCGCATAGGGTCTGCTTGGGAAGGGACCCCATTTCTAGGCAAAGACCAGATCTGATTTAGTGAAGAAATATGAAGAGAAGTCCAGAAAGGGAAGTTCATGGTGCTCTGAGGTACAGTGGGAAAACTGCAACCAGCAGTCTGAGTCTGGGTCCAGTTGGTTTGCCTGAAAGGGTTAGTGGTGTCTTCATGTTATCTCCCTTTCCACCCAAGTCCTTGCTTTATGCCCACGCATGTGAGCACACATGCTTTCAGTTGCACCATCTTCTCAGCTTCTCACTTCTCAGGGTTTATCACTCAGCTTGTCAGTCCCCAGAGTGCCTTCTGTGGTGTCTGTGTGTGCATGGGCATAGGAACATGCAGGGCCCTTCAGAGCACGGGGAGCACGGGGACAGCTACCTCAGCAGGGAGCTGGGGTGGGCACTGGGAGGGATCCTGGTGGCCGCTGATGTCAGTCCCCACCACGGCACACTCTGTGCTATTTAGATTATTTTTTAATATTCCGGAGCTACACCTAAAACATGACGAGTTAGATCAGCACCATCTATCCCTGCCAAAGCTGCATTGCATTCTGTCCCATTATTCTTCAGAATGTTCTCTAAAGCTCTGCACAGCATTGAAATCACAGTTATCAGCCTTTATTTGTCTAGACCTATAGTTAGGTTGCCTTCTGATGTAAATTAAGGTCTCCATCAAAAAAAGTTGCAGAGAGAGAAAGTAAATTTCTTTCAAACCAGACATTTTAATAAGTAATATTAAACATTCATTTTTCTTCTCCTGTCAGATTTCCTGGGCAGTGCCTCAGTTCCACCTTGGTTCTCTTTTATTCTTGTTTTTCCCTGTCTTTATCCCCTCTCTTTTCACAGATGATGTCTTTAGATCCCATTCGCTTAGCAAATATCTTTATTTCAATTTTATTTAAGATCCTCAAATTTCATAGTCCCAGGACTAGGCATTTTCTCAATTTATGTTTTCAAAGTTATAGAAAAAGGAAAAAAGAGATTATATCATCATTTAAGGAGATGGAAACCAGGTATTAAAGGGATTTTTTTAAAATATATTTTTGTCTAGCATTACTTTCTAAACATTAACAGTAAAAGTGTTGAAAATGGCATTGTCTTTCTTAGCCTGCTTGAGAAGAGGAGGTGAATGTTACCATATAATAAGTGCATGTGGGCTATTTTAGCTATAGCCCACTGCATTGACTGATTCAATTTTTTTTTAACAGGAAAAGAATGCAGCAATTCATCACTTGTCCAGTCTAGTTAACATTTTGTGCCTTTTTATAAGAGTGGAATTTGTGGACTGCATAGCTTTGACAGTTTGAGGTAGTTGGTACTTTTCATTTCTGGATCATTGACTCAAGTATAGCAGATATTTGACAAAAATTGACTGAAAACTGAATCTGGAGGATGACTGATTGCTGAAGTATGTAAGAAAAGGTGTTTTTTGCACAGCTCATTGTAGACTAATGCCAATAACAAAAAAATATATATATCTTAACCCTGTGCTAGCAAACATTCTAACTAAGGAGACCCAGAAATGCAGGACATATGCACCTTTGGATGCCTTCATCATTGGTCTGTTACCTTTAGCTATCTACTACCTACTTCCTGAATTGGAGTTTATGTAGACATGCCTCTCAAATCTCTGAACACCAGGTTGTCAGCATCGAATACGATGCACTCAAAAAGTGAGGTCTCTTCTGAAGAATGGTTTGCTCCTGTCAGGAGTGTCCTTGCAGAGCGGGTACGGGATGGAGACGGGTGCCCTGTAAATATGTCACGAGAGAGTTGCTGCATTTTGGCAGGGCTTTGTGGGAGAGCCAACTTTCCATGGCGTGTGTCTGCCTTGGAAAGAACAGCAGTCTCTTGGCATTCCCACGCCACCTTGCCATTTGAATCCTATTGAATTAGTAAAGTGAATTGACCTAGTATTTGACATTTCTTTCTCCAAGTGTCCAAGAAATTTAGTATCCAGTGGTTATGATTTTCCTTTGCTACTCTCTAGGGACACAAGGACTATTTCAACAGCAATCAATACATTCAGAAATTTGACTTTAGTTTCAACAATTCCACCATGATTCCTTATAGCATGGTGTTTACCATGGCTATATCTCACACCAACACAAACCCTACTATGGAGCCTTTTTTAATAAACTGTAATTTCAATGAGCAGTAGGGTTTCAGGAAGCAAAGCCTTTTAATGGATGGCTCTTGAATTTAATGCTTTGCTTTAACTGCATTTTTTTTCATGCTAGTACATTTCATTTTGAAATCTGAAAGCAAAAAATTCTAATTTCCCCACCAAAATAATTTCCTTCTGAAATTACATTACTTATCTGCCCACTTGTTTATCAGTCCTCTTCTCTAATAACTTTTAAGTCCATTGTCCAATTTCAAGAAAATTTAACAAAGGATAACATCATAAAAATGTAAAACTCCCAGAAGTGTTTTGAAGATTAATGGCTGAATTAAAAAATTAGTTAGTGATCCCACAAAGGGAAAGCCAGGAAAGAGATTCAGGTCTTAAAAGCACTTGGTTAACCAAGTCAGCACAAATCTCATGGCAGATATGCTGTTCTTCCTGCATTTTCTGGATCATCTGTCATGCTAAATAAAGTAGGTAGAGTCCATGGAAAACATGGCAAGTATTTCTATACATATGTTTCTGTATGTAAATATAAAAAGTGTAGGGAAAGTGAAGTGAAGACAAGAGTCCCGTAGGAAAGAGGCTGTAAGAGACATTTTGGGCACGTGGGAAGCATGGGAGTTTGGAAACACCTGGGGCAGGAAGGGAGCTGGAAGTACTAGAGAGGGATCTGAGGACATGAGAAAGACAAGACTCATAGATAGAAGGTGCAGGAGTCTAAGAGGAAACAGGATATTGCTGTGGAGGTGCCATGGGGCCATGACAAAGGAGCCGGGCCCCGGCTGTGTGGGAGAAAGAGCACACATGCTGTTCATTGAAAGTCAGGCACTGATCTCTTGTACCACTCATGCACCATTAGGATTATTTAAAGCTGACCAATAAAAAGGTTATTCAAGTATCTAAATAACTCACAAGTGTTTAATGAAATAATTCAGTCTAACTTTTAAAATAGTGATACAATGGGAAGTCATGGGAACTCCATTTTTCAATAGAAACTGTAAAAACTCTGTTTCAGTTCATCTCCAAACTATTTTTTCCACTGCTTGCTTCAGCCATTGAACTGAAAAATTGGCTATTTACCTAACAGTTATGCTTAAAAATATTTGCAACACAGGCACGGCTGGTACCTTTCACTCAGAGCTTTGGTGTGGAGGCAGCTCACAAAATGTGCCAAGGAACTGGCACTGCCTATTAAATTCTAGCTGATAAGATCTCAGGCTCTGCTTCAGATAATTTGTTCTCTTGTTCAGACAAAGATAAACATAATAGAACCAACCAATCTGCCTTTACCAATGATAATCTTCCTAGGAGATACTATCATTTCAGCAGCTACTGTAAGAAACTTTTATGAAGGTTGGTGCATACAAAATCATCAGTTTTCATCTACAGATTATAGTTTGAATGTGCCAAATGTTACCAGGGATTATGATACCAGGTGCCTGAGATGCAGGCTAAAATACTGATTAAAGACATGATTTGCTGCATCTGACAAACTGAATGGACCATAGGCCATGTCTGGGGAACTTCTAGCTTCCAGGAAATAGGTATTATCTGTATCTAATGAGCAACAGGCAAGCAGTGCCCATAGTGTAAGCGATTTGCAGATAAGCAAAAAGCTATATTCACAAATCCTGTCAATCAACACTTTGCAGCAATTTCCTTTAAAGAGTACAAGATAAAGAAGAGCTGGTGTTAAGAAATTCAGCATTTTGACGAAGCAGCATTTCTCTTGTTATGGCTAAGGAAAATGTTTGATAAAAGCACATGCCATTAGCATGCAGCCTCGCCAGCACTGCTCCAGGCTGTGCTGCCTCTGGTTCAGGCCTCAGTTACCTTTGAGTCTGAGCCCAGACCCAGCACCTCCAGCAGACAGCGTGGGGCACGAGTAGGCTTTTGCCAGTGGCGTGGGCAATAAGGGTAAACTAACATTGCCTGATTCCTGCTGTGGCTGCGACAAACTACAACCCTTACAGAGGTGTGAGTAAGATTTGAATCAAGTTTGTAATCTTTGTTATAATAAAATTATGAAGCCAGGCTTTTCTCCTGTAACAAAAACCTCAGTGTCCTCTGTCCAACTGAGTTAATCTAGAGATCGACCTGACGTCAGATTATAATTCCTGGTTCAAAGCATCTGAAAAAAAAATTGGACAGAACACAAAGTTGTTGGTACCCAAGTGAAAAGTCTTCTTAATTCAATTGCTTCACATGCTGAGACAGTTTCAGAAGAGCATCGGTACATCTAAACTTGGCCTGCAGCAGCACATCCTCCCATGCACATGATTCCCTGAGCCTGGGAAGGAAGGAGTTTGCAGCACCAATGTGGTGCCGTGGTGGGGTTTGGAGTTGCTGGCCCTTGAGGGACGCAGTTTGCTCCAGGCCTGGAGGCAGCTGCAGCAGGATGGCTCCGTACCAGCAGCAGCTCCAGATGCGACGCACGTCAGCACAGCTTGGAGCTGACACAGCCGTCCTGGGTTTGGGACTCAGCTATTTCTGCACAGCTCCTTGTGCCAAGTGAAAATGCTTTGAGCTGCTGGTTTGGTCTCTGCATTCCAATTCCTGTGTGTTGTTTACTCCAGATATTGCTGAGATGCTTTTTCACAGCATCATAGAACAGCAGAATGCTTTAGGTTGGAAGAGACCTCTAAGATCATCAAGTCCAACCATTAACTCAGCACTGCCAAGTCCACCACTAAACCATGTTCCCAAGTGCTACATCTACATGTTTTCTAAATATCTTCAGGGCTGGTGATTCAACCACTTCTCTGGGCAGACTGTTCCAGTGCTTGACAATCTTTTCCATAAAGAATTTTTTCCTAATATCCAACACAAACCTCCGCTAGTGCAACTTGATGGACCACAGGGCACACAATGGGCCAAACTCGGGGGAGAAGCTGATTGGGAATGCATCTTCCATTGAACATCCATCCTTTCCCACATAGCTTCTCACCAGCATAGATATTTCCTTTATTCATTTAGTAACTCCCTATTTCCATCTGGAAAGGAGCATTTTGAGTATTTTCGTCTTTGGTGATGTGTATATCACCTAATGTAACACAATGCACAGATCCCAAAGTTCACAGTAGCCCACGCAGAGCAGAGCCTGGCTCAGGTCTTCACAGTCTCGTAGCGGCATTATTGCAGTACTGGTTGAGCTAAGAAACCCTGGGTGATTTATGGGCTTGAGTGGAGAATTAACCCCCTGTCGCAGCTGTATCCCCCTTTTTAGACTCAGACAGCTGCACAGGGACGTCTGAGTGTTGTTATTTTCTGCTGAAGATAAAGTGTCCCCAGCATCACTGACCAATCTGCCTTATGGAGAGCTTTTCTAGCCCTCTGCAATCAAAAGAAATACAGTTAGGAGCAGGAAAGGAGAAGTAATTCAGTGCTGGAATAACTACAGTTGGCTGAATTCAGAAAGAACACTATATTTGCTCAAAAGCACCCAAAAAGCAGAACAGGAGGAGGCTGGAACCAGTCCTCACCTTGAGGCTAGAGGAGGAGGAGTGGGCAGTCAAAAGGCTGTTTCCAATTCTGTGTGACTTACAAAGCACATAACTGCTCCATGACTCTGTTTCCTGCCTGTTCTGCAGAAACTCCAACACTATTTGCTTGCCTCCAGCATCTTCTGTAAGGATTTCTCAACTAACATTTCTGAAATTGTTGGAGCTGCTTTTGAGGTAGGTACAATAAAAGTGTATATTACTGTAAAAAACCAATTTGTTAAAAATAGCTCTCATTAAACTGAAGAAGTTGAAAGGAGGTGCTGTTTTGTTCAAACAACCTAAAAGAGTGCCAAAGAGGGAACAAGATAAATCTCATCCTGCTCAGAAGGGCAAGGCCAAGTATTGCAGGCGCCATGTCTGTAGTGTGGCTGTAAATCCAAACTCTCCAGTGTTTCTCTGGCAAACACGGGGTGAGGTGTGTCTGTATACAGCGAGCAGGTGAGGACGTGATGGGAGCATGGTGGTGCCGGGGGAGCAAGGTGACATCTGCTCGTTGTGGTGCTGAGCAGCTCAGCAGGAGGCTGCCATGCTCCTGACTGCCAGGCAGGATCCAGCCAGGGCTGAGTGCTGGATCTCATTAGTGCCATGCCAGGCTCCTCTGCGCTCCGGGCACGCAGGGCTTTTCCTTTTCCACTTCTGCAAGCAGCAGCCCCTGGATCTGCACAGCACAGGGAAAATGTGTCCCATTGTTCAGTGGGTTCAGCAGGACCTGTGAACGTTGAGTGATTGCCATGAGAAACTTCAGCTGCCGTAGCAGCTGTTCTGGCTGAACTGCTGGAGATCGCCTGTAAGAAGTGTTCACCAAGATACACACAAATAAAACTCATGCCATTGCTTTGATATCTCAGTCTTTGTTTGCTGCAAGCATTCATATCAGTGATATCTAAATCACAGCAAATTCCAAGAAAGAGAAAGACCAACCAAAAGAATTGCACATCTTGCAGAGGTTTTCCTTTCACCATATGAATTAAAAATCTTTGATTTTTTTTTTTCTCCTTCCTCTGAAAGTTTCAGATATTTGATCAGGAAAAAGGAAAATACACCACATGAAGTTACAACGAAGTATGAAATGGTTAGAAACTGATCATTTTTTATACATTGCAGCATGGCTTTTGGTCTGAACCACTATTATTTTCCCTTTGAGGAGAGAGGAAGAAGTTTTTTCTGACAGTAGCAAGGCAAAACTAAGGTTTTCATTCTAGTAAGTGAACTAGAATAAGGATTTGTTTTAAGTTTATTTTTTTACACACTCTTTCAGTCTCCATTAGAATATATATTCTCCATTAGCAATGACTGTGTTGTGGCACAGCAGGGTGCTTTGGATTCTCCATAATGGTATGTATTGTATAGTAGCTGGTCCAACAGTTCATCACCAGCAGTGAAGGAGGTCCAGATGCCTTCCTCTCCTCAAGGCTCTGCCCCCAGGTACAGGGGACATTCTCCTTGTCGTGGCTGCTGGGCTGCATGTTGGAGCTCACAGAGAAAAAAAAGTGAATATATTCCTGTAGTGGTAGTGATCAGATCAGAGCCACAGCTCCAGTGGCACCCAGACTGTTATTGCACAGCACATGGTCTGCGGGCTGGGGAGGGAGAGGACGGGGGGAGAGTCACACAGCAACCTTCTTGGTGGCGGCAAGGTTAATGTGTCTGCTTGCTGACCTTAAAAGTTTCTCAGACCCTTTGGAAAGACTGGTACATTCTGAAGTGATCAGTATATATTGTAAAGGAAGTATAGCCAGTTTGCTATTTCATCTGAGATTAGAAGGGGTTTTCAATTCAGGTAAATGTACAGAAGCCTTCCAGCATTGGCACCTGTTTGCATTAAATGCTGCATTCTCTGTACTTAACTGCAATGCCAATGTGTGAATGAAACTGGGTCATTCTTCTGCAGAAACTAAATAAGACATTATTAACATGTCCATCAACTACTGAGGATGTGATATGTTTTTCAAACTGCTCATTAATTCTGTACAAACCCAGAGACAGGTACAGTATTGTTTTCGCAGCTGGGGGTGAAGGATGTCGTGTATGGAAACCTGCAGCATCTGCCTCGTTTGGGGATTTACCATCCTTTTCTCAAAATGAGCAAAATGTAGATAAACACTGGGGACATTCACCTGAACTCCTCAAAGCGGCTCAGTAATTACAAACTATTAATCTCATTGTACTTTAATTCTGTGAATTGTAAAACTCTTTCCGGCATGATGGAACAGATTGTCTGGCCCACTTGGGAGCAGATGAAACTTAACACCAACAAACTCTTCTTTTTGAAACACACTGCTCTGTCTTAGAAAAGTACATGATTCCAAGTGCTTTACACCCTTGAAAGTAAGGCTGATTTTACCAGAGCAGGGGCAGGGGAGAGCAGAAAAAGGCACCAATTTTCCATGAGTACCTGGATCCCTAAAGCGTTTCACACATGTCTTCAGCTAAATTCCCTCATCTTTCCTCAACACCTGCCTTTAGACCTGCCCACCTCTGCACAACCATTTCATCTTGGCACCACACAATTTAATGGAGTTGATTTCCAGAAATAATTGGTGTCTTCCTAGCAGTCTTATAATAGCATATATTCCTGTATTTAAACTTCCATGATTGCACAAGAAATATATGTAAGGAAATATTTACAGACGCTCTGGCACTCACAGTTATGATTTTGGAGTCATATGCATGTTGGGTTTTTTCCCCTGCATTTAAAAAAATGTGCATAACAGCACTACAATATTATTACATGTTGTAATTACACAGCCTAATTACATGATTATATGTCTTTACACTAATTACATAATTAAAAACCATTACAGAAATGTTGTGAACATATTTGAATCAATTAAATTATTTTTAAACCCATTGAGGCAACTAACAAAAGACACCCATCAAGGGGTAGCAAGCAAACCTGCCAAATACAGGGTATGATACCCCACTGGGTCTTGTGAGAAACACCTTGGTGCTCTATCGCTTTCACATGAATGCGAATGTGGAACATCACAGGTAAATATTAGAAATAATCATTTTGTGCTCCACATACCTGAAGCAGAACTTTTTAACACCTTCTAACATGGTTGCTCTACAGCAAAAGGTTTATAGCCAAGATCTGGTGTGGGTGCCTTGAGGAGCTGGAAAAGGTGGTTGTTAATGGTGAGTCAGGCTGCTGATTCACTGGGTTGAATCCAGCCCTATCATTGCCTGAAACCAAGTAGGATGGATGTGAGCATGTACAGGGAGCAGGGAGAGTACAGAGCAGGGATATACCAAGAGATCTGGGCAGAAAACAGCCTGTTGGGTTTGATGCCATCAGGGACAACGGGGAGGACTGAGCCAAGACTGGGCTGGGATGCAGTCAGGCTAACCAAGGCAGGCTGCTGGAGGGTGTCAGACAGACAGCAGAGCAGGAGCACAGGTGTGCATGGGCATCCACTCTCTCCTGCCGGCTCTGGGTGCCCCACAGCGAGGACCATGGCTGCCCCTTGCTCAGTTGTGGAGGACCTTATGAAGACATGAGGATGCCCCTTCTTCTGGTAACAATAGGCACAGCTGGGTCTCACATGGAAAATCCCATCTTTCAGGTAACCTCTGGCAGCCTAATAGAGGGAAATTGTAGAGAAATCTGTTTCTACTGGATGTGCTTCTGTTCTTTGGAAAAAAAGACTTAGTTTTTCAAGGCTGTCCATGTAATATTTTCTGTAAGCACTAAACTCACCTGAGAAGCCCTGGGGTATTTCCAGAGTGACAGGGAAAGTGACCAGCTCATTTATGCCAGACCTTACTAAGGAACTGTCTCATTATGATCACAATGCCTAGAAAAAAATAAATTATTTGGTTTGTCTGTATATTGCTTTATTTCTGTTTATGCACTAAGAGGTATTAATACATTGACAGGATTTGTGTGTAGATTAACATCAGGTCAGCAGCACAACTGATGCAGAATTAGTCATAAGTTCCCACTTCACTGTCAGCAGCGAATGAGTAGGTATTTTACTGGCATGAGCTTGCTTTGGGAAATCCCACTCCCAGACTTTATGGTTCCTGTTTATACGTGAAAGTGAGAACATTATTTAGGCTTTGATAAGCAATGTCTTCTACCCGCAACGTAACCATTAGAAGCTCAGCAGATGTGTTTCATGAGATATATAATCCTTTCAAGCTCCTTTTTATCCTAAAGGCACAATAAAACCTTCACACAAGATAAAGATAGTGAATCTAACTTCCATGGTTTTGTTCAGCCTCATGTAAATTTGTTCTGTTTGTGGTTCATTTTGTAGTTTCATTCTCCATTCATTCCATATGGTTATTTTAAAATATCTGTATCTGTGTCTCCCTGTATGCATGTCCCACTCCATTCTGGGCTTTACTTTTTACTTTCCTGAACAGCAGGGCTGCTGTCTTCAAGAAGCTGTTCCTTTTTCCTCTTCATTTCTCACTGTTCAATTACATTGTAATAAACTTCAGAAGACACGGAATATTTTTCTCACAGTGACTAAGGCACATGCCCCACAAGTTCAGGCAAGGCTGACACAGCAGTGTCTGGCATGGTAGAGGTATGGAGCCCATCTGCTTGTTTCAGGCACATCACACCATGAAGCTGATTACAGCTCTATCCCTCTTTAGCCAATACTTCACATATCCAGCAGGGACAGCTCTGCTTCTCTCCCTGTTTGATCTGAGCAGAGATGCAAGTAAACTCCATGCAGAAGGGCCAGAGTTAGCTTCAGGCTAGCTTGTAAAGGCACAGGAATAGAGAAGGAGTAGCACAGGCTAAATATATCCATAAATAAATGCATCTGGATGCTGGATAATACAGATGAATGATAGCTACATCATTGCACCTACCACTGCTGCAAGCCTCACTAAGTAGCAAATAGGCCACAGCCATCCTTGTATATTGTTGATTACAAGCTGCAATCACTTTACCAGGTAGCTGTGACATAGACATCTCTTTATTTGGCTTTGCCTTGTATCCCCAGCCTGTCTTTTCTGGAGCAGCATGGCCAACGACAACACAGCCACTGGCACAGTTCAGGTGGGATTCACACCCAGAGGAAGGCACGTGTACAGAGGTGCTGACACATGTGAGGTACCCAAGCTCTGCTGTCGAGGAAGATGCAGTCACTGCTTGTCAATGGAGAGCAGAGTGCAGACTCAACTCGTCCCTCATGAGATGCACATCAGGTGCCCACACTTAAGTGCCCATTGCCTTCTGAGATTCCCATGAGGATCTGTGGTATCCACAGCAGTCTGGTGATGAACTACCATGTAGGTATAACTACTTTCACCCAGTGGCTTTTAAAGGGGCCTGAAGGGCTGGCTTTGATTTGATTAGTGTTTTTTGAACAACTAATAAACACTACAACCTTCCTCCCAGTGTAAATGAGACTGCAATACAACATCACACCATTCAACTCATCCATCAGAGAAAGGCAGACACATCTTCTACATCTACTTTGGGCTCCCTGGCTACAACTGTGTTAATGAACTGTACATGAACAAGAGCTGAAACACTGTCCCTGGCTCTCCAGGCTGTCGGTGCATGTTCCTCACTCTGGATAGTAATGTCTGAGACAAAGTTTGTGAGATAACACAGCCCAGAGATGCTAGGCATAGGGAAGAGGTCATTTTGGGTAGAGGGGACTGGAGGGAGGCAAGGCTGGGGAGACAAGGATGGATGTTCACGTGCTGTGCCTCTTGCCCTCAGGACTAGACAGGAGAAGGTGGTGTGTTTTCATTGACTGGTGTAGATATAACCCCAGGCTCCAGCAGGAAAACCTGCTCTGGCAGGGTGTGTGGAGCCTCTGTACACTGCAGTAATCTCTGCTACTGGGTGTTTTCCTGCTGTCTCTGCTGTCCATTACCCATCCCAGCACCCTCTGGTAAATCTTCCTTCACATTCTCTCACATCACCTCTGCTCGGTCCACCTCACAATCGGAAAAGATTTCCATTCCAGCTTTGCCTCACTACAGTCTACACACTGCATGTGATCTAAATTCATCCCTCCTGCTGAAATTTACCTTTGTTTACTTAAATAACAGCACAACATAAACCTTAATCTGAAACTCCTCTTAATCTCTGCTGTTTTCAGTCTTTTCTCCTGCAGGGCTCCCAGTGAGCTGAAGAAAACAGTTAACTTTTTGGGCAAGGGCAAATTATTAAGTATGTTTAGCAGGCTGGTGTGGATTTAGAAAAACAAATGTGACAAATAGTTGGAAATTAAGCCAAAGAGCAAGATCTTGTGGTTGCGTCTGCCTCACTGAAAGACAAAGACATTTCATAAACATAATGACATGTGGGAACCAAGTTAGATTAGGCATCAAATACACCTGATACTATATGGTTACAAATAAAACTGAAAAATGAAAGGTTTAAACTGACAGGTCTTCAAATGAGAATGCAGCACTTTGTTTGGGGATTCCTGTTTGCTGTGGAGTTTTTCAGGGGCAGGACAGGGAGGAGGGGAGCTGTAACATCTTGCAGCCATAACCAAGGGTTCGATCCTTCATCCCTCCTGCAGAGCTTTTTTTAAATAAAGACAATTTTTTAAGTAAACAGAGTCGGACCTTTCCTTAAATATCTGCCCTCTGCTGAGTCATGAGAGCTGGAGGATGAGGTCCTCTCTCAGCTTGGATGGAGCAATAGGATTAACACCCGCTCCGTGGCTGATCTCAGCCCCTACTGCCGCCTCTTCATTCATCAGTGTCAATTCTGCTTTTCCCCCAAAATTAGATTAATCTGCCATGCTGGAAGTGATAGTTCAAACTATTTTGATACAGTATTGCTGCAAAGAAAATTTCTGAAGATCTTCTCTCTCTAGTGACTTACTGTAGTCCTTTGCTCTGTGTTAGTGGCAGTGATTACACCAGGCTACAACCCGACCAGATCCATCCGTGGGATTGCAAGGATTTCATTGAAACCAGATTATTGCCCTTTTTAGTTCCTGGCAAGCCCAGTACAATTTTTTCAAGAGTTAAATTGTGCGATTTACTAAATATTCCATATCTATAGCTAGACCAGATAGAAGTCTGAATCTCCTGTAACTTTACAAGGCAAACTTCCTCCCTGGCATCACGTCAATCAAATTCCAGACAAAATGTCCCCATGATATATTTAACCTACTAACTAAGGCAGTCCAGTAGAGCCCCAATTGATTTTACCTGTCTCAGTGGGCAAATAATTTGAAGAGTTCTGGTATGTGAATAACTTGTAGATAAATTTTGTACATCTTGGTTACGTAACTAAATTTGGAAAATTAGTTCCTCAAACTGCAAATCTAGCACTTGGTTTGGTTTCAGCAGGTTACCACAAACAAGGTTCCCAGCCACTCTACTGCATGTGATGTGTTTTCTCAGTATGCAACTCTCGTCAAAATCTCCAAATAGTTGAATGTTCCCATGGAAGTTTGGTACTTGAACAAGTGATCATGGCATCAAACAGTAAATATTATTGAGCCTGGCTGACAAAAAGACCGCCCACCACTGACCTTTTCCTTTTCACTGGTCTTCAGGGCTCCGTAAGTGTGTCGCACGCATGGATCATAGATAGCATTGCTTCTAAACATGGCCAAAAATGCAGAAGAAATGAAAAAATAGTAAGTGGAGACATTTTTTCCCATGGTTGTTTCGTGCCAACCCTGTTATAAGCATTTTAGATTTTCTCTTTTCTGCAAATACATTTTTTACAGAAAAAACAAAATTAAAACTTTCATTTCTCTTGCTAAATAAGCATAATATCAAGGGGATGATGCTGTGTGAGCACAGTAAAATAAAATCAAGCTTTACTTTTTATTAGAGAAAAAATGATATCTTGAGGAAGAAAGAGTTTTGCTAAGCCCTAACTAATTTGAATAGTGTCTGCTGCTGCTTAAGGTTAGAAATTGATTCCTTGCAAATAAAAAGATTATTGTTGATGGTGGACAACAAAAACTGTTTACACATTGTGATTGATTTATTGATACAAATTATTTTTCTCTTCCAGACAAAAATATTTACATTTCAGTTTAGTTCAAAATTTTTTTCTGGTTTTTAATATGTTCACATACAAAAGTGATCAGCAATCTAGAAGAACATGCAGAAAGTTTAGACACCTCAAGGTTATCTTTATGTATGTATTCTATTTTTAATGTACATGATAATTTTGATTTTATTCTGATTCATTAACATTCAGGAGAAAATGCACTGGAACATGAAAGTTTTCCACAATTTGCAAGAAACAAAAAAGATTTTCTTGTTGTGAATTTGAGATAGAGAAAACATCTCAAAATAAATTTTTAATAACCAAAGGGCCAATGCGTATTTCGATCCCCTGTCACTCCTCAGACTGAACTGAAGCACAAGTAGCCCCAAGTGTTCACCAGCCTGATCCAGCACATCGTATTCCAGGAAAAAGAAAAACTCACTTTCTACTTTCTCCAGCATGAAACTCTAAAAAAAGCCAGAAAAACAGTTTGGTCACCAAGGTCAAATTGTGTAGACCCCAATCCACAGCAGTAAACACACAGCATTGGGGTTGTGGGGATTTACAGACACTTGCAGCCTGTCCTCAGAGTCTGCTTCCACACTGGTCTAAAATGAGCATCCAGGAGCTCCAGGGGCATGCCCATCTTCCCTCCAAAAGAAAAATAATTAGTATGCTTAAAAATTAAACAGATATCTACCCCAAAAAGAAAGTCAGAATGAAGTATTGTTTAAAGGGAGAAGTACTTAATTAAATGAAAATGCTTTGCATTGGTTGGACAGAAAATTCTTACTGCCAGTGTTCAGTTACACTGGCAAGGAAACTCAGAGGAGCAGGGGAGCTATGAGAGGGCCTGTGACATTTGATGGCTGCCATCTCCAGGTCTCACATCTTCACCAAACTCCAGCTCATTGTGGACAGGGTCCTGCAGTGAGGGGGCTGCAGGTGCCTGGAAACATGTTTGGGCTCCCTTGGAGTACAGTCCTGTCACCTCGGTTCAGAAGAAGGTCCCACACAGGAAGGGAGATTGGGCATTGCGTTTGAAACCTCATCCTGTACGACCTTGGTTTCTTTGTGCCCCAGGTTTGTCTGCTCAGCTGCACAGCTATGGATGAAACACACATTCCTGAAGTTTACAGTCCGCTGCTCTCCCTAGAAATCTCCTCTCCTTTGCCTCTCTCTCAACAGCTGACTGAGTGAGCTCTGTGTGTGTCATCTTGCACAAAGGGGTCAGTAATGCTGAGGGTGAGAGGGTAAAGGGATGGGGCAGGAGGCATAAGGAAGCAATGGACTGTTGCTAATGGGTGGGAGACCAGTAATACATATAGCCAACAGGAAAAACAAAAACTGGATCAAGCTACAGCTTCATGCCTGACAGTGAGAGAAACACAGAGTAACTTCAAATTAGACATTTTATTGTTGTTTTGGTATGTGCCAAATGAAGGGTGACCTTCAGCAACCTGATGTCCCTGGCCGTGGCACTGGGCTTGAACTAGGAGATCCTTGAAGGTCCCTTCCAAGCCAAACCCTTTTGACACTAGGGTCCAGTCCTTTGCTGATGATGAGCTCGGGCATGTCTCCACACGAGAAATTACAGTGTTATGTTTCATCCCACTTGTACCACCAGACTCCATGTTGGCTGAGCAGAGTGAGGGAGTGAACCACAGCTCTGGCACCCTGAGCAGAGCCCTGTGGCAGCTCCAGGGGCAGGGCTGCAGTGTGGCAATCACGGGCATGCACAGGTGGAGCCAGAGCTGAGGGAGTGCCTCCCACTTCTCCCTTAATTGAAAGCCTCTGGCTGGTCCAAAAACAAGCTTGCAGTGTTGCAGCACACAGAAATCCCCCAACAGCAGCAATTACACTGAGCCTCTGCTGCCCTGACTGTTTGCAAATCAAGATTTTATGAAGCTTGATCACTTCAGTGAATGACCTCTTGACCCTTGTGTCCATCCATCACACAGAGCAATGTGTTTGCCAAGAGGAATATCTGCTTGGACAGTCAATGATTTAATAAGCTTTTCTTCCTACACAGAGTTTATTGATTTTCGCTTTTAGTGAGAGCAAAAGACTGTATTGTCAGAGTAGGTGTTCTGCAGTGCTTGTATCCTTTCCTCATGTATCCTTTGTTATATTTCCCTCTGTATGAATTCCATCATCCCTTATCACCACAGATATGCTTCCTGTCATCTCTGTGCCCTGAAGCATCTCATTTTCTTTTCACTCATACCTTGATTAATGTCTTCATAAGTTCTGCTTTCCTCTACTGTGGAGTGGTTGCTCTAGAAGGCTCTTTTTTGAGAAAACCATTGGGATTTGGGTTTGGAATTTTTTTTGTAATTGTCATTAATTTCCACCTCTCTGTTTGTCTTTGGCAATTCCAAATACCTTATCCTGATGTCTCTATTGGTTTCTGTACTTTTCAAGTTAGCAAGGTTTTTTTAATAGTTGTTAAAACAGCTGATTTAAATGTTTATCTCTACCAGTAAGAATTCTGTGCTGTTAATTGCCTGCAAATGTGGACTTTGTGTCTAATTTGCACCTCACTTCTGACAGTTTAATTAGGACAATTTTTAAAAAGTCAGTGGATTATGCCACAGCCAAACGTGTAGATGTTCACGACAGAGAGTGCAATAATGTATTTCAGTTTTCCATCAAATAACTCATTCTCTATCCTTTTGAAAACATATCACTGACACTTTAGTTTTGGCTTTTATTACCCCTCTCTACATCTTTAAAAATAAATAAATAAATAAGCCAGGAAATATTTCTATGCTTAACTACATATTAAGGAGTTATATTTCTCAAGAAACAGCATTGTCCCTTTTAACTCAACTACTACATCAGCTGCTTCCCTGGAAAGTCATTGGAAGAAAATATGTGCAGGGTCCTGAAGGAATGAGCATGGGCTAGGAAGAGAGCACGATCTTAAATTTCTTCCTGTATCACTGAGAGATCAGGCAATTGCCTGCTAAGCATCCATGATCTGCTGCTCGTCAGTGGAGATTACTGTCTGGGAACCATTCATGAGCTGGAGGAAAGTTACTCTTTCTAAGGCCTGAACCCTCAAAGGTCCCAGACATGAGATCTGGGTTAACACAAGGCACTGCAAGTTCAGGCACAGTCCACAGGTTTTTCTTCTCCCAGGACTGCTCCACTGTTGCAGTGGTTGAAACTGCCACTGTTTAAAGGCTTTCCCCCCCTTTGGTGTATCGTATAGTTTTGCTTATGGTCCTCCCCCTAAGTTATTGTAATGGTTTATCTCCTGGTTGGTGTACACCCCATTATGTTAATCCCTCTGTCAATCATTTGTAAACCCTTACCCCAGTTCTGGAAAGTTCTCCCTTGTTCAGTTCCCCGTTGGCTCTGGCTCCCTTTCTCCTCCCTGCACCTTCCCCAGTTGGTTGTAACCCTGTCACTCCCCCTTATCTCCGCCCCTGGACCCTCACCCATTGGACCTTGATGCTCTCTCCGCCCCTTTCTACCCCTGTATAAAACCCCCTGCACGAGCTATCTGGTGGGTTTTTGTCACTGGGCTGTTTTGAGTGTGCATCCCCATTAAACCTCAGAATGATAAACAAAGAGCCCCTCCTGCCTCTGTGTCTCCGTGGGCTCGCTTGGACTGTGAGTGTGTGCGTGCGTGCCTGCCCCTACCGAGCAGGGAGTGCCTGGTGCGTGTGCCGGGGTGACTGAGCCCCTGAGAGTGGCTCCATGAGAGACGCTTCTCAGAAGGCTGCCTTGCGCCTCGACCTTGTTCCCCCCCCTCCATTCCCAACCTGAAAAGGCGCAAAGTGGCACACCTCCACCGCTATCACTGTTCAGACCTTCTCTCTTCTATGGTAAGTATATGAAGATTTGACAATTTCTTTGAACCCTGAGTAAAGGGCTCTCCATCATGAGAAAGTCTAGAAGTTCCAGGATAGTGTCAGCATTTTCGAGTGTTTTTCCAGCCTAGGTGTCCTCTCTCTAAAGAGATGCATTTTGTCAAGGATAAGTTGATGAAAGCCTGAAACATCATCGCATGACGCACTCATCTTCCTGTTGCAAAGCCAAGTGTGGGAGTTAATTTTTGCCAGCATCTCGCCTTGAGCCTGACAACTTAAAGGAATAAAAAGTAGCTACAATCAACTTCTAAGAAGGTGGGGATTATTGTTTTGCTACAGATAGCATCATACACACCTTATTTTGAGCCCTTTAGCCCTGTTGAGCTCAATCCCACCATAGACTGAGTATTGTAAATATACAGGGAACATTTGCTGGATGCAAAGGCAGAGCCATAACACAGCATTTCTAGTTTGGTCTGCAGGACTGATGCAGAGACAGAGCCCACACAGCTGAGCTCACCAACTTAGTGAGGGTGAAGATCTCTAATAGGCATGTCAAGGATGTTGGTGCTCCACTGGGGAAACAAATAATTGTTTATCTCTGGAAGATGGAAAGATGGAGAGAGTGGGGTGAGGATATGTATTTTAGTGAAGGAAAAGTATTGAGTTTGAGATAGAAAACTCTCTCAGAACAAGAACACAGGTTGTTCTCTTGAATGAGCCCCCTGAGGAAGGCAGTGCCCACTGGAGTTGTGTTAGCTCAGTGCTCCTGAGCCACCCACCCTGCCTGGGACAGATGGGAGCTGGTGTGGTCACCTCTGCAATGTCCTGCTGTCCCTCTTCTCTAGGAACAGTTTCAATGAGGACAGACAAGCAAGGGGTTCATTGTGCTGCAAGGCATTTTGGAAGCAAAGCCAGACAGGCTTTTAGGATTGAATGCCAACGCTGGTTCCTGACATGACTATTCCGCTGGAAGGGGAGGCAAATAGGGGCCTCTTCTCCCTGCAAGACCTCCAGCTGGAATGCACACCCCTGTGCACCTCCAGACAGCTTGTAAAGGGTTCCAGAGCTCAAACCTGGAAAAGAGAACTAGATTTTATCACCACTCTTAAAATATCACCCAGTTGTGCCCATACTGGTATGGACTGAAACATAGCACGTATACAAGAAAATTATCGCTCAGAAGAGCATTGAGACATCTTCATCAAGCACTGCAGACTCTTTGTCTTCCCTCAGCAGCTTGTTTCCAACCCCCACTATTAACATGTTTTGCCTAATTTCCACTCTAGATATATCTGGCTTCAGCTTTTAACCATTCATCCTTTTCCACCAAAATAAAGAGCTCATTTCTCCCTGTGAGGAGTTATTCACTGTAATCAAGAGTTTTCAATCTTCTTTTTGGTAAGATAGACAGACAGTGCTTTTTAAACCTCTCTTTCCCCATTACATGCTTTCTCTAGTCCTTGGCCCACTTTTGCAGTTCTTCTCTGCCTCTTTCTCAGCTTTTCAGAATCCTCAGTGGATACTAAGACCACAGATAGCTCTGTTAGCCTCAGCTCCTGCCTCCATCTCAACATCTCCTGTTTAGTAGTCAAGGTCTCATTAGCCTTCTGAGTTATTAGAGGACTTGAGTTTTTGTCTTCTTGTTTGGACTCTAAATCATTTAGAGAAAAAATAGCACTTAATTAGAGCAGCTACTATATCTTTTTCTGTGGAGTTTAACTCTCTATTTGGCTGTACTTAAAAACAGTGCATTTGTCTGGCCAAGCAACAGGTCTTGTATCACTGCTTTCTCTTCTTCTTTTAAACATAACATCAATTCTTGTGCAAGCTACAGATTTTATCAGCCATGATCCAGTGTAGCATCTGCACTGCTGATCAGCAGTTTTAGGTATTGGAACAATCTCTATACATCCCTACTAGGAGCACCCCTGTTTAATGATGATGGCTTATTCTCAAATGGTGCTCAGGGAAACCAGTTCTTCATTTTGGTTTCCTATGTGTTTCATTAAACCTACATAGTGCTAATGTTATACTCTGCAATATCAAGTCAAAGACCTTAGAAAGTCTTTTATATTGCGCATATATTGCGTAAGTCCACATTTTATATAAGCTAACTTGAAATCTGGGGCAGTAGCAAAATGTTTGTCTACACTGCAGGCTTCACTCTCGCTGTGTTAGTTTAGCAGCTGGAGGCGATCTCCAGCCATAATCTCAGAGAGCCCTGCAAGTGCTTATTTACCCTGGCACCCTACCTGCCTCCTTAGCAGCACAATTAAAAAGCCAGTTCAAGAGAGAAACCCCTTCACATCAACTCACTGAGAAAATGATGACAGTGTTAGAGAGAAACAAATGTAATTTGTTAATCAGCATTTTTCTGGCATTTATACAGGCATTTACTCAATAATTCCTTTACCAACATGGAGGGAGGACCTATCTGTAAGAGATTTTTATTTAGGCCTGGGCAGGAGACTTGGTGATCTGCAGGGAGCATACCCTCCTACCCAAAATCTTAGACACCACGTCTTCAAAGGAGACAGTCTTGGATAAGAATGAGTACCACAGCCAGGGACCAAGACTGCACCCCCCCTTGGCACTGCAGAATTGTCTAGGGCAGTTCCAGAAGACTTTTCATCGTGACAGCTACCTGGAAAGATTTAATACAGTAGAAAGCAGGACAAACAATAACTGTCTTCCTGGAATACAAGGATAGGAAACAGCAGGAGTCCATAGAAAACCTCTTGAGTAGAAGAAGATTTCCACCAACCAGGAAAAGCTGAGCATTTCCTCTGTATTTTATGCAGAGCTCAGCAGGCTTTCATTTCAAATGCATCCTGGCCTTTACGTTTTCTACCATAGATGGTCTTGTATTGGCTTTCCTGGATCCCAAGCTTAGGAACCCATCTCTCTCCTCCCGCTGCAAGCTGCCTACCTCCCTCCTGCTTTGTGGATGCTTCAGGAGGGTTAGATCCCTGAAAGGTGGGTGCTACAGCATCATGGCTTCACACTATCACCACTTGGTGGATCTAACAGCCCTGGAGCTCTCTGCAGAACAGCAGTGGTGGGGTAGGTCTACACTATCATCTAATTGTTGAGGGTTTTATGACTGATTTTCACAATCTAAATTCAGAAAAACTTGATCCTTTTATTTAATATTTCATTACTACTGTGACAGGAAAGCTGATGAATTTTGTCTCCTCTCAGAATCAGGAACTCCTTAGGCAATGATATAGGTTCTCAAAAACTGCTGAAAAGCTGTGCTGAAACTTTAAAGAAAAAAGTGCAACCTGAGGCAGAAAGAAGTCACAGAAGATTCCAGTGCAAATTATTAACATTGGGGGTATTTATTAGTGACTGCAAGCAGGAGCGTGTGAAGCACTGGGCAGATGACCCAGCCCAGAGCCCAGCACTCGTGCCGTTGCCTCCCTGCTGCACTGGGGCAGTGGCTATAATGGGGCTGGGGGAGGGCTTCTCCAGCACCCCACTGCTCCTTGTGCTTCCTGGCTGTCAGCCATCGCCTTCTGATGATAAAGCAAATTTTAGGAGTGCCTTTGTTTAAAGCAGTCGTTAAGGTTGCAGAACTAAGTGGCTTTCTGCAAAGAAATAGGTGAAGTCTATACCTAAGGCATTCCCACTGAGCTTGATGCAAGTTTTCTTTGGATTCCTTTGAAATCTTCCTCTTTCATTGCAGAATTTCAGACTAATAGTTCTTCCTTTTTCAGCCTTTCCTGCTGGAATAAGGGCTTTTCTTCCTTCACATGTGTCAGCGATGTGGCAGCTATGAGGCCGTAAGGAGGAATGCAGTCAAAGAGACTGGTAATGGTAGACCTTTACCAAAGGAGTTTTGGGAGACACAGTCTGAACTGACTTTCAGAAAGAGAATGTCCAACAAAACCAATTCCTGTGCTAAGAAGTTGCCAATATCATTAGGTACTTTGGAGCAACCTGGTCCCAGCAGTCAGCAGAAGACAAGGGCGTGGCTCAGCTCTCCGTCCTCTGTGACCATCCACGCAGCTCCATGGTGACCCCGTGACCTGTGTGTCTGTATTGAAGGACAATCCGTCATCCCACATCCAGGGTTTCTTCCCGCGTCGCTGTGGCTGTGCTGCACTGACTGGTTCCATTCCCAACTGTGCTGGGGTGCCCAGCTGGGGTGACCTTTATTGCCCTGCACTGTGGAAGCTGTTCCACTTTTTATAAATACCTCAAAGTTCACTGCATGGGGGGACTGCAACTAGGGCTTCCTCCCTGTGATGTGAGGAGTAGGAAAAGCTGCTTTGAGTTAGACCTTTTGTCTGCCTTCACTGACTGTTACAAAGGATATTTTCTTTCCCCCTTCTGCACACAGGTGGTACTTGGGTTATAGTTTCTCTGAATGTTTTATGTTGCAGTTTTGCCTTTGAGATGTGCACCTTTTAGAAGCCACTCTAAATTCTAATTATGTCTCTGTTTCTCCTGAAGAGTTGAGGGAATGCACTACGTGTGTCCAAACTACAGATTTATCTACCCAGGTGCAGCACACATGCCAAGTGGGATGAATAGTGGGAAGAGGAGCACGGCAGCAGTTCACAGCCATTGCTGTATATTTTACTCCTTGTACTGTTAGTATATTAAGTTGCTAGTTGCTGAGAGAGAAGGAATGCCCCTGAAAAAAAATGCAGGATGCCAAGAGGGAGCAGGAGTAGCTGTGACACACCAGCTGGCTCATGCCAGCTCCTTAGACTCAGCACTCATTCCTGTTCATACCAGCCTGCAATTTTGGGGCAGCTGTACCTGCCCACCCCAGGGCTGAATTTGGGTGACCACTTGTCTTTGCTTCTGATGATTGCCTACCACATTTGCTAATGATAAGTGCCCAGTGTGGGGGAAAGTACAGACATGATGCAAGCAGAGAAGGAGCTTGGCTGTGATCAGAGAGATGCTTTCCTCTTGACTCCTGGGTCCCCTGGTTCCATGCAGCAAGAGGCTGGTGCCAAGCAGTGCTGGCAGTTCCCAGCTCCTGCCAGAGAAAGCAGAAAGAAGCTGGTGGCTCTCTGAAACACAAAGCCCTGAAAGGATGTCTGAAGAACCTGTGCTTGGACGGCACGGGGAAGGCACTCACCCTGTGCAGAGATACCCTCCAGGGCCACCAGCCAGAAGAGAAGGACCGACCACAACAGTAATGGCAGCTTGAAGGCATCTGTTCTCATGGGGTGAAAACTTCCCTGATGTTAAGTACAAGGGCCCTGGTATTACAGTTACACATTACATTTATCCAATATGCATCTATATGACTTTATCTTGATCCTGCATGGCTGTGATTTCTGATTTATACTAGTTTGAGATCTGAATCTGACAACTTATCTAGTGCACTGCATACTGATGGTTAGAAAACTTAATTTGTCCTAGAATAGCCTGGTTTTGCAAACGGATATTGCACTGAGAGCCTTTTCTTGTATATTAATTTTAGTTTAGAAACTGATTACTCATGGTTCCTATCAGATCTGAATTGCAGATATCTGAGGGAGTGTAGCACTGGGATATTTTAGATTGAAATCGCTCTGCTATCTGTTCTACTACAGCTCTCTTCTAAAGTAGGCTTTATGTTGTAAATTACTTTATAGATTTGTAAAGCATGACATAGAAATATTATATACCCTGTGAGTGCTTTAAAATTAATTTGTTCTTGAGCGTGTCCATGTATGAATGAATTTGACATAAGCCTTTCAATTTTATGCTTCACTACAGAAAATGCACACAGTACAAACTGTAAATCAACCACCACACTCACTGAAATGACTACTCAGCTATGAAAAGAGTCTGCCCAATATTTAAAGAAGATTTAGATACAAAAATAATAATGTGTACAAGAGAGCTGACATATAGCCTTGGGACTTTCTAACCTAAACTGGTGAGATTAGGTTGGGGCTGGCTGACAGAGAGACCAGGAAATTGAAAGAGGTCAGTTGAGATCGTGTTACCATCTTGACCACCAGGCTGGTGGAGCCGAAGGACTCACAAGGATTCAGCAGCAGCCCTCCTACGTGTGCAGGTAGAACCCACAGGCATGGGCTATCACAAAAAGTGGGATTTCAATGTGCATGACTGATGTTCAGAAGGGGTGAGCAGCATTTTTTGTTATTTTATTAATTAAAAATGAAATTTGGGATCATAACAATTCTTTCTAAATTTGGGTCATAGCAATTCTTTATAAATTTGGGTCAAATTCAATAATAGTGGCTCCAGCCATCCCTTGCCCGGGAGAGAGGAGCCCCTGCTCCCCTGCTCCAGGTCAGCTACTGCTCATCCATCACATTGACAGGAAGTTCTGGGGAATGTGTCTGAAATCGGTTCTTTCACTATGATTTAATTCAGCGTAAATGGCTTCACTGGCCTTTGCCACCAAGCTAAAACCTGATGGTGCTGTGTCTCAACCAAAGATTGTACCAGGCAGCAGACTCACTCAAATACGTGCTCTGCTCTGCTCGACTGCTGAGTGTTTGTACAGTTGCAATGAAAAGTAAAATAGTCACAGCAGGAGAGCTGGAGAACATCTTATTTCAGGTGACCTCTGGCTGGAGCTAGAGAACATCTCTAGTAAAAGAAGGGCTTTAGCTCAAATCTCTGTGTGTAGCAGAGTGTGGTTTTGACCTCAGTGAATGTCTTTTCTTTGAACACCAGGTCAGGCAAGAATAGCTGCCATACCTTATTCTTCCACTTTGTGATGCCAGAGTTTTTTCCTCTACTTTATACCGTGTCCCTCAAACCGTGTATTTTGCTGATCTGAAATTAATTTTTTCAGAATTGCATTTCAAAAGGTTGGCAGAAAATTTTTTTTTCTTTTTCTGCTACTGAACAAAAAAAATCAATTATTCTTACAGCTGCCATGGTGAGAACCCTCAGCTCATGCTGCCTGCTGAGAGTCTAGGGAGACCCAAAACAAAAGCAGCAACCTAAAAGGGAAAGAAATTAAAAGAGACCTCACCCAACTGCCAATGAGATAAGTATTGAAATTCTTGGTGACTGTAGTGATTCAGCAAAGAAACCTTTGTCCTTTATACTATGAGGAAATTTACTATATAAGACATACTCTTCGAAAGGAAAACCAAACCTTTCGATCAGTGACATAACTTCAGGAACAGACTTTTAAAAATCATGCATTAATGGTAATAACATAAGGGGATGAAAACTGAGGGTGTGATTTAACAGATTGAGTCCAAACTTCGTTGCATCACTGAGAAAACAGTGGAAATAAGCTTCAGTCAGTAAAACATGCAAGAAGAACAGTTTTTCTTTTCAATAGATTGTTAAATGCTGTGTTCTTATAATAACAGGCACGACACGATGCTTTTAAATAGCTTGGGTAATGGAGGTTCCAGCACCCCTGCATTGTGCGACTTAGATGCCATCATTGACATGTTTTGCACACAAAAGAGCTACTCAAATGAAAGTATTCTTATTACTAATACACAATCCCTACTAAAAACACAACAATCCTTTTTATATAGGCATTTATTAATATAACTACTAGTTATTCTAGTATAAAACTAATATTTACACTACTGTTACTAGCTGCCTGCATAAAAATTGTTGGGTTTTTGGGTGTTTCTTTTTTCAAAAGTCAATGGGGAAAACTTTTCTCCAAATGTTTTTATTAGAAAATATGACAGAACTATTAAGATGTGGAATTCTTCTCAGCTCAGCCTTGCTCTTAACTCTCCCCAGGATGCTCTGGGATCTGGGCAGGTGCTCAGAGCCTTTGCTGACAGCAGTGCACTGCTCAAACGAAGTCAGGGCTCCCTTTCTACTTGTCTTGCTCATCCCTTTCCCAGTCAGCATGTGAGAAGGAGAAAAATGTCTTCTCCTCCTCTGTGCAGGCTCCAGCAATGAAGGTGAGTCTGGCTCTAGAGTGCAGGTCTCCATCCAGCAAAGCTTTTAAGCATGCATATCAATCTGTCCCCATTTAGAAAAGTGCAGCTGTAGCTACATTTTGGCAAGAGAGACCCGGGAGCACGCACCAGTAAGGGACTGTGGTGAGTGCTTTGGTGAGCAGGGATGGGCAGCTGATGGGGGACCACAGAAGGGCAACAGCGAAAAGGAGCAGGGAGGGCAGCTCCGGTGGCATCGGAGCAGGGGGAGCAAGAAGGGCTGAGTCGGGCCATGACTCAGAAAAGCTCACTCCAATTTCTGTGGCTGTGTTGACTCTGGTGCCACCTTTTCCAAGTCACTTCACTGTGCCATCAGAGTTAGTAACAGCGACCCCTTTGACAATATCCTTCTGTGATTTACACAAAAAAAGGGCACATTGTGAAAGTCAAGTGCTAATGATGATATCTTTGGTGAAATTACCTGTCTTCAGTGGTAATTTCCATAATCTCTCTAGAACTTGCTTGAATTTCTTGATTCTGACCTTGGAGACATATCTGGGACCTCATGTCTTCCACTGCTTCATACTTTTGTATTCCAGATCCCATTAGCTCAGGAATAAGGAAAGGGACATGAGTCAAGGTAAAATGCTCAGCTCATGGGCTCAGACTAATTCTCCAAACACCATGGGCAGATTTAAGGGCAGCCAAGGGAAAGTAACTCACAGCCCCTCTGCTTGTGGAAGGCTGTGCGTGCCACGTTCATGTGATCCAGCAACAATGCCCACAGGGAAAACAGCAGCTTTCAGACAAGTTAGTTTCAAGAATGGAAACAACAGAGTGTATGGAAAGGAGGGTGAGATTTCTGTTGCTGGGAGAAAAAAAATTAACATGGTAAATAAAAGACAGATCAGCTGAAAGGCCTCTTTCAAGATGCTCCCATCACAGCCTGGGGCAGAACCCCAACTCAGCAGGAAAGCAGGGCACAAATCTGGATGTTCATGTTGTCCCAAATTACATGCTCAGAGTACTCCCCAGTATGTTACGACAGCTACTTACCTTTGGTATGTGGGCTGTTAATCTACTGGAAGGTTTGAAGTGCAGGATGAAAATGTCTCTGATGATCTCAAATTGGAAGCCTTCTTCTACAAAATGCTTCACAGGAAATTTTCTTTTTGGAGAAGTACATACCAAAAAAAGTGCTAAAGACTGTATTGTTCAAGACAAATGTAAGACTTGCTGTCATCTAAAATAAGCAGCTAGTGCACTTTGATGTACAGCAGAAACTTTTCGGGTGTTACAAAAATAGCCCCTTGTATTAATCTGACAGGTCCAGCTCCCCCGGAGGTGCACAAAGCCTTAGCACAAGCAATTGCCTTGTGATGCCTTGCTGAGTCACTACATCACCAGCTCCTGACAGAAAGCCTCCATCTAAACGTGTCCTGTATGCTTCACTAATTGCTGTGATGTATGAAATACAGCATGTGAGGATGATACAGGTTACAGAGGTTGGACAGTGATGTTTAATTATAAGATACAAAATCTCAGCATCATAAAGGTTGTTTCTGTTCATAATCTGACAAGGCTTCTTACATCTTACTGCAAGATGATGGTGGCTTTAACTTATCAAGTTCTTTTCTTTTTCCCTCAAGAATAGGAGAATTTCATCTGAAGAAACAAATTAAACACACATGTTTTATACTAAATATGCTTAACTTAAAGCTTTCTCCCTATTATTCCATAAATGCCGTGAGATTATAGAGGCTCAACTAGCCTAGTAAAGATGAATTGCATGTGATCCTGGGAATACATCCATTGCATTAGTTATTCTTCATTTCCATTGTGTCAGGCTTTTAGTAAATAATCTGCATGCTAAATCAATGGAAACTAATTAAGAAGAAAGGGCATGCTTTATTGTTGTATTAAAACCTGTTCATTGCCATAGGCAAGATGTACTCAATATTTTTAGCTGAAAATTACTACTTGCAATATATATCATGGAAAATTTTACTGTAATCATTAAAAAAAAGTTAAAAGAATATTTTATCACTGGGTACAAACAGCCATATGCAGATTTAAAACTATGTAACCAAATGCATAATTCATCAATGTATATGGTATTTTGGAAGAAAGGCATTACAATGAACTTGATTACTTCTAGAACACCAAAAGACAGAAAAATCTCTTTACCTCCAGAGCAGGGAAGTAAATAAGACCAGTCAAGTGCTAATATCAGTTATTTCACTGTAAATATGTACTTTCTTTATTGTCCTTAATAGATTTCCCTAAATTCACAGTGGTAACAAAACAGTTACCAATGTCCAAACACCTGATTTATATGCCATATAGCATGGTGGAGTAAATGCCTCTTAGGGCCAGTTCTATCACCTTTGTTCGTACAAACAATCGCATTGATTTAAATAGAATCAATCAAGTCAGCAGGATTGAGTCAGGCAACGTCTACATTAGCAACAGGAGCAGCACTGCGGGAGGAAACAGCTTGTGCTGAGGGCCCCAGGTCTGTGCCAGCGGCACAGGGCCACCGGGGAGGGAGGGCGTTATCCCAGCCAAGCTCCTGCCTGGCCCCACAGTCACCCATTAGCAGCTGGGACAGGCACAGTAACTGGGAAACTCACTTCAGAAACGTCCTCCTGATCCCAGCCGAAACACATCCCCAGGTGGCCACAAGCCTGCCCGTATCTGACAGGCATCATCGCAGTCCAGCGAAGAGGCTGGGGATCAGTGTTCCCAGTCCACCACCAGTTCATTCCTGTGGCTGCACTTGTTCAGGAGCCAGGCATGTGCTACATATACTTAAGCTGCTTAGGATCCTATATTGTACGTGTATTTTGAGGTACAGATTGGTGCAGAAAGAAAGGCTCAGTGAAAGGGACATCCCTAAATGGAAGATGTCAAGGAGGAACTCGAGAAAGGACAAGAGTTTTACCTCCAACCAAAGGAAAATAGTGTTTATTAACCAGAAATAATTCCTTCTGTGGCTACCTGAGACTTATTCAAGTATGGAGGGGAAAGAGTCCCTGACTTAACTAAGAGGGTGGCAGAAGAGGCTCCTGCAGAGGGAAGGTGTTGCTCAGGACAATAAAACCATGCGGATTCCCCAGGACACTTGAGCAATGAGGCTGACTCTACTTACATATGTTTTATGTTAACTGGGTGATAACTAAGCCTTCATTTCCATGGGGATGGTGAGCCTTAACCAAGGCCCATGAGACAGGAATAAGTGCTCGAGCTCCCCTGAGTCTTCTCCATGGCATCCCTGGGAAGGGACTGCACATTCCATGTCCTGAGCTGCTGGCACAGGCTGTGTGTCCTGTGGGGCTGGATAGGCAGGAACATCCTTGGATGATCCTGGGGAAAGGTCATGTGTCTGGGGAAAGGCAGAGCATGGGGTTCATGCAAGCCTTCATCAGTGCTTGAATAAGAAATTTGTTTTCCTAGGATATTTCCCAAGTGTATCCAATTGGTGTAATGCTTCTGAATTGTAATGACTGCCACCTAATCTGCATGAAACAGCATAGGTTCCACTTAACTGGGATATGCCAGAGGGAAGCAGGGAGCCAAGCATGATTACATCGCTACAAATTCCTGATCGTTTGCTCTACAGTGCAGAAGAATCAAAATAAAATAGGGGAATAGGAAAATTATATCACTATCACTTGCTTAATAAGCTATTTTACATCCTTTTTTCCCCAACATTATAAGTGAGACAGCTGCTTTGCTTTGTATCTCAGTACTCACCCAGGGTATCCTTCTGCACCTCTATCTGTTCCATGTTTCATTGCTGAAATAATGGTAGAGACAAGCCAAGGGAGGCACTCCAGTACCAGTACACAAACAGTCACAGCTTCCAAGAAAGACAGAAATCAAATTCTTTTTCCAAAAAAAGTATATACACACATACACAGATGGGCTTTTTTCCTAACTGCCTACTGTGAATCTTCAGAAAAGTCAATATATTAATTATTTTCAGCAGGGATATGCCAATCACATAATCAATGCATTTAGATATTTCCAGCTACTATGTCTAATTTCTCAGCTATATTTCACAATTCTTTTACATTAGACCCAGCTAGAAAATACAGCTCTGATGGTATTTAAGCTATTTGTGATTCATATGTCAAATCCACATTACAGTCTTTGAATTCTTTTCAAAACAGTTTTCAAGTGATAGTGGAACCATTGGTCTGTGTTCTTAGTTAAGAAATTACTGCTCTGAGATAGTGTCTCAGCATCTATCTATTTTAGCATCTCATTTGAGGCTTTGCTTGAATAGCAGAAGTTTAGGCCAATTGATTACTCTGCCACTCCCTCAGGAGATAATCTTGTTTCCTCCATCTTGTTACAGATTTTTAGCTGTTCAGTCATCTAAGATGTAGATGTGCAAGTAGACTTTTTTTCTTGATACAAATCCTTCAGCTTCCAGGTGACTTAGTATCTGTCCTCATCAGACATGAAAGGTTTATACACTGTGCAACGTACTGTAAATTCACGATAAATTACAGGAGTAGGTGACTGAAGATACTTTGAGATCCAAAGCATGGTTAGGTTCCCCTGGGCTTTCTCAGGGCAGCATGGGCACAAGATCTCATCAGAGCAGGCTTCTGTGGGTATATAATTGAAAACATGGCTAACCTTAAAATCTAAGCCAATAGGAAAGTTTGTGCATAAAAGGATTTGATAGGCCAAGTCTTTCAAATGGTATCTATGCTTTTTGAAGTACAATCAAAAATTATGAGCAATGTATCAACAAGATCTCGATGTATCATTTTTATTTTATTACTGTAATTTCTCACCTAGAGGAAAGACTTCTGCACATACTGAGATGATAACTGATACACTTCTATCTTTGATCTAATTCATTGTTATGATTTATAGGTGTTTGCTTTATAATTTTGCATCTTTATTCAAATATTTTTGAAGCAGCCAGATTAAAATAGTGTTTAAAATTGCCCACTGATCAAAAGGGGTTACTGGGTGTTTTGATTCTGACATGACAGCAAAAAAATACATCTTACTGACACAAAAATTCTTCACTTGTTTATGTGTTTATTTATGTTCTGCCACTATTTCTCCTCTGTTAATCCCAGGTTTTTTCATCTACCTCCTTAGTAATCCATTTAATCACTTACCTGGCTTTCAGAAAGTTCCCTGTCTGGATAAATTGAGACAGAAGCCTGAACCATTCACACTTTTCACACTACAGTCAGTAATGAGATTGTTTACAAATTATACTATGATGTACAAGATCTCGCTTGATTATACCTTAACTATTTTGTTTTTCCCTCCCTACCTCACAGATGATGGAAATGCTTAAAACAAGTTAAGGTAGTATGACACAGACTAACGTAAGTGTGAGCATGGCATCCAGGGGACAGGCTGGGAAATGTTTGCGCGCTTCTGCCAAAATGCGTTGCATGGCTTTCTGCTGTTGTCTCGTGTTTCTGATGTTAGGCAGCATGTTCAGCAACATGTAAGTGTTTCATTTAATATTTATATTCCCAGATCAGCTTTGGTTTTGTGTAGTCTAAGTATTCTGCCTTTTTCAGTAGCTTGTGGCAGCTTCTAGTGGCAAATCTGCAAGCTGTGTATGTCATTCTTAAGTGACCTTCAGAAGTACCTGCTAGGATCAGGACCCCACTGGATGTGGCTGTTGAGAAACCTGCAGTAGAAATGGTGAAATGTGCAATCCAAATGGGTCAGGAACAGAATCGACCTTTCTGTGCTTGCCAGTGGGAAGCAGCCACTCCCTTTGCCTTGTCTGGAAGTCAAGCCTGGTACAAGTGCAGTTGGCTGACAAGGACGGCTCTGCTACCGCGAATGCTTTGTGACTCGTCTGTTGTCAAACTCTGGCTTCGTGTGACAGATGACACATTGGAATTACAAATGTTGTTTTCACAGTCTCTGTTAAAAAAAGACTACTATGGGCAAATATGATGTTTTCTTGGATTTATATAGGTTTTTTTAATCTTCGTGTATGTAAAGCTTATGAAGGTGAGGCCAATCACAGCAGCTTGAAATGTACTTACCCGCAGGGGTCTTCTGGTGCTGCCTGGTATTGAAAGGCAGAATTCAGTTGTTCCTTTCCTGGGTTTCTCTTCTGGGATTTTCACTCATATTTTGAGCATAGTGTTTTTTGTCATGAGGCTGGTCAAATATTGACCAGGTTGCCCAGCGAGGTAGTGTCATCTCCATCCTTGGAGATCCTCAGAACTTGACTGGACATGACCCTGAGCGACCTGCTCTGGTTGGACCTTCTTTGAGATGGGAATTGGAATACATGACCTCCAGAAGTCCATTCCTTCTTACAGTTGTCAATGATTCTACAATTTCATGACCGTACAGGTGGGGAGTAGAGCAAAGCCAGAAAAATAACTTTTGCTATGCTATAAGTCATCATTTGAAACCAGATCATCAGAGATCAGTGTGCTGGGCACTGTTTCACTTTCCTGGATAATAAAATGGAGATTATCAAATGCTGGTTATTACTATCAGTGCATCTGGTTCAACCACTTGCAACTGAGGTTACACATATAGGTTGTTGTTATTTTCTTATTATGCAACAAAAATACGTGTTGAATAGCATGTGTTGTGTGAGAACAGGATGACTTATCACAAGAATCTCTACTTTTGAATTACTGGAGCTCTGCCAGCTGACACTGACAGCTGTCTACATGATGTTTTTATAGCTCTTCTCAAGTTTCCCGTGTAAGATCCCTACCTCTGTTCCTAAGACATTAATGATTAGACTGTCAGAGCTGAGAAAATCCACCTAGCAAGCAAGGTCACCTTTGCTGTTCTCAGTAACAAAAGAAAATGCCAGGCTAATGAGGCTCAGGAAGTCCTAATTAACGTCAATGGCAAACTCAAAGCTAGGGAAAAATAGGGCTAGCAAAATAATTCTCTCTAGAGCTAAGATTTTTTTTTTCCAAACCATAGTAATAGAAGCCTGGAAGCTGTGTTTTCAAATATGCTTAGTGCTGGGGATGGGTTGCAGAAAAGAAAGGGAATCAATAAGGGATCTGTGATTTCCCTGCCTCCTTTTCCTCAGTGAGTTTCTGCCAGCAATCAGAGCCTCTGAGACTCAGCTGAGGCCCCGAGGCAGGAGAACGGCACATCTCTGTTCCCACCTGCCAAAAAGTCACCATGCTCCTTCTTCAGCTCAGCCCCTCTGCTCCTCAGGAAATGTGCCCCCTCAGGGGTGCTGGAGCCATGACACACACAGCCTGTGGGGTGCCACAGCCTCCCCCCTCCTCGCCTTGCTTCTGGAAGACCCATCTTCCCTCATCCTGTACAGCAAAACAAAACAACAGCCAACATCTTCCCACAGTGGTTGTGTGTAAATGCATGTCCCACAGACTAGTTTTTATAGGAGAAAACTCACAGATGTCTCTCTAGCACCACTTAAGGATCCTGAATTTGCCTTTGAATCTTGTGAAAAGAAATAGCCCATCTTCCCAAAACACCCTATTAAGCATTTTTGCTCCCATTTTCTTCCCCTAAAATAGTCTTAGTCTAAAATTCAGATTCCTGAATTGGGCTAATCCCCCTGATTGCCACCTCCTTCCTCTCAATGCTCTGACCCCCATTACAGGCATGATACAACCAACCATCTCTCAGACACTGTATCTGGCTGCTAAATTCTGCCGCAATTCAGCCTATTCATTTGAATAATCTGGGTGTTTCATGCTGATGTCCTTACTCAGCCATCTCTGGTTTCTGTGTCAGCCCAGTGCTGCTGGAAGAAGCTCACTTTCATCGCCAATTTCCTTCTGTGACAAGGATGTCTCCACCTCAGTTCTCTTATAAGTGTGAGGGGGCAGTCCATCAATAAGAGTGGTTTGGGGTTTCAGTGCCTATATGTGGGTAATAACACCTGCAACCATGTTTCAAATTCCAGAAAGAAATACTCAAATCAGATATGATGAACAACATTCCCACAGCCTTTTCAGCAGTGGGAAGAGCAAAGCAGAGAAAACAATTCTCTAAGGGTACTGCAACCTTCCAGTGTTGGAAAGTCTTAGGTACCTATTATTCAACATCATCAGAAGTGACTCTGGTGCAATCCACCTACCTTGGGACAAGAAGTGGTCTGCATGACCTTCTGCATTTCTCTCCTGCATGTTTTTGTATGATTCTATTATTTTAAATTATGTTAAAAGCCTTAGCCAAAAAATGTAATCACAGTTCTAAACTGTGTGCACGTATAAGTGGCTGACACCAGGACACTTATTCACGAGTAAGAGAGGACATAGCTGAGAATCACTGCAGACTGCTGAATGTCATCATCCCCCTCTTGCACACACGTACACAAGGGTGTAAGTCCACTGCACACTGCCTCTGCCTCTTGGCATAACAACAGGCCAATGCTGGACGCTCAGCCAACTCCAGCAGTGCCCACAGAGCCAGCCACTGTGGCCCATTGGATCATGCTCTCACGTGTTCCTCTGCAGGCCCTGTTGTCTCGTCCACCTTCTTCTTTGAGCCTCTGGGCATCCATCCTTCACCAAATCCTGCAACACAGTTGCCTTCTCCAGTTACATCATTCTGAGCAAATGACCAAAATAGTTTTTCTAAGGACCTACAGTGCAGTTTTTTCCTCACATGAAGGTTACACCCTCAGAAAATACCTCACAGAATGCCATCTTGATCCAAATGGTCTCATACAATTTAATTCAACCTTCAGCCACATATGCTTTTGACCATGTCAGATTAGGAGACTGGTTTCTTGCCCTGGTGGCTTCTCTCTGCAGTCTCAGTTACAGGAAAGTGTGTCTTGGGATTTACCCTGACAGCCCTGCACTTCCCAGGCAGGCACAGAGCTCCTCACGTTGATGCTGTGTGGCCTTGAATCTGTCCACACTGCTACTGCCTGCTGCTTCATCTGCCCCACAGCAGCAATAAGCAAAAGTCCGTGCTCTCTGAAATGGCCACAGTCTGGCTCACTTGCCTACTGTTGGGTTGCCTCTGTTCCCTGTGTTCAGGTATTCTCTGCGCCACAGAACTGGGCATGCCCTTATCAGGACATTCCTTGTCTCGTGTCCTAATCTCTGGCTGTCCTCTGCTGCTCGATACTTATGCCAGTCTCTGTCATCTCCACAGGGGCTTCTGTCCTGACATTTCCACTTGACCCGTCCCTCGCTCAAGCTGCTGTTGCAGTGCCACCTCTGGGGTTCTGGGACCCATCTGTAACAAAAAGGGTAACACACACCACTTCTTCCTCTGCCCCCACCTGCTGTTTTCAGCCATGTGCTGATCCCCTCCAGCACTGCCAACTTTGAACTCAAAGCCGTATTATTCAGGGAGTAAACAAGGCTCTATGCGTTTATCACTGGCATAGTGTTTAGGCACAGCTCTCCCTTCCCCGAGGCTCACGTTGCTCACAGTCCAAAAGAATGGTGCTTTTTAACTTTAAGCAGAAGCACATTCTACTCATTCATTGTTGAAAGTGTGGTTGTAACTCAAGCAAGGAGTGCACCCCCGGGCAGCGTCCCTCCCCTACTCAGCATACTGACATGGCTTCAAGGGATGTAGGAGAGCTTTGCACAAATGGGGACTTGAGAGAGACGCTGGACTGGGCCCAGCAAAGCACATTGTTTCCTGGAAGTGCATAAGGATCCCTAACGAATTCAGTAGGATGATCCATGGACTGAGAGGTGTGCTCTTGTCTAAGTGCTTTTCTGGCTGAGGGCCACAGACCAACTTGCTCCTGAGAGCCCATGGGCAGCTGGGAAAACAAATCTGCCCAGTGGAATACCAATGCCTCTCTGGCCCAAAGTCTGTCCCAACTCCTGATGTGTGAAAATTGCAGGGTCTTTATCAAACACATTGGAAAGCCTAGCAGACCTCAAGCTTTCCTTCCTTCGACAGAGTACAATTTTAATCCTTCATTAAGGCTGGCCAGCCTTTCTGCTCCACGTGTCTCCAAAATGCCAACATTTCCCTATGACCAACAACCATCAGGTAGACCATGAAGATCAGAAGCAGGACAAAGGTCTTGGGGTTGTTCATAGACAAGAGCAGGGTCCCTCTTGCACAGTTGTTATGGAAGGCAGCCTGGCTGGGCTTGTGCTTGTGTCTGCAACCCTAAAGCCTGCCCTACCACAGGGACTCCTGTGTCATGTGGATAATGTCAGTCCCCTGGAAGCCACAGTGCTTGGAAACCAGAGCTGAACTACTCGTCAAACATAGCCAAAGGACCAGAAACTATCCAGTTTTAAGGGCTGGATTTGCTGTATATTGTTGGCTTCCTCTATAGTGGTGGCATGTGATATTCCTTCTCTTCATTCAGACCACACAAAGAATTTAACAGGCAGAAACCCAGACAGACCAGCAGCCTCTAACAACCAGGCAATAGATTAAACTGGCAAGTTACTCTACATGAGTTGAGCTAGAGCAGGCTGATTCTCTTGCACACAATGTTTTACCTGTCTTCCTGATGAACAGCCATTTTGGATTCAACATTCTTATCTGTAAGTACATTTTCTTATTTCTTAAGATACATTCCCCTTTTGTAGTCGTATTGACAATGGTGCTAGCATCATGAGGCCTCAAGTGCTCATCTTCTTAATCACAGCACTTTCAGCAGAAAATGAGCCTCTGAAATTCAGACTAGAGACAAAAAACACTCTATACTGGTGCCCATGGAACCAGGTTTTTTCTCATTACAGATTTCTGTTTCATATCAAAATGTGCACTGAAAAATATGCCACTTTCTGTAGAAACTCATCTTCAACAGACTTGAAGTGGTATGAAGGGTAATTAATAGGTTAGTCCCATTTCTAATCTATGACACAATTACAAACATTGCGAAATGCAAGAATATTCCCCTGCTGACAAATCTGATCTGTCATTAATTTTGGCCCTCACTAGAGAGGCAAGTGTGGTTAAAGGCCAGGAGAACATGTACCTTTGCAGCTCCCTTTGTCAGCCAGCAAAAAATAGGAAGCAGGGTGGGTTTTTTTCATTTTGGTATTGGCATCACTGTCTGGATGCCAAGGAAATGCAGAAAAAGAGCAATTTCACTGAAATGAAGACATACAGCTATCTTCAGTCTATTATATATTAAGGAGAGGGCAGTCATTCTCCAGAGTGCCTGAAGCCAAGTCTGAAGGCAGAGCTCATATATTCTCAGAGGTGTTGAACTCAGATCAACTTTGAGGGGGAGAAAATATTTCCTCCATCCAGTTCATGCCAGAGGAGATCTCAAGAAGTAAATCAAAGGACACTGGGGACAAATCTTTGATAAAAGCACATCAAAACTTTGTTTAATGTGTTTGCACTGCTGTTGTAAAGCAGACTCACTGGAGACAATATGATCTACAAATGGAATATATTACTAAATCAGGACACAACTTACTGGAAGGATGAGTAATGATTTCATCTAAGTCATTACATCTTCCTATCAATAGCGTATCTCTGTGGGGAGCATGCTCACCTCCAGCTGCATATCATATAATCCCTGTAGGACAGACTTTAGGTGCCTGACTCAAGGATATGACACACCAAACCATCCAAAAAACAGTGGGTCAGGTGGTCCCTTGTTGAGATCAGATGTGCATAGACAGGTACATTCCATGGTATGTGCAACATCCAGCACGTAACCCCTTCAGTTTGCAAAACTTGTTTCTGCCCAGATGTGAGGGAAAGGGATGCTTGTTAGGACAGCAGAGAAAGGGGACGATTATCCTGGATACAGGCAGGATCATAGGCACTGCATCTTCTGAGTCTGACACCTACTCATGGGGTCACTGCGCGATACAGACCGGACCAAGTGAGCAGGTGGTTCTGCACATGTACGCCTCCATCCTGCTAAACTTTCGGAGCAAATATCTAAAATCCTCGAATGCTGCCCTTCTCTGAATGCTGGCAACTTCTCTGAACAGAGCAGGATTAATGGGTTAATGCTTGGACTCAATGATCTTAGAGGTCTTTTCCAACCTTAATGGTTCTGTGATACTAAGAGTACATGTGTATGGGAGGCTGCACTATGTCAAATATCAGAATCACAGAATCTCAGAATGGGTAGTGCTGGGAGGGACCACAGTGGGTCATCTTGTCCAACCTTCCTGCTCAAGCCGTAGCTACAACTGAGCCCCTTATCTTACCTCACATGCCTACCCTGTTTGACTGTAGTTGGTAAACCTATTAGCTTCTGCATCCAGGCAGCACCATATCCTCAGTGCTATTTTCAAGATCATCAAAATCTTCAGTCTTCTCTCCAGACTGATCCTGTCATTTAATCCTGCTGACATTCCCTCAAGAGTATCCTACAAAATTTTCTATTACTCTTTGTTCACACAGTAGATAGCTTCCCTGATAGCTTCATCCTCAGTTTTCACAACCTTCTCTGTTCTGGCCCTCTTGGTGTTCACCTTGTCTTTCCTAAAAATGTCACAACTAAAATCAATTCCTTGTTTCAATTGCTTAGCAAACCACACTAAATCCTTTCACTGCTTCACCATCATCCTCCTTGTCAGGTTTGTGGTCCAACCTCTCAAAAGTTTCCATAAAACTACCTCTATGGCTTTTCCACTCATCTCCAGCTTTCCTCCAAGACTGCTCTTTTCCCTTTACTCTTCGTGGCACCTTCTTCTCCCATCTCAGGCCTCCTGCAACATAAAAACTCCTCCCAGAGTGCCACCAAAGCAAAGTTCAAATCATACCAGATTTCACATTTTCCATAGGTTTGAGACATTCTCAGGAAATCAGTCTTGTCTGTGCTACTTTCAAGTCATCCTTTGATTCCCACCTACTACACCTGCCTCTGGTGTTGAGGTATTGCCTTCAATGAGACGTGCAGTAATTCTCTTGCTCTATAGTCCTCTGCACAAGCCAAGGATAGGCAGCTGGAGGAGGAATCAATGCCATGCTCCTGCCCAAGTTAGCCTTGCTTGAATTTACCTCAAATTAAACCAAAATCACTCTTTGTCTGCTGTTTGTTTTTGTAACACTGTTCCTACAGCCCATCCTGAGCCAAAAACATCCTTTCTGGGGAGGAGATACAGCTGCTGTACATTTCCTGCCTCCATTCTAGGTTATTGCAAGTGGAGAGTATTCCAAATGCCCATAAAAATCTGACATTACATTAAAGATATAGTGAGGAAAAGTTCCTTTTAGAAAGTGAAAAGAAGTCTATGAATGAGGTTTGGATAGGGAAAGTGTCTGGGGATGTCTATGTCCAGTTTTACTTTTTTCTTCCCCAGGGAAAAAATACAGGAAAGTGACAGTAGGGCCACAAGATCCTGTCTGAGTAGAGACTCTTGAGCAGAGAGCATACTACCCACCATCCAGAGGACATTCACTCACCTCTACCTTGTGTACGGTGCTCAAGCTGGGTATGGGACTTAAAAATATTTATCATATTCAAGCAGCTATTTCAGCTCTCTGATTTAAAAAAAATTATTTGCCTGACAGCAGCCGCCTCTGAAGCAGTTTGTAATTAATACATCCATTTTCATATTCCTTAAAGACAACGCTCATAACAGATTAGAAAGATCAGAGATGCCACAAAGATTTCTAAATAACAAGAATTAGCTGTGATTAAGTAGATCACTGTAGAGTGACAAATAGACTTGTCAATTACATATCAAAGTTAATTAAAAAAAGAGTACTGATTATATAAGAAAGCATATACAAGAATAATTCATTCAAGTCTCTAACCCAGAGTACTTGTAGGTGGCTGGCAATTTTGGGTGACCTGCCCTAGACTTAAAAGGTAAAGTTTTTAGAGCCTGGATATTCAGGTTTGGTTTTTTTTAAAGACGAAGATGCCACAAAAATTGCATCCAAAATTAGAGGTTTGAAAGGGTTAAGTCCATTTTGCCAAAGCCACCCATTATGGGCAGATTCTGCGGCAAAGATTGTCAAGTCAGTTGTAATAGGTTTTTAATAATGTTGCAAACTATGTGCAAGTCATAAGTGAATTCCTTGTAAATTCTATGACTAATTAATTATAACTTGTATAAAATATTATGATGCTCCATTCACATGCTTAGAATTTAATTAATTTGTAGGTTACATGCCCCTAATAATAAATGTTTTCCATGATCTTGGTCCAGAGCCTTGTAACACTGCAAGGCTTTTCATCAGCTTTAAAGACAACTCTGTCACTGACAGTGGTAAAGTTTACTGAGTCTTACAAAAACTGTCTGCTTCACATAATCTTTGATGAGCATATTGTACAAAAGGCAACAGGCAGTATTTATAGGATGCCCGTGTGAGGGAAGGCACAGGTAATACTCAGACTCCTTTGAAAAACCTAAGACCAAGTAGCAACTCACCACTGCTGGTATAGGAATTCACATTAGGGTAGTAAATAGCCAAAGTCACTTCTCAGGTAGAAAATTAAACAAAAAAACCAATCCAAGTTTGTTGAATATACTTCATCCTAGTGATGTGTCAGGTCTTAGAGTGTCCTCTTCCTACCTGGTGATTTAGGAGCATTCTGAAGATTTATTCCAGCCACTTTTCAGGGACGGCGAACTCAGTCAGCCAAATACAGCCAATTTTTAAATATTGTCTGACAGAAACACATTGACAAAAAAATCGTATTTTGTTCAGAAGAATAAAAAAACATGGAACATATATTCCTTTGGCAGGATTTGATAAATACTGTGCCATTATGTAATAATGCAGTCATGTTTCTTGTTATGCATAGCAGCTCTCTGGAGGAGCCCAATTAGGTAACTTGGTCATTTACCCAGCTAGTCAATGATCCTCATTCCTATTTTTTCCTCATCATCCATGATACTACCAGAAGGTGCAGCAAACTATTTCCACAATTCTCAAGAAGTCTCTCTCTCTGCTTTAGCATGGGGCATACTGAAGGTCATTCTAAACAATGCTGTTGGAATTGAGGGAACAGCCTTTTTTCCCTTCTAAACCTGAAGCCACACACACCACTTGAAAAATTAATGACTGACTGGGTGAATGTTGTTTCCTGGGGAGTCTGAAGTGAAGTCAGTGCTTATTCACCCTCAGAGGACGAAGATGGTTTAATGGATGACACAGTGCCTTAGGCTGCAAGTTCAGGACGGTCAGGCAGCCACCTCCTGTGTGACCCGGACTTCACTTGCCTGTAGCTCCCCCTCTGGGATTTTATGTGCTAAAAGGGTTCACAAAGCAGATGGATACATTCATGGCAGAAAGACTTTTAGGACCCTTACATTCAATGACGTCTGTCGGGCTCCCAAAGTGCCCATGACGAACATTGCTGGAGGATGGTATGTAATTTTGAGGAATCATCTCTGTGGCTTTCCGTGCCCTGTCCTGCCCTACATACCCGCTGCAGGCCACTGCTGGAAAAAAGGTATGGACTGAGAGGACTTCTGGTCTGACCTTACACATGAAAAGTGAGAACTTTGTTTTCACACCTACACATGAAAAGTGAGAACTTTGTTTTCACACCTGCCTTTTCCTGGGGAATGCCTGTTCCCTGGGACTCCTCTGGCCACTGCAGAACTGTCCCTTCACATGCCCTCACACTCCCCTCAACCCTGTACTTATTACACTATTTACACCGTCACAGTAATCCTCATCACGCTACCCCACCACAGAGCAGGAGCTCCCAGGAGTGTTGGCTCAGCACAACACCCTTAGTCCACAAGCCTAACTCAGGTCCCTCTCACTCCCAACACTGCGTCACTTCTTTCTTGTGCAGTAGAGATCTCTGTTTTACTGACCTACACAACACACAGATTTATTTGCCAGAGTTACAAAATATAGGAGCTGATACAACAACCAGTTTCTACCAAGGCTGCAGGAGAAAAGGCTGTAACTTTCTGTAAGAGCCACGAGCTCCACCAGAAAACAGAAGGTTCTGCATGAGGTAATCGTGACACGTAACCACTTAATAAAAACAACCAGAGCCCACCAGGGAACTGGCAGAATTTACAGGCATTGTGCTGGGAACAGAAATCCAGCCCTTGTGGTCAGCACAGAACTATTAGCAAACACACAGAGCAGTTAATATTTTGAGGCTGTTTTAGCTTTATTTGTGTACCTTGATAGGTGACATTTCCAAGACACTACGAGTCTCTACAGAGTTGGACCTATTATTAATAGTGAACATGCAGCTGAGTTGACATGACAGAGAAATAAAGAAGTGAAGTTCACACAGTCATTTATGCAGGGAATGTTATTCCCCAAAGTTTTTTATCAGCCTTCCAGTCCCCTTTAACCAGAGACAAATGCCTTGTGCTACCACTACAGAAAGCAGGTCTGGAAACCTACCTCTGCCTTGACTAAGGATGCTTTTTCCCAAGTCTTCTTTCTCATTTGTTTCTGTTATTGCAGCTAAATGTGGGTGGGAGTTTTCTCCTGGGTGATGTTCCCAGCAGGTATTAACCTCTTGTGGGGTTTTGTTCTTCAGTGGCTCACTGGCTGTCTGGCTTTCAGCCGTAGGGATGCCCATAAGGTCTCTTTCCTGATGGTGCTCCAAAATCCTGCAGGGCCATCATCACTCTCCCTTCTCCCAGGCAGCCTGTGAATGGCTGTAGGCAAGATGACAGCCAGAGCCAGGCCTGCAAAGGGATTTGAAATGGAGACATTTCAAACACTGAGGTAGGAGCTGAAGAACAGGTTTCATTAAAGTCGTAACTGGAGCTACTGTGACTGACGTGTCAGCAGCAGCTGTAAAGAGACCTGAAGGAGCTCTGGAATGACACCTGTGAATGGGTGTTCCTGAGACCCCTGCTGACAGTTCAAGGTAGGGAAATCCCTGATGGCTACATTTGGAAATAACCTGTGTGCTTGGAGCCCTGCTGCAAAAGCTACTGAGGCCAGACTCTCCTCCTCAGCACTGTGCTTGCCCAGAGGAAGCCCAGGGAAAGCCCGCCCAGGATTCTTAAAGCTGCTGTAACCCAGAATGAGACAAATGGAGGGAAAAATGTTCTAAACAGTGGTTTAGGCAGCTGATTGTTTTTGGTTTCTTAGCAACTATGGGAAAAGAAGCTGCTTGAGATTTGAGCTGTCTGGTCAAATCCAGCAGGCATCCCTCTGTGGAGCACAGCCCTCCTCCTCTCTGCTCATCTGCACAGGGAAACCACAGCTGAAACCCTTCCAGAACAGGGAGATGGCAAACAAGCCCACCACAACAGATGAACAAGCTTGTCCCCTTGCCCTTCTCTCCACTGAGGGTCAAGGGGACAAGCTGGCCATCAGAATCCTCATGTGTGGTTCCTCCAGAAGTGGGACGGTTGTTTGAGATTAGACTGTTTTTCATTTTAAAGAGCATGGAAAAGGTGAGGAAATCTTGCACCAACAGCTGCAGTCAGTGACGTTCCCAAGTTGCACCCAAAACAGGAACTGCAGGAGAGAAGTCAGGCTCTTCTGTGCCTCAGGGTCAGGCTGGAGGGGAGCAGGAGGACACTCCTGGGGCTCCAGCCATCAGCCACTCCAACCCTGCAAACTAAAAATGAGCCTGACAGCTTGGTGCAGGGGGAGCTCAGTGTCCTCACCTCCTCTCCTGGCAGTGCAGGTGGCTCAGTTACAGCATCCTTCACAGGTTGTTTCGAGAACACTGCTACTGAGTGCATGAAAAGCTGGTCATGGCTGTTTTCCCTGTGATCAGCAGTGTCAGTCTCTTGCAAGTCCCTTGAGCAAATCCACAGAGAGAAAGGGCTGATTTTTGCCAAACAATTTCAGATCTCTGTGAGCATTTGTGCTGGAGCTTTCAGCACTGGTGCACTGGAGGTTTCAGCACTGGTGCAGGGTTTGTGTGGGTCTCTGTTTCAGTTTTCAGGGACAGTGTTTAAATAATTTAAATTCAAAATTCTTGCCTGTTACTGACATACTGGCTGTGCTTATTGCTAATAGCTTATTTCCATCCAGACTAATGCCATCTCATTCATTCAGATATAAGTATGAGGATGCTGACCTGTAGTTAATCCTACACATCCCTGACTGTTAATTTAATGACTATTAAATATTAATGGGAGCAGAGAACGGAAGTCAGATCACCTTTCCAACAGCTTAGTGCCCCTGTCACCATGCTACAATGTCATCCTTGATCTCACTTTTTTTATTCCCTTTCTCTCAGTTTCATTTACAGGACAAAGACAGATGCATTTTATAGAACATTTTGCAGTCAAGCAGCTATTGGAAGGATTAGAGCTGCACCAGGATCTCCCCATTCCTAGGTGGATGTTCAAACTTGACAGCTGTTGGATAAAAAAGGGGATGGTTTTTATGTCCGGAGCATGGGAAAGGACCCTGCACCCCAGCTCAGAGGTTATGCTAGAGAAGGGGAGAACTCACACAAACACAGACACCCGTCACCCAGATCGCCCTCCTGGTGCTGTGCAAAACATTGTTCATTGCTCAAGGAGAGATGTGAAGGGTGCCTGGTGCTTACAGTCCTCCAGGGCAGGGGAGCACCAGTCATGGATCTACCAGGGTTTATCTGTGCATGGTTCATGACACAAAGTACAGCCTAGTACCGAGGGAGGCTCTGGTGCAAACCTTTGACACCGCAGTGCCGTGTGCCCTGCTGTGTTCCCAGCCTGGTGGTGGGAAGACTCTCCTGGCTAGTCTGGAGTACAGGAGTGAATCCTTGCTTCTAGAGGAGAGAGTTGAACATCACTTTTCAATTCTGGTTGAGTATTATCATGTCTTTATTCTCACAGAAAGCATCATCACTTTTGGTCATGCTTCAACAGAAGAAAGCCACGTGCCCCACATGACCATCCAGAGAACATTTCATTAACAAGCCTCTGAAGTTTTCAGAGAGCGGGGGACAGCTGTGGTGGTGTAGAGATCTCTTTCTCTACGTCTTCCCATGCCTTTTTTCTCATGGTCTTTTCTTTTGCATCAGGCAGTTGTGATTGCATCCTTACAACAGCTGTGTCTAACTCTGGAGGTATTTGTCTGTGCTTATGATTATATGAGATCTATGATTATATTTTTCTGATTATAAAGCTAATGGGATAAAGCAGAAATCAATCAAAGTAGCAGGGTTTGAAGTGCATTAATACTCAATACTACCTTTTACTATTGTAATTATGATTTATTTACCAGTTAAATTAATATCTGGTTTACTTATCTCTATGAGAGACATTTGTCAAGAGTATCTTTCTGACTATAGTGTTTTATTTTTACAGAAAAATGCAGGCATTTAGTGAAATGGAAATTACTTCCTTATTATTTAAAATTAATTCAGCCTGTCAAAATGAGCTCATTGCCATGCACAGTGTTTCCTTTTTAATTCAGTCTCAGCCTTTCTAGAAATTGAAATTCTATGCTGAGATGATGTACATAGCAGGCTTTTTATACATATTAAGACCTATATATTAGGAGGATTAAGGCCACATATACATTTTAGAATAGGGTACATAATTATGAAACAAATTTTGCAGCAGGGATAAAAGAATGTCAGTTTTCCATTGGTCTTGTAAACTGCTTTGCTAGCTGGGAATGAAGCTGCAAAAATGCCTGATGGGAATAAAAGGGACTCTCTTGCCTGCTCCTTCAGGATTCTAAATTTTGCTAAATCAGGACAAAAGTAGAGAAAATATTTGCATATAAATAATTGGAATGCCAGTGCTCCCTCCTTTTCTCTTTTTAGAATAAAAGAGACTGGAAAGCAGAAAGAGACAGAGGAGATTGAAACTTGTGATGGGTATAGGAAGAGAAAACCTTAATAAATGGGAGAAAATTGCCTGTCACCTGCAAAGGGAGCAATGAAAATAAGGGGGGAAGGGAGACGAGTTTCTGACAGCAGCATCCCACAGGAGTTTCTTCAGGACCAGGAATCAATTAGGAAAGGGAGAGAGAGAAGAAAAGGTAGCTTTAAAAGATCTTCATGCTTCCCACTCTGTCCTCTGAGCCACTCTCAGTTCCTACTGCATTCCCTCCTCATGGTAGCTGAACATGCCTGTGACAGAGGTTCAGTCCTCTGGAGACAGCCCAGTGTGTGAGGAAACATCCCAGTGATTCACCTGCCCCAGCCTGGTGTCCTGGTCACAATCCCTGAAAAGAGGACAGCAAGAAATGAAGAGTTTAGAATGGCAGGAGGGATCAAGGAAAACCCTTCCTTGGGAAGGCACCTGAAAAGATTGCCATTCCCACAGTAAGAAGATGACCGTGGAAATTATTTTTCCCTTCACTAACTGAATCAAAAAAGTAGTTATATAATTTCAATCAGTTTGGGCATACCATAGACAACACATTGTCACTTCTGTCTCTAGGAGGGAGGATGTGGGGAGCAGTACACATGGCAGAGTTACTTCAGTCCTTGGGGAGGTCACGGAGCAAATAATCCTCAAAATCATTTCCAAACTCAGAGGACAAGAAGCTGACTAGAAGTTGTCAGCATGGATTTACAAAGGGAAGATCATACCTGAGAAAACCTGAAAACCTTGTACAGCAACGTGACTGCCTCAGTGGTCAAGGGGAAAGCAATGGACATTGCTCATCTTGCCTTTAGCAGGGATTTTAAGTGTTTGTCATAACTTCACAGGCAAACTGATGAAGTGCATGCTAAATAACTAGACAGTGAGATGAACTGAAAACTGGCTGAATTGCCAGGCTTAAAGAGCTGTGATCAGTGGCAAAAAGTCCAGCTGGATGATGCAGCAGATAAACTGGGAGAAGTGTTGATGTACCAGAGGATTATGCTGCTATCCAGAGGGATCTCAGTAGAGTGGAGAAATAGGTGGACAGGAACCTCATGAAGCTGGGAAACCCCAAGGCCTGCACCTGAAGAGGAACAAGCTCAGTTTATGCTGGGGGTGCCTCCCAGCTGGAAAGCAGCTTGATAGGAAAGGACTTGGGGTCCTAGAGGACACCAAGCTGACCATGAGCTAATGACGTGCCCTCGGGACAAAGCAGGTTCACAGGATCCTCCACTCAGCACTGGTGATCCCTGCACTGCTGTGCCCTGTGTTGGGCTCCTCAGTGCAAGAGAGGACACTCTGTAGAGAGTCCAGGGAAGAGCCAACAGAATGATGAAAGGACTGGACCAACTCTCCTGTGAGAAAAGGATTAAAGTGCTGGTGTTGCTCAGCCTGAAGCAGAGAAGGCTCAATAGGGACCTTGTAAATGTGTATAAATACCTGATGGGGGCCCAGTAAAGAAGACAGAATCAGACACTACTTGGTGGTGCCTGGGCACTGCATAAGACACCACAGACACAAATTGACATGCAGAAAATTGCATTTAAACTTCAGAAAAAGCTTTTTTACAGTGAGTATGGTCAAACACTGGAGCAGACTGCCAGACAGTTGGTGGAGTCTCCATCCCTGGAGACACGGAAAACCTGACTGGACGTGGCCCTGAGTGGCCTGCTGTGGCTGACCCTCTGAGCAGTGGGGTAGGACCAGGTACCCCAGAGATCCCTGCCAACCTCCGCAGTTTTCTGAGTCTGTGATACCAAGACAAGAAAACTGCCGGCAACTGGCAGATAGAAAATATGAATTTTGGTTTAGTGATTTGCAGTAAAAGGTCAGTAAGAAGCAAGGGGTTGGGCTTGCCAGATATATGCAGTGGTAAGCAGGGATGCAGACAGGTCCTTCCACAGGACCACCGCTGTGGCGAGGGAGGTGTTGCAGCACACCCCACACATGGCTAAACCACAAATCAAACCTAGCGGCAGGAACAGCCAGCTTCAAACTCAAGTCTTGGGACCACCCGTCCCAAAACCACTTCCCTTGGCAGTGGGCACCAGTGCTTGCACATTCAACACAATTCTTGTGAAGTACAGCTGAAGGAGCTGGGGGTGAGTAGCCTGAGAAGAGGAGGCTCAGAGGGGACCTTATCACTCTTTACAACTGCCTGAAAGAAGGTTGTGGTGAGCAAGTAACTAGTGACTGGACAAGAGGAAATGTCCTCGAGTTGCACCAGAGGAGGTTTAATTGGATATTAGGAAAAATTTATTCATTGAAAGAATGGTCAGGAATTGGAACAGGCTGCCCAGGAAAGTGGTAGGAGCATCATCTCTGAAAGTGTTCTAGTGGACATGGCACTTAGGGACATGGTTTAGTGGTGAACAAGGTGATGATGGGTTAAAGGTTGGAATCGAGGACCTTAGAGGTCTTTCCCAACCTTAACAATTCTATGATTCTGTGATTCCCTATCCTTGGAATCTAAAACCTCAACAACTGCAGATGTGCTTTAACTTGTGCTACTTTGGTGGATGTTTCTGGTGAAACAGGCACCTGGAAATGCTTAAGTGCCAAACCTGTAGGGATAAGATACCATGAGAAGAAATCAGAGACTTGTTTTCTTCTGCGTTCAGAGCCTTCTTTGTGCCACCTGCTGTGGCAATCCCCAGCAGCACATCCAAGGCGGGAAGCACACCTGGGCTCTTATCTCCCTCTCTGTGTTTTGTTTCAAGTGTTTGCAATTAGCTAAGGATCCTGCCACCAAACTGTTTTGGGACAGCAAGGTGTTGGTTTTTGCAGATTTAATACAAATTCCTGTGAATCATCAGGAGTATTTTATAAATAAGATTTCTGAGGTTAAACAGACTGTGTTTCAATTTAAAGTATTTAATCTGTGCATTGCAAAACAATACAGGAAAAAACCCCCACATTTCTCAGATAAACTAGGAGATTTTAATTTTTTTAAATCTTCAAAATACTGTTTAATGAAGAAACTTAAACCCAAGAAGTTTTTTTTTATTTTGAACATTTAATAACCTTTTTTGACATACTCAAATTTTACAGTTTTGAATTATATTACAAGTAGTAGTAATTAATTTTTTTAGTAATGCCACATATTTTGAAGTTACCAGAACTGCTGTGAGTGAGTGGGAAACCACAGATACCGCAGTCCCCTCTAGTGGAGAAAATCAGACCATGCCGATTTTGCAGGACCTGCTGCATTAGCAATGCCTGGATATAAAAGCTTTGCTTTCCCCCAAAATATCCTGAGGACTCCAAGTCGATTTTTTCTTTTTATGGTTTGTTATTTATTTATGGCAAGTTATTTTTGTTTTGAAGGAGAGAGGGGCATGTGAGGCTCAGGTTCAGCTCCTACTTGTGAACATTAGCAGAGCAGTAATTCCCTACATGCCCTACAAATCCTCCTGCCAAAAACCAGCAAGTTTTGCTTGAAGTACCTTATTTCCACAAAACATTTTGGAAGCTAATTTTTTTAATCCAAAGGAAGCTAGGTGATTCATGATGGACAAGTTCACCAGAGATCACCATCCATCTCCTGGCTCAACAGCTCATCTAAACCTATTTCAAAATCCTTATGCACTGGCATTTTCTGATTCAAAATTGTGCCCTTGTAGAATTCATCTGTTCTGTGAGCAAGAAGCAGTGATGTTCACATTTTAGGAAGCCATTAACATCAATATAATAAAGAATTCCCCCTCCCCAAAAACCATGTCTGCCCATTTGTTACACTTCTGTAATGCTGCAGCTCTAAGGGAGAACTATGTCTACCACCCTACATCTTTTATTTTTCTCTTACATAATTGTGGTCATGTTTTTAGTTAAGTTAAACAGGATGTTGCACTGAGCTCCTAAGCAGCTTCCTGAATTTTGTGATCTATCCCATCAATCGACTGAAATCAGAGCACTGACTGCTGGTACCACGTGCACTGAGTGCAAGTCACAGATATTTGCATGAACCAATTTATCTTTAAAAAATATTTTTTCTTGACTGAAGAATAAATTGCCTTTACCCTAGTGTGCTAGGTAATGAATTGCATTTGAAATGTGTTTATTTTTAGCAAACAAATGCTAATGGCAGCTTGCTGTTAAAAATAGACAGTACAGTTGGCACAGAAATAAGGGCTGGGGATTCGTTCTTCCCTAATCAGTGGAAATGCCCTCTGTGTAAGTCACCTGGGGAGAAAACATGATGTTCCTAAGGAATGTAGTCCCTCCAACTGGAGAGATAGTGAACAGCAAGTCACTGCTGTCACCTGAACCCTGCCTTATAAATTGCCCCCGTAGAGCATCCTCACGGGTCTTTTGTACCTCCTGTGGGGCAGAGGGTGTGAAATGGAGATGGTTCATTTTTCTTTTCCTCTCTCCCTGTCGGATGCCAGTGGGTGTAATGCAGGGGTTTTGTGTGCCTCTGGCTCTGCCGGGCTGCAGGCAGTAGGGTTATTTTGGTGGGGGGAGCGCTGTGGGACCCTCAGCATTACCAGGTCCTGCTCCCCTCTCAGCAGCTGCTCTCCTGGTCAAGGGACTTTATCTTGGCCAGGGTTTTCCTAATGTCTGTGAAATTTCCCTGGCTGCACTCTAAGTCCATTACTTGTCACATTCCCATGATTTATTCCCTTCATTTTTGCAGCAGCTTTTTTTCATAGTTAAGAGTGCTATGTCCAGTAAGTCTCCTTTCCTCTAAATTACACAGATCAATTGCCCATGTTTTCTCTTACATTAAGAATTACAAGGCTTTTAACATTCTTGTTGTTCCGCTCTTGTATTTACCAAGTAGGTCCCTTCTCCCTTACAGTCCAGTGCCAAAAATCCAACCATGCAGCTGAGCTCTTGCTGAGCAGCCTGGTAGACTCACTTTGCACATCTTGCAGATAGATTGTTCTGCTAGTTCAAAACGGTGGGACATTTGTTTATTTTGCACAACAGAAGGGCCTCATGGACTCATGTGGTCAGTTGGTCCCTAACTTTTATCTTGTACAATCCTTTCTTCTGCCCATGCACGTATTGCTATTGAATTGTGCCCTATTTATCAGACCATTTCTCCAATTCATTATAAATGTTGAATACTGTTTCTGTCCTACAACACACTTGGAGCCCCTCCTGCATTTCTGTGACCGACAAATGGTGGAGAATATCCTCTATTCCATTGGAGATCCTTTATTCCACTATCTAAGTGATTAATGAAAGTATTTTAACAACGTCAGACCCCATGAAACTCTAATAAATGCAATCCTTCAGCTGGGCAGTGAACCTCCAACAAGTTTTGCATTTATTTTCATAGGATCTTATCTAAATAAGGTTTCCTAAATGCTATGAGAATGATTTTCAGATGTTTCAGATTCATGGTTCAACTCTAGAAGTCTGGCTTATAGAAGTGGAAAACAGATAACCTCCCAAGCACACAGGTAGCTACATCAAATAGTGTTCATCAAAGGATTGTTCTATACTTTCAATAGACTCGTCTTCATTTCATCCAACACCAGTGGGGCTGCTGTGATACAAGGGCTGGTCTTCTCACCTCACTTTAATTTCTGAGTGAAATATTAAAGTGCCAGTTCTGGCAATTTGGTTACCAGAGAGACCTACTCACGAGGGCTGGCTGCACCATCCAAACATCCAAAGTGTGGCAACTCAGCTCCCAGGCACGAGAGTTATGGAGGGTGGGGATCTCCCCCTCAACAGCAGCAGAGACCACATCAGAGTTCAGGACCTCCTGCTCTCAGGGCTGAATATCTGCCTGCCTCCAACACGTCCTTGCACTGGGGCTCCTCCGGCCCCAGATAACTGGGCACTGAAAGTCCACTGTTAGACAGGGATCTCACCACATCAGAAAGGGCTCCTTTTAGGAGAGGTGATATTAACTTTTCTGTGGGAAGTTTTTGATCACAGACACGGAAGCGTTTTAGACGTGAGGAGGTGACACAGTTCTGCTCGAGTCAGGACATGGGCAGCTGCCACCACTTCACTGCTGAAGCACAAAACTTGTACAAGATATAACCCCTGCTCAAGCGATTACAAATCTAATTTTGAACATTATTTTCCAGATTTTTCTTGAAAGGTAGACTCAAGTAGGGCAGCATCCCCTTCTTCCTGCCAAAAGGTCTTACATACAGAGCTCTAGCCAAAAAATGTAGCCTTCATTTGGCAGAAAGGACCCAGTTTTCATGGAGGACCAGACAAGACAGCCCAGTCTGAGTTGCTGCTAGTTGAAAATTACCTAAAAAGACAAAAAATTATAAGCTTAACCAGGGAAATGCCAAAATCCTGAAAAAAAATCTAGTTAATATTATTTATTTCATACATGATCAGAGAAGGTTCTTATCTTGGGGAAAAAAAGAATCCCAATGGGAAGTCCTTGATTGATCCTCAGTGCTTCTCATTATAATATGATATTTGGAGATGATTTGGTTCTACTGAGTCAAACTAGAACCAGAAAGATACAAAAGTGTTTCCAGCAGATGTAGATTTTAATAGAAAACATGGCTGGGAGTCCAGATCAAAAACACCAGTTAAAAAAAAGTAGAACCAATTCCTTACAATATAGGCTTTAGTGTTTCCTGGGACCAAACCCATTACTTCTTAATTCTAGACTACAGCCTAAACTGGAATTATAACAATTAAAATCAGGAATACAAAGTAAAGAAGATATACCCATAGTGGCATGTGTTTCATTAGCAGGTAACACAAAGAATCAATATTTTATGACCTGTCACATACTTGAGTCATGTGTCATGTTTTATCCTTAGATGTTGAAGTTGTTTGACAGCTCTAAAGTAGAAGGAAGCAAAACAGAAAAGAAGTTTTTTGCTGGTGTCACACTGTCAGACAAATTTAACAGGTAATAGTCTACAACAAGCAATTAAAACACATTGGTGTCTTATTACAGAACAAATTCTGCTCTGTGGGGCCTGAGGGAAATGCATCTCATAAAATTTTCTATTTTTATGTAAGAAGACAGCACAAACTACACTTTCTCTGCATTAAAAAAAACTAAAAAGAAGCAGAAATGCTGCTATTTCGCAATGCGCAGATGAATACTGATTTGGGGATCTTACATAACAGGGAAGCAGAAAGATCCACCTGCAAAACCTCAACACTTCTCTTCTGCTAGGGTCCAGCTACTGAGTCCCCAGATACCAGTCAGTGTAACCACAGATCTATAAGGGAATGTACCCGTATGGGGGATACAGTCTTTCTGTTGTCCGGATAAAAAGCACAGCAAAGGAAGGAGATTAGATCATGTGAAGAGGAGGAAGGGATGAAGGTGAAATGCCTGCGGAGTTACCTACAGGTTTAGAAGTGTCACAACTGTTCATGATTTCTGTTTTCCAAGTTCCAATTCCGAATCCCATGCTGTACTTGAATCTCAGCTTTCCGCAAAAAAAAAGACAGCAATCAAAAACAAAGAGAACCCGCCCCCACCCTGTTCCTCATAATTGCAAGGAAAACCACTAGCTCTCAGAAAATAAGAAAGAAATCAGGCTTTTCAGAAGCTCGTGTTTGTACATCTCCCTGGTTTTTGAAGGTTTGTGGTTCATTAAGTCTTTCTGGAAAACAAGGACTTTATTTCATGAGCAGCACTAACAGGATGGGTCTTCTCTCTCGTCTAGTGTGGAACAAAAAAGGAGACATTTTCATTTTTATTTGTTTCTGTAGGTAGTCTAAAAGTGCCAGAGTCCAAAGTAGCCAAGACCTTGTTTATCAGAGCATTTTCTTTCACTTTCCACATCCCCCTAGAAAAGCTCCTTTCATATTTAAAAAAAAAGAAGCATCCAAGAAAACTTCAGTCTCAACAAATCGGTATTTTGCACTGAAAATTCCTTAATATAAAGTTCCTATGGGCAACAACAGAAAAGTCCAGGAGAATGAAGAAATCTGAATTATAGCTTTTTTTTTTCCTGTCTCCAAGCAACTGATAATATGAAACTTTGCTAGCAATAGGGTTTGAGGGTCACCTCAGAGAAGAAAGAGGATGGACACAGAAGGATGTAAGGGCTGCAGGAATGACCACCAAGCTCATCTCAGTGACCCATCACTTTGGGAACACCATGAAACAACCACATTTACTAATTACAACCACAGCTGATGCTTTTCATGGTGCTGCCCCTGTGGGGTGAGGCACTGCACACCGCAGATGCTCGATCCATGGCACCAGGTGCTCCCAGAGACACCCCAAGATGGGCACTGGGACTCTTGTCCCTGGTCTGTGCAATAGAGGCTCAACTGCCTCAACGGACCCATAGGGGGAAAAAAAGGAGGTTATTCTTTTTCCTTGAGATTCTGTTTCTTTTTAAATTTGCCAAGACTGGCGCAGCAGCCTGGCTCGCCCCGGCTGCAGGGACTTCGCCGCCGGCAATGCCCGGCCCGCGGCCTCAGAAACCCAGGCAGCCTCTGCTCTCCCCCAGGGCTGGGCGATCTGAGAGGATGTGACCGCTAGAAAAGGACTCCAAATTAGGAGATGTTTCAGTGTCTGAGGCAATGAAATATTTAATCTCTGCTCTCTCTGGGACATGCATCATCACGGAGTTACTGATGTGGTGCTGGCTGACAGCCGCGGCTGACAGGGACGATGACAGCCGACACACACTAACCCAGCCGTGCAGCACCAGCTATCACTCCAGAGCACAAATCCGTCATTGTCATTTAAGCACCGAGGAGGTGTCTCGGCGCCGGATACCAAACACGGGCGGGACCTGCACGGAAAAGTCCACGCTGCCAGGGCCTCCTGGAGGCGAGGGGCCCTCAGCAGGACCCTCGGCCCTGGCAGCCCCAGCATGGGCAGCAGCAGTGGCACTGGTCCCTCAGCAGCCTGGCATCAAGGGTACATGCAGGGTCTCCTGTGTCCCCACCACTGACCTGGCCGTACCCTGATGGACCAAAATGAGAGGGAATGATGGACAAAAAGTACTTGTTTAGGGGGTGGGAGGGTGGAAGCCTTTATTGGAGCTTTGCTAGAGCTGCACAGCAGGATGGTGCATTAACTGCCCCCACTAAAGGCTGCAGGTGGAGTGAAAGGCTCCTCAGGGAGCACTGCTGCAGATGTAGCTGTGAGGAGACAACTGGACCTGACTTGTTTCCCCTTTGTCAAAGCTGCCCTGCTTTTTACAGATGAGCCTCACTTCTGAGCAAATCTGTATCAGTGTCTTCTTTATTTAATGGGTTGTTCTGAATTATTGCTATCTCTGAGAAGCTTGTGACTGAGCTTTGAGGAATCCTGGTGAACCCAGGGTTTGGTTTAAGATGGTGGGCTGGAGTTTTTCCCCTCCCTGATAGTGTTTTCTACTGGACTGGTTGCTGCTCGAGACCACCCTGCTGTCTCCTGCTGTTACAATGGCACCCTTACATCGGAAGGTGGATTTTACACAAGAATTGTCTTATGGTCATCAGTGGGAACAGCCTAACAACAGGAAAATTGTCCATGTGCCTGTGTGAATCAGGTGTAGGGAGGAAGGGGGAAAGAAGCCACTAAGGATTCTAAGACCTGGAGCCAATCTTATGCTGTGTGGAGTGTGATCCTTCCAGAAGAGGGAAAAAGGTGGACTATTTATAGCACCACATGGATGCCTGCCTAAGACTACAGGGCTTGATGGATACACTGAGATGTCACCTTCCTGTTCTGACCCAGAGGAGAAGCAGCACAACCAGGACATTGTACCACACATGTTATGCAGGGCTACTGCAAACCAGCCTGCTTTTCTGCATGCTATTCAGCTGGCAATTTCCCAACACAGCCCTCCCCTTCCTTCTCTGAGACGGTTTTTTTTTCTCTGCACTGCTAATTGCAGTTTGCCTTCAGTGCTGAAAGCTCTTCAGGGAAGGAATCTCTTCTTTTTTCTTTTACAAGAGTACACTCAACCTCTACAGCAACTCAGGAAAATGTTTACGGGAATAATATAAATTAATAGCAATAATAAATCCTTACACATTGTCCAAAGCCTGCATAAACTGGGTTTGGAGCAAGAAAGGGAAGATGACAGAAACAATGTCTTCAGGACCATGAGCATTCAACACTCTCCCTCTGCACATCAGACAGGTTTTCATGACAGGTGGTGTTCACCAAAAAGCTCACCCTTTCCCCAGACCCTGGCTTTGACAACTCCCAAATCCAGTCTCTCTTCTAGCTGAGTATCATCTAGCCCCATGGAGACATTTTCAGTAGTTTAACATGTAATTTCATACCTTTGGAAACGATTGTGAGCCTTATGTACAGTTCCAAATGCTTCCTATTTGCCTAGAGAGTATACAGCCAGTTAATTAACATTCCTGTGCTCAGGTAAGCTAATCGTTAAGCTGCAGTTTTGAAATCTCAGACCAAAGCTGCTCCAGATCGTTATCTTTCTGTTGCCCATAAACATGTAGCTTGGCATCTGTATCTTTCTCAAAGGCAGAAGTGGGATCAATATTTGCAGCTCATTAGCAGGTTTTGGTTGAGAATCAACATTACAGCAGCCGACCAGCCAGAGAGGAGAGTGTGCTCAGGGTGAAGGACACACAGCCTTGCCCTGGTGAGCCTCTGCCCCAGAGATGCTCTGGACAAAGTCCTGCAGCTGCAGGACCCTTCCCCTCCATGTGGAGTCCCAGCAGCAAGAGCCCCGCTCCCAGTCCCAGCCCAACTCATTCATCAAATTTTCTCTTCCCACCAGCGCAAGTACACACAAAGAGAAGGCTTGAAAAACTTCTGGAAATCCTTGGATGTGCCTTTGCACAGCATGGAAGCAGGTGGGATTCATGCCGTGCGCTCAGGTCACACAGCTTTGGCACTGGGCAAAGAATAGGGAAATCCATTTCACACACAAAAAAGAGAGTTGAAAAGTTTTTATTATTCTGCAGCATTTAAGGTTCATCAGCACTGATGTTTTCTGTGACATTTAAACTTCTTGCATTGTTTTAGTTATTATGTTATAATAAAAAAGTCAGCACTTTTTTTCAGGAAATTTCATTCACAGGAATATCATATTAACATGTTGGAATGGCCAACGAACTGTCACAGCCCTCTTCCTTCCTGTCAGGAGGAAACACTCACTATATGAATTGGGAAATCATCTGGAGACATCCAGTCTGTTGAAAAAGAGCAGAGCTCCGTTTCTGTCACACCACTAAAATAAGTCCCATCGTAGCAGCTTCCTCACACAGAGATCCTGGCTGGCACCTCCAAGAATCTGCTTCACTATCTTGGCTTTCTCCCAGCTCCAAACTCCTACTCTCTCTCTGCTCACAGAAAAGCCTGAGCACACACTGAAGTGGGTGAGTGGCTCTTCCAGGCTGGGGCTCACTCTCAGCCCCCACAGTCCCCGCTGGCCCTGGGCTCTTCCTTCCTTCTGCCCTGATGGCCCAGTCCAGACAAGGAGAGCTTTGTATCAAAGGCAGCAAGATTTGTTTTCCCAAACCAAAAGTGTGCCAACATCAGTGTCTAACATTGCCTAGCACAGGAAAACTCTGGGAAGATGTAATGCTAATAAAGCTAGATATAAACAGTCATTAACAAAATAAAAACCCGTAAGATTGTACAATGTTAATCCAAACACTTTCTGGCCAATCTGCCCAGGACCTTATCAGGGTACCTCACGGACGTGGCTGGATCCTCAGAGGAGCTCTCAGCAAACACATCAATGTTTGTAACAGGTTTTAAATACAGATGATGCAGAGCTTTCCGAGCAGTCTGATCACGCAGTTTGAAGGCTGGAGAAACAAACAAAAATACCTACAGAGCCTCTGGATTCCAGGGGAGAAACTGAAAAAGAGCTACACCAAAAGGGCAGAATATAAAGAAAGTGAAATATTTTCTCATTAAACCATTAAAGAACAGGAAGAGTTTAGGAATAACTGTTCAGGGACTCCTGTTTAGGGACAGCAATTTATTTGACCATCTGGGCAAAGAAAGACTGCAGCAAACCACATGGAGGAAATAAAAATAGATGAACAACAAGTGACTGATTTTGCTAGACTCTAGGCTAAAACTCTGCAGAGCAGGAAGCTACTTCATGTGAAAGACATTATTGATGAAGGCATTTCAGCCTCTTGCCAGTCCTTCCAAAAACATACTAGATCTCCCATGCCAGCAAACCTGTCTTGAGATGTGACTCCCATACCAAACTTGACAGAAATACCACCAAGTACAAAAGACAAATTGATAAGCCTTCTGGAAAGGGACCACCAGAGGAAGGAGCATCTCTGTGATGTTCCACAGTAAAAGAAAACTCTTTAGGAGAAAGAATAGGAGGCTTTTTGCTGTGTTTGCTCATTATGATAAAAATCTTCCTTTTCTTGACAGGCACAGAGCAAATATTGAAATGGAGGGAAATGCTGCCCACTGTTCAGCAGGATCTGATCTCTGCATCTCAGCGTTTCACTTCCCACCTCGGGCAGACACACAGCCTCCTCCCTTGTCCAGGGCACACTCGCTGTGTGTGACAGTAGCAGAGGGACAGTCGTGCCAGCTCTGAAAGTACAGCCATGAGCCCTGAGCTGCCCAGCTGAGGGACCCAAAAACTGTTGGTAGCGAGGCATGCTAGTGCAGCCATCACCCAAAGGAGTCCTGTTTCCACCAGCCCAGACTGGTGCTGGCAGATGACAGAGATGACAGCTACAACTTGATCCATCCTTGGATAGGTCTCTCTTCCCTCTGCCTGCCACTCTCCTCCTGTCTTTCTCGCCAGTAAAGATGCATATGTTGTATTTTTGAAGCTGCATTCAAACCAGAGGAAAGCCACCCGAGCCAGGGATTAGGAAGGGTGACAGGGAAGCTTGAAGCCTGCCCATATTCAGGGTTTTGGAGCCTGTCACTGCCACACAGTTATATTTAGGAGTAGTTAAAGGAGGTTCTTTCAGAAATAAGAAAACTGTCAGGCTCTAAAGAGGTGCTTTCTTTAAGTTGCTCTAAGCCCATTTTGCAGGATTTGCAGTCAAAATTCACCTGCTCCTCCAGGCACAGTCTCATTGACAAGAGACCTGAGCTGACTGCTATGTGTACCTTGGCTCATGTCTTCCCATTAGGATAACCTGCTCCTTGCAGCCCTACCCAGTCAGTCCTTAAGCTGTTTAGCTGATCTTACTGAGCCTTCCTGAACTGGGCTTGAAATCTTAGACCCAGCTTCTGCAAAGTCATTTGCTCCCCTGGGAAGCAGTCCTGGCGCACAACTGCACACCCTAAGAGCACTGAAAATACCCATCCTCAAGCTGTGCTTAGACAAGATCCCTGATAACCTGTTATCAACAACTAATTCAAAACTGCCTAATAATTTGACATTTCAGGCTGAAAATCTTCCATGCATGGGCAGTAGCTTCTCTCTTCCTGTGTCCATGCATGCAGTTAATCACTTTGTGCAGGATAGTTATAACTCCAGGATTCATACATCTCGCTGTGCATCTCAGACTTAGGCCTCCCATCTCATCCAGGTCTGCAGTCCCACAGGACACAACAACACTCATCCATTCCAGGAACCATCCCAAGATTAAATGAGTCACCCCAGGAGGTCCCTGTCACTCTCCAAGGACTTCCTAGAGCCTCACACCCAATGTTTGGCTTTGAGAGAGCTGATGTTACGTAAGATGTATCTCCAAGCCTAACCTCCATCGTCTTTCTCCTTCCAAAAAATCTCCTCAGCTTTCTCAAAATTTCCATCTGGAAGAAAAGGGGAACTTGAAGAAGTCAAGACCACAAATGGGTAGGCTGCCCTGACCCACCCAAGGCTACATGTCTCCTTTCATACCTTGGCACAAGGTGGTCAAACTTCAATGCTCAATGCTTTTTTTTTTTGTTAAATCAATTTGTGTTGACAACCACACTTATTTCTGGAGACTTTTGCTTACTGCCATAACAGCTTCAAAAACTTTCCATCTGGAGAAATCAACAATGCAGAAAATAATGTTTCCCTGTCATATCACTCTTCCTCTTCTCTGTAAGGGTGGTGAGGCACTGGAACAGTTGAACACAGAAGCTGTGGATGCCCCATCCCTGGAAGTGTTCAAGGGCAGGTTGGAAGGGGCTTTGAGCAGCCTGGTCTAGTGGAAGGTGTCACTGTCCATGGCAGGGGTGTTGGAAGGAGATGACCTTGAAAGTTCCTTTTTCCATGTTTGAGTCATCACACACAACAGAAAAAGGGGGAAAACAATGTAAGATTAAATTGGATTTTAAAACTACAAGAATTGGCCAAAGTATTTCAGGGAGGGCAGGACAGCTGCTGAGTGCATTAAGTGTTCAAGGAGTGTAGCTTTAGGTCTGACAGTGTGCTGGGCTTTTTCTTGTGAATGACAACATGTAAGTTGACAGCAAAATTCTGTCCAGCTCTGTTGTACACAGATGCTGGAAACCTGGCAAAATTGACGTGACTGGATCCTTCAACATTTTTCTGTTTCTTCTTGGAAAAGGATGTCTAATAAAAACAGCATTCTGTCTGTTCAGACCATCATCGCCCCTGTGGCCCTGAAACCATCTGTCATGGGTGGAAGCAATTTCACTTGTAAGTGAGAAGAAACAATATACAAGAGAGAAGCAACAATATACTTTATTGATATAAAACAGTGATTTAACAAAGTTCAATGGTAAATGCAACAGTGGTTTAACAAGATTCAGTGGCAAGATGCACTTGATTATTTACTGCATAGAGGACAAGGTCGGACAAACTGCCAGAGAGACTCTCTCATTGAGTCTTGAGGTTTAGAAAGAATCCCATTGCATTCTAAACCCTTCTTCAGAGAGGAGGGGAGGTGTGGCTGGATCCAGTCCTAGTCCCAGACTTGGGCAATGGTTTATGTCTGAAAGATTATACATGCACAATCAATCCTTTGTATCACTTAGCTAAGATTTCAAAGTTTAGCATGCTATTAATCACTTACCGAGGTTTTGTTGCAGCAAGGAATCTCTCAGCCTTGAGGAGTCACCTTGAGAGGTGGCCCTACTCGAGGGGACATCCTGGCATGCAGCCCACCACTCCAGGCAGCCCTTGGCTACCATGCTGCCACCCCACCCCCAAGTCCAGAGAAAGCTGGGAGCAGCCTTCAGAGCCCCACTGGTGGTTATGGCTGAAGAGGCAGAGGGGAGCACACCACCACACCACACTCTGACCCTAGAAATGTGCTTGTGCAGCCATGAACTGAGCCTTCTGACAGCAAAACTATCTGAGCCAGACGTTTAGAAAATTCCTGAATGCTCCTGAAACCATTTCCTAGAAACACTTCCCACAGGCCATGCCCAGGAGTTCAGCTGCTGCCACTAACAGGGTGAACAAGATACCACTCAGCAGATTGAATATGCCCCACTGTTCTGCTCAGCTCTGGTTTCATAGGGCTTGCATACTGAATTGGTAGAAACCTTGTCACTTTTTATGTGATTTAGTTCTATCTTATTGCAAGGAAGTGCTGCAGCAGAAGAGCAAGCTCACACACCTTCTGCTCAGATGAGCTTCTCCTCTAATGCCATATGGACAAAACCATCACACAATTTCAATCCCAAAATTCTGTAAAAGTTTTAGTAACTCCTCAAGGTTTACTGTTACTCTTTAACCCCTGCCCTGTCAGGTAGTCTTAGGTAGCTGTGAGTGATGGCAGAGCAGGCAGTTGCCACTTCCTGCCTGCTGGTTTCAGCTCTGGTGTGGACAGGTCACTTATCAGGTTTTGTTGAGAAGATGCTGAACAGTGAAACACTGAAAGAGGGATGCTAGCAAAACAGTTGGGGAATTTCTGTGCATTCTTTCCATCTCCACAGGGCAGCCTTGCACCCTCCTTACTGCATCTCAACTGCAATGCAGGGGCAGGCAGCAGAGCACAACTCGTTCACCTCCTGGCCAACAGATGTTTCCAGGACAATCTATGAACAGCTTCCCCAAAACACATGCTAGAGCTTCAGCTTAGACCATCAGAACTCTTAGGAGTTTGGACAGGACCTGAGTTGGTGCCTGGGTGTTCATTGAGAGCACAGGATTTGCCCCAGGGTCACTCTCCAGGTGATGCATAAGCAAACCCCCATGAGGCCAGGGCAAAGGATGCTCAGTGCAGCAAGAGGGAAAAGGCTCCTACAGCAGGTAGGCAAATGGGAATACACATCATTCCTCTCTCTCATCACATGGAAAACAAAATAATTTTCATCAGGCCACTCCAATAGAGCTGGAGGTGGTAGCCAGGTGAGGGTCGGTCTGTTCTCTCAAGTAACAAGCATCAGGATGGGAGGAAATGGCCTTGAGTTGTGCCAGGGGAGATTTAGATTGGATATTAGGAAAAATTTCTTCACCAAAAGAGTTATCAGGCACTGGAACACACTACACAGGGAAGTCTTGGATATGCCATCCCTGAAAGTGTTCCAAAGGTGTGTGGATGTGGTACTTGGGGTTATGGTTTAGCCGTGAACATGGTTGTGCTACGTCAACAGTTGGAATCAATGATCTTAGGGGTCTCTTCCAACCTTAATGATTCTGTGGTTCTGCAAGCAGAAAAGTGAGAACTCCGAGCATCTCATTAAAAATGAACTTGTACAATTTTTTTTGGCCTTCAGCCCAGGCAGCAGTGGTATCCAAGGTGCCTCAGCATGTCTACCTCCAGGATCAATGTTTCTCTCATCCTTCATCTCCTCCCATACACTGAACACAGTGCCAGCATTCAGCAGAGATGACGTCCCTCTTCAAGCTGGGGGATTTCTGTGGAGGTGCTGGGAGGAAATCTCTGGTGCTTCATTAACCCAAGGCCTTCTGCCAGCTGATGAGGTTTTGTCACAGTAGCAATTTTGGTGTGACCATGAATGCCAGTTGCGCTTTAGCACAGTAATTGTGTGTGTTTGGAGTCAGCAATAAAAGATTAACACTTGGAAAGGTGTTATTTTCTAGATGCCAGTCAAATACATGGCAAAGAAGATTATATAAATATGGCTGCTGACAATTAATGGTGTTAAGACCTAGAAAGTCTGCTTTTCTCTCTCTATTTACCATTCATTTGACTGACTTTACAGTAACAGCATGTAAAGGACCACGTGAAATCCAGTATGGTCTTTATACCTTACCACGGAGCAACCTGAAAATCTCCCTGTGATTCATCCTTACCACAAACAAACCTCAGTGTCCTCTCTCTGAAATGTACATAAACACTAAATTGCTGTAAATCCCTCCAGGCTGACTGTACCCCAGATCTGCACTGTGAATCAACAGAAGTGACTGTCCTAATTAAATGGGTCAAATATGAATAGTAACCACTTTGTGGGAGGTCAGCCTAACAGGCAGCCTTTAAAGATTTTAAATAGGGAATTAACAGCAGAGCACCTGGGTGGCTGGGTAATACAGCTTCCACAGGACTGCTTTCATTAACTGATTTCTAGGCAACAGCACTAGAAATGGGTTGTAAGTAGCTCTAATAAAACGAATTTCAAGAAGTCAAAAGCCTATGATATGATACAAAACAGACTGAGGGATGCTGGATGTGAGTGACTTATTTCTGTCTTGTCAACTAGGCACCTCTGGCATGTATTAAATTTCATTTCCATGTGTGTAACACCTGTGTGCAAAATTTGCCAAAAGAACTAATAAAGGTCTTAGTATGTTACTGCTAAAAACACCAAGTGCTGCTGGGAATCCAATAAGCAATGTTAGGGGTTTGAATAACACAGGTACATGAAATTACGATTAAAAATAATTGAAAGAAATGGCTCATTCAGTTCTGTTAAGGTTTGATTGTTCCTAGGAGTGTCAGGGCATGTGCTCCTCACCATGCAATGTTGTCTTGCTCTGAACTTCAGTTTCACCGTGGATCGTTTAAGAGGCTCACAGATCCCCTTATCTCACTTAGTAAATAAACAGATTAGAAGCTCAGGCACTTTTCAGTTCACTTTATTTTGTAGTGCTGTTTACCTAAATTACTAATTACCATATTAATAACATTAGTAACTATATTAAAAAAAGAGACCAAAATTCCAGACTCAGGACATTTTTAAATAGATTTTACTTATCACATGTCCATTTCTCATCCACTTTTTATCCTTCATTTTTGCTACATGTTTTAAGGAGTGAAAGGAAGCTCATCAACGGCAAGTTCTCCTTTACAATTGGAAACTACCATCCTATTACACACTTGCATCATAAAAATATTTTTACCACAGTGAACATTATATTTCATATTCTCTTTTTGACACAAGCAAAAGAGATTCATTTTTCTTTTTCAGGGCCCTCCTCAGTTCTCCTTATGCTTCTTGCATGCTAGTTTGCTACTTTCTAGTTTCAGCAACATCAATTAAAAGTGCCTTGTATACAGACATGCTGAACAAGTCAGAAATTTTCCTCCAAAATAAACTTTGCTTGAAATATGTCCATTTGTTGGGAGTTGATGGGGAAGCAGGCATCCAGGGTCCACGGCAGAAGGGTTTGCCAGCACCAGGCTCACTGCTTTGTGGTACCACCAATCCAAGCTCTCAGGTCTGGGTATCCGGCCCCGCGGCCCCACACTCCCTGGGTCTGTGGATGAACTGCAGGCCAAGGCGATCACAGGAATCAAGGGATGTGGGGAATTTGAGGGAATGGGAGAAGGTGGCTGCTCCATGTCATAAAGGGGGAAGAAATGAAATATTTCGGTCTCCTTAGAGTAACAGTTTTCAGAGTTTCTAGTTCTGAAATTCTTTGTTCACTGTCATTTCACAATGAAGATCATTTATTTTTTGTTTTCACAAAAATAGTGGTTTCCCCCTAGTTCTGCATTCCAACAGTCTCCTGCAGAGGCCCCTGCATTTCGATAAAGGGAGTGGGCTTGTGATGACAGAGGCTGTCCTCTGCCCCAGGATGTGGCTTTGTAGTACCCCCTGACCAGTGACCCTTTCACAGGAGGCAATGGGGGAGGCTGCCTGACAAATGACTTCATGGTTTGGTCTCAGGGGTCCAGGAGAGTTTAGCTGGTGGTGAATTTGCAGAGCTTGTTTGGTGCAAGGACCTTCTGTTCACTGCCAAACGCCGGGGCAGCCAGGTTCTTACCTTTGCCTCTGCGTGGGTACGTGCAAATAGAGGTTCTCACCGAGCCCTGTCCAAATGGCTGCCCCCTCTGGCACCAGCTCCTCCAGTGAGGACGGGGAGCCT